>BLSH010169640.1:5239-32687 GCA_018402905.1 Glandirana rugosa | reverse complement strand
AAGAAGAAAATAGAAAAACTAAAATAGTGCAGTTGCATAAGTGTGCACACCCTCTTATAACTGGGGATGTAGCTGTGTTAAGAATTAAGCATATCACATTCAAACTCAAGTGCCTCTGATTAACCCGAAATAAAGTTCAGCAGTTCTAGTAGGTCTTTCCTGACATTTTCAAAAGCCATGGCTTGCAGAGAGCTTCTAAAGCATCAGAGGGATCTCATTGTTAAAAAGTATCAGTCAGGAGAAGGGTACAAAAGAATTTCCAAGGCATTAGATATACCATGGAACACAGTGGAGACAGTCATCACCAAGTGGAGAAAATCTGGCACAACAGTGACATTATCAATAACTGGACGTCCCTCCAAATATGATGAAAAGACGAGAAGAAAACTGGTCAGGGAGGCTGTCAAGAGGCCTACAGCAGCATTGAAGAAGCTGCAGGAATATCTGGCAACTACTGGCTGTGTGGTACATGTGACAACAATCTCCTGTATTCCTCATATGTCTGGGTTATGTGGTAGAGTGGCAAGACGGAAGCCTTTTCTTGCAAAGAAAAACATCCACACCCAGCTAAATTTTGCAAAAACACATATGAAGTCTCCCAAAAGCATGTTGGAAATGTGTTATGGTCTCTGATGAAACCAAGGTGGAACTTTTTGGCCATAATTCCAAAAAATGTTTGGTGCAAAAACAACACTGCACATCACCAAAAGAACACCATACCCACCGTGAAGCATGATGGTGGCAGCATCATGCTTTAGGGCTGTTTTTCTTCAGCTGGAACAGGGGCCTTAGTAATGTTGGAGGGAATTATGAACAGTTCCAAATACCAGTCAATATTGGCACAAAACCTTCAGGCTTCTGCTAGGAAGCTGAACATGAAGAGGAACTTCATCTATCAGCATGACAACGACCCAAAGCATACATCCAAATCAACAAAGGAATGGCTTCACCAGAAGAAGATTAAAGTTTTAGAATGGCCCAGCCCGAGCCCTGACCGGAATCCCATTGAAAACCTGAGGGGTGATCTGAAGAGGGCTGTGCACTGGAAATGTCCTCGCAATCTGACAGATTTTGAGTGTTTTTGCAAAGAAGAATGGGCAAATATTGCTAAGTCAAGATGTGCCATGCTGATAAACTCATACCCAAAAAGGCTGATTGCTGTAATAAAATCAAAAGGTGCTTCAACAAAGTATACGTTTAAGGATGTGCACACTTATGCAACCATATTAATTTAGTTTTATATTTTTACTTCCACCTAAAAGATTGCAGTTTGTTGTTCAACTGAATTGTACAGTTTAGGTCACGTTAAAGGTGGAAAAAGTTCTGAAATTATTTATCTTTGTCTCATTTTTTTACATCACCGAAACCTGATATTTTAACAGGGGTGTGAAGACTTTTTATATCCATTGTATATGGCCTCTATATCAGTGTATGTATCCTTAGTTATTATTATACAGCAATTTTTTTTAATAGCGGCAACAGTTTGCACAGCAAATTACAATGTAAAGGGAGACAGTACAATACAATAAAATACAAGAGGATCAGGAGGGCCCTGCTCATAAGAGCTTACAATCTAATAGGGTGGGGCAAGTGGTATAAAAGGTTAATAACTGTGGGGGATGAGCTTATGGAAGAGTTAAAAGTTTCGTTGTTAGTTGGAGGCAGCATAGGGTTCCCTGGAGAGATGAGTTTTCAGGGATCGCCTAAAGGTGGCCAGAGTAGGAAATAGCCAGACATAATGAGGTAGAGAGTTCCAAAGGATGGGAAAAGCTCTGGAGAAGTCCTAAAGAGGAGTATGGGAGGAGGAGGACACAAGAGAGATAGCGAGCAGGAGGTCTCAGGAGGAGCAGAGAAGACGTTTAGGTGGGATTTGGAGACAAGATGTAGCTCGGGGCACAGTAGTGAATATTTATATGAATTTCCACTCAAAAACCAAGAACATAGCTGTACTGTGTATGATTGTAGTAGTAATGTTATTGAGTATAAAACGTAGCCTGTATAGTTATATGAGAATATTAGGAGTTGATTATAAACTCCACTGGGGAAGGCACTAAGGTGAACGGTTCACTGTCCCCATTGTGGGCTTAACCTCCTGGATTATTTATTCATCCCTTGTGTAGCTACATCCTATAGGCATAAAGAAGTGTGCTGTTAATATTCAGGTCATCCTGTTATTTTGTAGTCTGAAGTTGTTACAAGGAAACACTTTTTATTTTTTTGTAATGTTTCTGGGTTGGCTAAAATCACAAGAGTGTTCATGTATTGAAAAAATGATCTGCATAACTTTGTAACTATCTATTTGTACATGAGAACAGCCAAATTTTCTTACTAAACATTCTGGATCCGCTTCTTGGTTAGTACCTTAAAACAGCAGTCTTCAACCAGTGGTCCAAAAGAAAAAGTCGGTGGTCCCCCAGGGGTTCTGCCACAAATCAAGATTGTGGAAGATGTATACCGCCCAATTTTGTTTCCAGTGTTGTTCTCAATGCACGCTGACAGTCAATACTGTCAGCACGCATTGATACCCGATGCCTCCTCTGTAGTTCCAGCTCCTGTGAACTCAGAGGGAGGCGCCGGGAGTAGTGCAAAGAGCAGGAGGTGAAGAAGGAGGGGACTTCCAGTGGCAGCTCTGATCACAGAATGTGTAAGGGAGCATGAGCACATGTCTGGGTAGGTGAGATCCAATGATGATTAGTGATCCATGAGGTCTGGAAGATTGGCGACCACTGTTTTAAAAAATCATATATGTATCTTTGACAAGCTCAGTAAACTGAGCACTCGCTACATTTTTTAGGATGTACATATATCTGTTGAAAAAGTGAGCCACGTACAGACCTTACAGTCGCAGCACTCTAACACAGCCTTTTTCAACCAGGTTTTGTCAAAAGTTTGCTTGGCATTACACAAAAAATTTGGGAACAACCAGATTATTGTTCTCCTGCCCGCGCTGCGATCTGTGAACCGATCCGGGGATGTCATTAACATTCTATTGAAACCCGCAGCAGTTCGCAGAGTGCAGTGTGAACTGCCTGCGGGAGAGGTGCGATGCGGGAACTGGCTCTGTAATCGCACTGGTTCCCGCATCGCACCAGGTATGTATATTTAAAAAGTTGATTAATCCTGATGTACTGATGGCCTCATTTCCTGAGGCGCTAAAATGCCTGGACAGTACCACTTTTTCAAAAGTACACAGTCCAAGGTATTTAATAAAGGCATGGCGAGTTTTTGAAATTTTTAATTTTTGTCACAATTTTTGGGAAAGAAATTAAATAAATTTTTTTTCCACACAAGTTTGTTTTTACATACTGTCACCACTGCAGTACAACATCATCATATGACTGGTGTGGCGGTGATCAGGTATACTGACTAGTGACAGTATATAAAAAAAAAAAAAATCATCAATCTTGTAAACATTTTTTTTTCTTTTTTTAAGATTTTTTTTTTTTTTTTTACTCTCATTAGAGTAGTTCAGTGACATCATAGTGATCAGGGATTTTTTTTTACACTGGCTCTGTAATCGCACTGGTTCCCTCATCGCACCAGTGTGAACCTAGGCTTAGGTGTGTGAAAGTTGTAGTCTACAAACAATGGTATATATATTTAAAAAGTTGATCAATCCTGATGTACTGATGGCCTCATTTCTTGAGGCGCTAAAATGCCAGGACAGTACCACTTTTTCAAAAGTACACAGTCCAAGGTATTTAGTAAAAGGCATGGCGAGTTTTTGAAATTTTACATTTTTGTCACAATTTTTGGGAAAGAAATTAAATAAAATGTTTTTTCCACACAACTTTGTTTTTACATACTGTCACCACTGCAGTACAACATCAGTATATGACTGGTGTGGCGGTGATCAAGTATACTGACTAGTGACAGTATATTAAAAAAAATAAATAAAAAAAATTAATCAATTTTGTAAACATTTTTTTTTCTTTTTTTAAGATTTTTTTTTTTTTTTTTACATACTCTCATTAGAGTAGTTCAGTGACATCATAGTGATCAGGGATTTTTTTTAACACTATTATTGCTTATAACAGTGATGATCACTGTTATAAGCAATAGTTTTAACCGTCATTCATGACAGCTTGCTTACTACTGTGATCAGCTTCAGCTAATCACATAGTACAAGGTGCCGTGGTTGGCTGTGATTGGTCCAGGTACCATGTGATAGCTGTGGGCCAATCACAGCATCACAATAATAAGCAAGCAGTCATGAATGAAAGACATTCTGAGCATCGTGATCCACTGTGTCCACCAGGCACAGCGGTCACGGGATTGCACCTCTGCATGCCCCAAGGGGCACGCCAATGTGCATGTGCTAAGCGACGTACCAGTACACTGCTTAGTCAGCAGTTGCCACCCGCTTGCGGTAAGGTTGCACCACACTTATGCCAATTTGGTAGCAAGTTTCCCCGCATACAATTCGTATGACAGGAGAGTGTGACCGCCTCTCAATAGAGCCGGTTCACATGCATCTGGAACAGCTGCGGTCCAGATTTGGAAAAGGTCCTTGTGCGTCCTGGGCTCCAAAACAGGTGCGAGAATTCAGGCAGTAATTTGGACCTGATTCGCACCTGAATCGGAGAACAGGGACGAACCAGACCCCCTGCTGTGAGCCGTGGCCGCAGCATATCTGAACCCAGCCTACATGTACTGTGGGCATGAGGAAAGTGGTTAACCATTGAAACATGATTGCTTATAACCTTGGCCTTGCGGGTTTGCATGTTATTTCTGTGGAAGGGGGTATTTCCAATAATGTATTGATAGCAGTGATTGTTAAAAGCTTTCATCAGCATAGGAACAATAGTTTCAGCTTACTCCCAGTGGCATGAAGAAAAGCCAGGGTATACAGCACATGGACCATTAGGGGACTGGGTACAGCTGAACAGTGCTGACATCGGTGGTTGGCTCTTGATTGCGTAAGATCTACAGCTACCACTACTGTACCTGTGTAATCCAGGCCATAGAACAAGGTGGTACCATAGATACACTCGGAGAGTCATGCTGGTTTTCTGAAAGCCGATTTCCATCAAAACTGCATCCTTCCAGCTGTAGTCCGCTGATCTAACAACACAAACACAAGAGATCATCAACTGCAGAATGCTGACTTAGATGCACACTATATATTCGTGACCAGCAGAATGGCGGGGTCTGGAGCCTCAGACACACATGTAAAAAACAGGAAGCCTAGGAATGCACTGTGATGTGTGAGAAGAGGAAATCCAACTTCAAAACAAACACCTCAACTATTCCTCATTGTTAGCTTCTAGGGGACTGGAATTTGCCTTTGCAATAAAAACTATGTAGAAATGCCAAAGCCTGGCAGGTGGCATTGTTTAAGAGGAAACCGAACTGCAATAGACTGAATATACTTCTTGCATTGCTCAGTAGTGCCGAAAGACATCTCAAACATTTATTAAAGCTTCCCGGGTCTGATAAAATATGTTAAAATGTTATTATACGTTTATCTACATTTACAATACTAGTCTACAAAACCCAGTCATGTATTCTTGAGTATGTTGCTGAGTATGTATGTCCCTGCTGTGAAGATCTACAACTCTGAGGTTTCTTTAATGCTGTTGTCACTACTCACCCTGAGTAGTCCAGATATAGGTGACCTTAAAGGGATTGTAAGGCAGAAGGTTTTTTTATCTTAATGCATTCTATGCATTAAGATAAAAAAGCCTTCTGTGTGCAGCAGCCCCCCCCCTAATACTTACCTGAGCACGCCTTTATCCAGCGATCTTGCAGGAGTGTCTCAGCTGCCCGGGACTCCCCTCCTCATTGGCTGAGACAGCAGCGTGGCGCGATTGGCTCCCGCTGCTGTCAATCAAAAGAGATGGGGCAGGGGCGAGTTGTGGCTCCATGTCTGAATGGGTACATGGAGCTGTGACTCGGTTTGGGTGCCCCCATAGCAAGCTGCTTGCTGTGGGGTCACTCAGCAGGAGGGAGGGGCCAGTAGCATCGAAGAGGGACCAGAGAAGAGGAAGATCTGGGCTGCTCTGTGCAAAACCTTTGCAACAGGGCAAGTAAGTATAACATGTTTGTTATTTAAAAATAAAAAAAACGTTGCAATCACATCAAGTAGGGAATCTCATAATACAGTGTTACCTTCAGAGTGGGCCATGCCTAAAACAATCAGAATAAAAAAAAGATTTTTCCCCCCAGCTTTTTCCTCCCTCCTGCTCTCTAACATTATTTTATGCAGCACTTCCATCTTTCTCACCTAAACAAAAATGACTCTTGCATACCGCAACAACCCCCCCCCCCCAACTTCACAGACATGTGCAATGGGGCCCTCGTGATGCCCTGTGGTGAATGTGCGCATGCACACTGATGGTGCGGTTATTCTGTGCAGGTGCAGAACACCCCCAGGCATGTGCAGATATGCCACATGGCTCTGCTGGGACCAGAAAGCTAGGCAGAGCCATTCAAAGTATCTGTGCAGGTGCCAAACTAAGAAAGATGAAGGTGGTAAAGAGGGGGGCAGGGCCAAAGGTACTTCCTCTTTAAAGTAGTTGTAAAGGCAGGTTTTTTAACTTAATACATTCTATGCATTAATATTAAAACCTTCTGTGTGTAACAGCCCCCCCAGCACCCCCCTAATTACTTACCTGAGCCCCATCTCTCTGCAGCGATGTCCACGATCCCCTCAGCCGTTGAGTACACGCCTTCTGATTGGCTGAGATACAGCAGTGGCTCCCACGGCTGTCAATCAAAGTCTGTCAGCCAATCAGAGGAGAGAGGGGGCGGGGCCTGATCAGGATTCTGTGTCTGAATGGATACACGGAGCTCTGACTCAGCTTGGGTACCCCCATAGATAGCTGCTGGCTGAGGGGGCACTCGAAGGAGGGACAGGCCAGGAGCAGCAAAAAGGGACCCGAGAAGAGGAGGATCGGGGCTGCTCTGTGCAAAACCAACTGCACAGAGGAGGGAAGTATAACATGTTTGTTTGTTTTTTTTTTTTTTTTTTAAAAAGCGAGCCTTTACAATCACTTTAAAGTGTATCTATAGCCAAAACTTTATCTTAGTTTTGGATAGAATGGGGAAGGATTGGAACCCCTGTTTGGTTCTACTGGGCTTTGTTAAGAGAGATTTCCCTGTGTCTCTGTTCTGGGGACACACTTCTACCAGACAGGAAGTTAGGGACAATATGCGGCAGAGAAAAAGACAACAAAAAGCTTACAGGCTGCAAGATGCTAGCAGGCTTTCTACAAGATTCTAGTGCTGAAGCTTACTAAAGCCACTATTAGCTGGTCAGCAGTGATAGTGAAGTGATAACGTTAGCACTTCCATTAACATGAAGGTTTAGCATTACAATACTGGAGCTGAATGTTTTTTAAAGTCCTTCTACCCAATCTGTGGCCCTTTGCAGATCCCACTAGTGGTAGTATAATAATGGATTGTAATGACAGCGATCTCCAGCAGTCTTCTGGAGCATTAAATATATTGTATATTATGTGCAGCCTTTTTGTGTTTTCAAGGGCCACAGTTGAGGCCCCCTATACTCTAAAGTAGTATGAAACCCTCAACATTTATTTTTTAGTCTACCACATTGAGCACAATAAAATAAACATTTCCCAGTAAACATTTTTTTTTTAATTCTTACTCCAGCATTTGCAGTTTACAAGGTTCAATGCTGCTGCTCTCCCAGTGCAGCTTCCCTGAACTATCAGTTGTCACAGGAAAGAGAGAACAGTGGACAGTGCAGTCTTTAGCCAGTGTTTTATCTTGGAGAAAGGAGGAGGAAGGAGCAGGGGAGTGAATAGCCCTCCTAGGCTATGGGGCTGAGTGTTTCTACTGATGCATGTAGTGTAATGAGACATACATTAATTCAACTGCCTGCATGCAAGGGTGACACTGTAAAATGTTGCAAGAGAAAGGAATAAAGCTAAAGCATAAAGCAGTGGTCACGGCGCCAGTTAAACTGGAACATAGGTAAGGATTAAAATGTAAAGAAGCTAAATGTTCAGTAAGCGATTAACGTGATTGTAAAGGTACGTTTTTTTGAAAAAAAAAAAAAAAACTAACATGTCTATACTTACCTACTCTGTGCAATGGAAGCACACAGAGCATTCACAAACCTCCTCTCCCCCCCCCCCCGTCACCGGCGCTTCTGGCCCCTCCCCTTTCCCCGGTGCTCTATGTGATGGGAAGCTGCTTCCTATGGGGGCACTCGTGCATGTTTGCTCCTGAGCCCCGCTGCTGCGTCCATTGACACAGACAGTGGGATTCGGCCCCGCCCGCTGCTCCTTTGTCGCTGGCTTTGATTGACAGCACTGGGAGCCAATGGCTCCCGATGCCAGAGCAAAGCCAGCGAGACGCGGAAGTGAGGGGAGAGAAGAGCTGCAGACATGCACAGCGTTGGATCGAATGAGGGCTCAGGTAAGTAGAAGGAGGGGGAGTGGGGATGCTGACTCCTAAACATTTTTTTACCTTAATGCAACGAATGCATTAAGGTAAAAAATGTTTAGGCTTTAAAGCCACTTTAAATCAGTGGTTGAAAATGCTTAACTATCACTTTAAAAGTGGAAATTACAGTAAAAAGGAAAGTCTGCTCAAATTGCCCGGTTTTCCTCCCAATTTACAAATCACCTACTGTTAGCAAAAGTAAAATGTACCTTTTAAAAAAAACACACTGTTCTGTTACAAGCTGATCGCTGCATAAACAAGGCATTAGATTAGTTCTGAGTAGGGCACAAAGAGCCCAACAATTCATGAATAAAATGATTTAACATTTCAAACAGAAAGCCTTATTTTCGCATAGCCCTGACATTTGGACTTTCAGTAGAAGCGACGTCGCATTTTACTCAAAGCGACTTTTGTACTGAGTCTTGTCTATTCAGATGAAGCAGCACATGGCCATATGAACAACATACAATGGCTGTATGAGCACTTCACTGACAAAGCATAAAACAAATGAAAAGATAAGTGTATTTTATTTTAAAAATAGAGCCCTGTAACCGGGAGCCAATTCGCTGCCAGACTACCAATTTAAAAAGGTAAGCTTTTCATAGCAAAAAGGGACTGGCATAGTACTGGCACCTCTCTGGTTTGATGGGTGGCAGGCAGGGGAGAATGGGATGCTTTGGTTCGTGTCAGGCTGGTCATTATGTATTGTGAGCCTGCATTGCTCTGGCACGTGCCTTCTGAACCCAATCTAACGTCAATAATGTCAAAAGAGCCTAAAACTGTACATGGTGGGCAGATGGGACATGATGGATTCTTGCCAAGAAAAGGTGCCTATTCATAGTAAGTATACTGGCTGCCTACTGCAGGGCTGTATGTTAACTGTAAGGCCTCATACACACGGACGTTTTTTACCGCCGCGTTTTTGAGCGTTTTTTTGCAGCTCTCCATGTTATTCAATGGCCCCATAAAAACGCTAACATTTTTGAGCTGTAGATAGCATCGGCGTTAGAGAGCTGAAAGCAGAACCCACGGCCAGCGCGTTCTGAAGCTGCAGCGTTCTAGCGTTTTTGACAATGAGCCGGCAAAACGCTCACTAACACGCATTAACGCCATAACGACGTTAACCGGCTTTTCTGGCACTGGCGTTTTCAAGTTAAAAAATAGCCGGGGAATGTTTTTTTAAACAAAACGTGATTTTGACGCCGATTTTTTCCTGACGTAGGTCCCGATGTTACAGCTTATTTTTTTAATATGCCCATGTGTATGGGGCCTATGAAAAGAAAAAAAGATACCCAAAATTAATAATGGTAAAGCCGTAAAGTCAATAAGAAGGAAGGGGCAAGGCATACTTTTTGAAAATGTATTTGCAATTGCGTAAATAAGAACTTTCAGGGAAAAAAAAGAAAATTGAGCTGTCCATGTGTTTCCAAACTAATATGTGGAAAGGGTTTAAGCATAAAGTATAGCTAAAAGCAAAATGAATAAAAATGTGTCTTTATTTCTACTTTAACCACTTAAGGAACAGAAGGATTTATCCCCGTCATTTTTTGCGATTCAGCGCTGCGTTGCTTTAACTGACAATTGCACGGTCGTGCGATGCTGTACCCAAACATGATTGAAGTCCTTTATTTCACACAAATAGAGCTTTCTTTTGGTGGTATTTGATCACCTCTGCAGTTTTTATATTTTGTGCAATAAACAAAAAAAGAGCGTCAATTTTGAAAAAAAAAAATATATATATATTTATATTCTTTTTACTTTTTCCTATAATACATATACAAAAAAATATATGTATAAAAAAACAAATTTCTTCCTCAGTTTAGGCCGATATGCATTCTTTTACATATTTTTGGTAAAAAAAAATCGCAATAAGTGTATATTGATTGATTTGCGCAAAGTTTATCGCATCTACAAAGTAGGGGATAGATTTATGCCATTTTTATTTATTTATTTTCTGCTAGTAATGGCGGGAATGCGACATTGCGGCGGACAGATCGGACACTTTTGACACTTTTTTGGGACCAGTGACATTTATAGTGATCAGTGCTATAAAATGCACTGATTACTGTATAAATGATACTGGCAGGGAAGGGGTTAACACTAGTGGTGATCAAGGGGTTAAAAGTCCTGATGACTAGGAACAGACGATCACTCTGAGCTCCCGTCAGAACAGGGATCTGCTTTGTTTACATTGACAGATCCCCTTTCTGGCTCCATGTGGAGCGGTAGCGGGTGGCTGGCGGACATCGCGCTCGCCAGGCCACGTGTATGGGGCTGCAAAACGCGCGTGTGCTGGCTATATCTATTACATGAAGCGACGTACACCTACGGTGATTCGCGTAATAGAGCCAATCTGCTGCAGTATAACTGTTGGGGCTGCTCTTTAAGCGGTTAAACATACAAGGCTTAATGACAAGTACACACTGGCCGATAAAAAACGGTCGACATTGTACAGTATGTCAGCCAGTCCATTTGGCCGGCTTCTGTCGGATGAGCATGCTGGAAAACCAACATCCGATCGGCTCCCGATCAGTGCTCTCATCCAATGGCGGAACACAACAGCTCAGCAGGGAAGATCGTTAGCACAGCGGCTTTGACTGGAGCTGTCAGGTGTTTTTCCTTTAACCCGCTAGGTTGAAGGAAAAAGCTATTAGTGTATACCAGGGCTAGGCCTGGTACACACAGGCCGAAATTGGGCGGTTCACTTTAGGTCTGCTTGTACTGCTGTCTGTTCAACAGAAGCCGCTCTAATGACCGGCTTCTGCCATACAATCCTGCTGGAAAACCAGTGATTGCAGCCAATGGCCAAGAGTGCTGATAACTGTATTCTGCCAGGTTGGGGCAGGGGAGGGGGTAGTCAGGGCTGGTGCAAGGATTTTTGACACTCTAGGCGAAACCTCATTTTGATGCCTCCATTGGCTTCACCCCTGACTCCCTTTGCCCTGCCCATGTAACAGGAGGCGTCGCTATACAGGAAGCATCGGCTCTGCCTCCTCTAGTGCTGGCCCCAGTGCTGAGCTGCGCCTCTAATTACACTACCGGTCAGACGGAGCAGCTGCCTGAGAGTTAGTTACATGCTGCAGCCTGCAGATGCGGAGGGAAACCAGCAGCTGGGCGCCCCTAGGCAGCAGTGCGCCCTAGGTGGCTGCCTAGTTTGCCTAGTGGTAGCACCGGCCCTGGGGGTTGTATCCCTTTAAAAATACAATGTCTCAACAGGAGAGATCCCTGACTCAACATCGCTTTTATTGATGCGGGGATCCGTCAGTTTTTTTCCCTCCAACCCACTGGTTGAAAAAAAAAAAAAAGGCTGTGCGTGTACCCAGCTTTAGTGAAAATTTCCTTTTGTATTAACAGATCCTGTTACCAGCGAAGATCACAGAGAATGAATGGATAAATGGATCTCATTATGTGGCCTGCTGATATAAGTGACACGTGGCCACCCGTTTCATTTTAATATAAACGCCTAAACATAATGGCAAATTAAAGACACCTAAACTAGCTGCTATTATCATCAATCAACTTCCTTTAATTATTCTCTAATTGTTCTGAATACAAATCCAGCTATTCAAAGCTAGGCGTACTTTAATGGAACAATATTGTTAAACACCGTTTGGTGTGGCTGAACAATGCTTAACCCAAACACAAATGAGGCCAAAGTAAATAAAATCAGTGAGAGGGGAATATTACACCCACTGAAAAACAATGGAGACATACAAGCAATCAACAGGCAGCTGCTATCTCCTGGACTCCTGTCTCCTGCGGTTATGGTTACAGCACAGAAGTCCATTAAACAATATGATGTTTGGGGTTTATTTAATAGGAGCTAAATTTTGCCTTTTATTTTTCTCAAGTGCTATTCACGTCATACAAGTGGTGACGTCCATTTAACAAGTGTTCTGTCCTGGAGAAAGGTCTCTGTAGAATATAACACAGGAAGTCATTTGGTGGTACCCTATTCAACAGTAGAAAGACCGTACAGTCTAATGTGTTCTGGAATCAGCTGCAGTACAGACTCCAAATTTGTGTTCTCATACACAAGTTCCTGCCATTGTCAATCGCTTTACTGCATGTAATACAAAGTGAAAAGATTACAAAGGAGAGATAATAAGACGAATACATTTTAAAGATAATAATGTGAAACAGCTAATAATACCATGCACAAATATATATATATATATATATATATATATACACACAGTATCTCACAAAAGTGAGTACACCCCTCACATTTCTGTAAATATTTTATTAAATCTTTTCATGTGACAACACTAAAGAAATGACTATGAACCATGAAGAAAAGGCTGGACAGCCGCACTCTGAATCCAATGTGTAATTTATTAATATCTAGGTACATGTACAGATAGAGGTGGGGGAGAACCACAAGTCCCAGCTTGCGCATTTCGCACCATGGGCTGGTGCTTACTCATAGCGGCTACGGGTAAGCACCAGCCCATGGTGCGAAACGCGTAAGAAGGGACTTGTGGTTCTCCCCCACCTCTATCTGTACCTGTACCTTGATATTAATAAATTACACATTGGATTTGGAGTGCGGCTGTTCAGCCTTTTCTTCATGGTTCGTATGCAGTCATCAGCCTGCACCTGTTCAGCGATACACACAGCTGACCCATTGATTCAGTCCAAGGATTCTTGGAGCGGTGAGTGATTTGCTGAAGAAATGACACTTAGCTACAATGTAAAGTAGTGAGTGTACAGCTTGTATAACAGTGTAAATTTGCTGCCCCCTCAAAATAACTCAACACACAGCCATTAATGTCTAAACCACTGGCAACAAAAGTGAGTACACCCCTAAGTGAAAATGTCCAAATTGGGCCCAATTAGTCATTTTCCCTCCCCAGTGTCATGTGATGCGTTAGTGTTACAAGGTCTCAGGTGTGAATGGGGAGCAGGTGTGTTAAATTTGGTGTTATCGCTCTCACTTTCTCATACTGGTCACTGGAAGTTCAACATGCACCTTATGGCAAATAATTCTCTGAGGATCTGTTGCTCTATATAAAGATGGCCTAGGCTATAATTATTATTATTATTATACAGGATTTATATAGCGCCGACAGTTTGCGCAGCACTTTACAATATTAGGGCAGACAGTACAATTACAATACAATTCAATTCAATACTGGAGGAATCAGAGGGCCCTGTTCATTAGAGCTTACAATCTAGGAGGGAGGGTTAAATGATACGAAAGGGCAATAACTGCGGGGGATGAGAAAATAAGGAGTGTAGCTGTTAGGTGGTGGCAGGATAGGATTCCATGAAGAGAAAAGTTTTCAGGGATCGCCTGAAGGTGGATAGATTTGGGGACAGTCTGACAGATTGGGGTAGGGAGTTTCAGAGGATGGGAGAGGCTCGGGAGAAGTCTTGGAGGCGAGTATGAGAGGGGGGTGATGAGGGAGCTGGAGGGCAGGAGGTCTTCGGAGGAGCAAAGAGGATGGTTAGGTTGGTATTTTGAGACTAGGCTGATGATGTAGTCGGGAGCAGAGTTGTGGATGGCTTTGTAGCTGATTGTTAGTATTCTGAATTTAATTAATTGGGCGAGTGGCAGCCAATGGAGGGAATGGCAGAGAGGGGTGGCAGACGCTGAACGGTTTGTAAGGTGGATGAGCCTGGCAGCGGCATTCATGATGGACTGGAGGGGGGATAGTCTATTTAAAGGTAGGCCAGTGAGGAGGGAGTTGCAGTAGTCAAGGCGAGAGATGACCAGGGAGTGAACGAGGAGCTTTGTGGTTTCATTGGTTAGGAAGGGACGTATTTTAGAGATGTTGCGGAGATTGAGGCGGCAAGCCTTAGAAAGTGATTGGATGTGGAGCCAAAAGGAGGGTTCAGAATCCAGGATAACACCAATCACCCTGACATGTGGGGATGGGTGGATGGTTGTGCCATTGCTCTTGACAGAGAAGTCAGGGAAAACGGCACGTGGGGGAGGAAATATTATGAGTTCAGTTTTAGACAAGTTGAGTTTGAGGAAGTGGTGTGACATCCGGCAGATATGTATGTTAATAAGTTAGTTATACGTGAGGAGACTGATGGAGGTGGAGAGGTAGATTTGGGTATCATCAGCGTAGAAATGATATTGAAATCCTTGGGAGGCTATCAGCTGGTCCAGGGAAGAGGTGAATATTGAAAATAAGAGAGGTCCAAGAACAGAAGCTTGGGGGACTCCAACAGAGAAAGGAAGAGGATTAAGAAGATATAAGAAGATTGCCAAGACCTTGAAACTGAGCTGCAGCACGGCGGCCCAGACCAAACAGCGGTTTAACAGGACAGGTTCCACTCAGAACAGGCCTCCCCATGGTGAACCAAAGAAATCGAGTGCACGTGCTCATCGTCATATACAGAGGTTATCTTTGGGAAATAGACGTATGAGTGCTGCCAACATTGCTGCAGAGGTTGAAGGGGTGAGGGGTCAGCCTGTCAGTGCTCAGACCATACACCGCACACTGCATCAAATTGGTCTGCATGGCTGTCATCCCAGAAGGAAGTCTCTTCTAAAGATGATGCACAAGAAAGCCTGCAAAGAGTTTGCTGAAGACAAGCAGACTAAGGACATGGATTACTGGAACCATGTCCTGTGGTCTGATGAGACCAAGATAAACTTATTTTGTTCAGATGGTGTTAAGCGTCTGTGGCGGCAACCAGGTGAGGAGTACAAAGACAAGTGTGTCTTGTCTACAGTCAAGCATGGTGGTGGGAGTGTCATGGTCTGGGGCTGCATGAGTGCTGCCGGCACTGGGAAGCTACAGTTCGTTGAGGGAACCATGAATGCCAACATGTACTGTGACATACTGAAGCAGAGCATAATCCCCTCCCTTTGGAGACTGGGCCGCAGGGCAGTATTCCAACATAAACAAACTCCAAACACACCTCCAAGATGACCACTGCCTTGCTAAAGAAGCTGAGGGTAAAGGTGATGGACTGGCCAAGCATGTCTCCAGACCTAACACCTATTGAGCATCTGTGGGGCATCCTCAAATGGAAGGTGGAGGAGTGCAAGGTCTCTAACATCCATCAGCTCCGTGATGTCCTCATGGAGGAGTGGAAGAGGACTCCAGTGGCAACCTGTGAAGCTCTGGTGAACTCCATGCCCAAGAGGGTTAAGGCAGTGATGGAAAATAATGGTGGCCACACAAAATATTTAGGGGTGTACTCACTTTTGTTGCCAGCGGTTTAGACATTAATGGCTGTGTGTTGAGTTATTTTGAGGGCACAGCAAATTTACACTGTTATACAAGCTGTACACTCACTACCTAACATTGTAGCAAAGTGTCATTTCTTCAGTGTTGTCACATGAAAAGATATAATAAAATATTTACAAAAATGTGAGGGGTGTACTCAAAATCCCTATATGTGTATAGTTATTAAAGATGAGCTCAATTCAGGGGGTAACATGTTATTAAAGCAAACCCCCCCCCCCTCCATTGTGATAGCAGGTGGGGATCCTCTCCCCACACCTGCTGTTACAATTTTAAAACACTGTGGCTGTGCCCACACAGCCACTTCATTCATTCACAGAGTTCTGTGACTGAATGAACTACAAGTATCATCCACCACTGCGGCAGACAACTTCTAGTTCTCAATGAACTGCAAGAGTGCTGGTGAGTGCTCTCGTAGTTCATTGATTCTTCCTGAACTGTCTGCCTGTACAGGAGGTGTAGGAAGACAGCTGGCTAAAGCCCCGTACACACAATGCAAATTCCCTACGGGAATTTTCGTACGTTGACCGATCTTCCGATTTTCAGGTCATTAGTATGGTGCTTTCAATAGCCCATTAAGATTTTTCCGACGACAAAAGCTGGATGTGCAGACTATAAAATTTTTGTCCGATGTGAGCCCAACGTCTGATTTTGGTATAATTAGTGCGGTTTTCGTCTGAAAAAAATAGTAAGTGCAAGTCTACGCATGCTCAGAAATTAAAAAAAAATATATATACATACAAAACTATTCAACACATTACGTCACTTCTGACGCTGAATTCGGTCGTACAAAAAGTTTCGTATTGTTAGTACGCTCTTCACTTTCGACATGAGACAATCATCCAACAAAAAACGGACGTTCGGTTGTCCGAAAATCTGAGCGTGTGTACGTGGCTTTAGAGTCTGCAGGAGCCTGATATGGCACCTGCAATGCTCTGAAGGCTCCTAAGAAAAATAAATAAATGCACATTATTTTACCTGTTTTACCATCTGTGTTTTTTTTTTTTTTTAATTAACATGAACTTATCCTTTAATATATAGAACATTGTTGGACAGAAAAGAGCATAACCATTGCACATTTTCTTTAGTTAAAGCTGAACTACAGGAAAACCCGCTAAATACACATGCAAAATACATATAAGGCAGCTGTTTTACCTGCCAAAGGATTGGTATACGCCGCAGTGGCCTGGACATCCACCTGATAGAACGCAGAAGGTATGAACCAAAGACCAAGTGAGGCAAGCTGGGCAACAGACGCTTGTCATTGGAAAGCCCAGGAACTTCTAAATGATCTGGTGGTACCTTATTTTCAAGAGCCTAGGCTCTCCTGGCGAGTTGTCTCATCTAGAGTATATACAAATGGTGGACTTAGAAGCAGGGTGTCCATTACGAGACCCTGTCGGTTATACATAAAGAGAGTCTGTTTTTGGAATAGAGGCTGTGGCTGTCAGATAAAATCTGATAGCTCTGACCAGACAATTAAGAGCAATTTCTTTGGGCTGCTTTGGAGCAGGATACAAAAAAGGACAATGTTCTCATTAAGGTAGAAGGCTGAGACCACCTTAAGTAGAGAGGTAGGTCTTAGACAAAAGTATATGAGAGAGGCATATTTTACAGGCAGCTGTAGCTGTCCAGGCTTTTATCTATAAGGTTCTGCACACATAGACAGAAACGAGAATCACTCCAGAAATGTGCTTCATGTTTTACTTGTTCTAGGGCAGTCGTTCTCAACTCCGGTCCTCAGGACCCACCAACAGGCCAGATTTTAAGTATTACCTTGGGGAGATGCAGACTGGAATACTGCAATCACTGAGCAGCAAATGATATCACCTGTGATGCATTTCAGTTATCCTGCAAACCTGGCCTGTTAGTGGGTCCCGAGGACCGGAGTTGAGAACCACTGCTCTAGGGCATCAAGACAGAAAAGTAGGATGGAAGGCACAGTTTGCAAGTGTTCAACCATAGCCTGGTCCTGGAATAGAGGATCCTGTTGATTGTTCATTTCCCTAGTCCAATTAGCAGCAGTCTGACAAAAATAAATTGCAGCAATAGTTTGTTGCAGAGCTGGGCCTGCAAGAGCAAAGACAACATTTAAAGTAGTATTAAACTCAAAAGCAAACATATAATATATTGGAGCTTGCCAGTTCCTAGATGTAATGGTTGCATTCGTTTTCTTTTATAGGCTTTCATTTATTTTCATCACGTGATTCAGCCAGTGAGTCTGTTGTTTTTTAAAAGAACAAGCTGTTCTGCAGATGTAGCAGTTAGGATGTACAGGGTTGAGGCAAACCACACTGACAGGTTTGCTTACAATGATCAGCTTTTATTTATTTATGTAAAATCTTTATACCAAAAGGAAAAAAATGTTGCTGTAACTGCTTATAAAGTGTTAGCTGGAGTTTGACTTCAAATTGTTTGTGTATCTAAATCTGCTAGTTCATCTAACAGTCCCCTCCCCCTAGATTGTCCAAAGCCTCTGTACTCCTTGATCCAGAGTGGAGACACTCTAATACAGAAGGAGTCTTACTGCCCAGATCACCAGGTGAAAACAGAGGGGGTAAAAAAGCTAAAAAAAGAAAACTAATGCAGCCACCATATCTAATGATTCTGGTTCTGCTGGTTCGGCCGAACTTCGGGACAAAGTCCGGGTTCGGGTCCGGACAGAACCCGAACTTTGTCCCGGACCCCGAACCCCATTGAAATCAATGGGGACACAAACTTTTAGGCACAAAAATGGCTGTAAAAAAGTCCTGGAAAGTCCTAGAAGTCTGCAAAGGGAAGGAAATGGGGGTAAGGATGGGACAAGTGCCCTACAAAGAAATGGGGACAGGGAAATAACTAAAAGCATTTAAAAAAAAATAAAAACATAAAAAAAAATGGAGGTGGATGTGGAGCACCTTCAAACTGGGTCTGAAAAGTATTAATTAACGGTAGAAGCCATATAACTGTTCTAAAATCATCTTCAAACTGTGTCAAAAAAGTATAAATAAGCCGGGAGAACCCATATCACTGTTCTGCAAACATCTGGAAACTGTGTGTGTCACTTTAAATAAAACCGGGACTAACTGAACTACTGTTCTGCAAACATCTGGAAAGTCTGTGTGTCACTTTAAATGAAACCGGGACTAACTGAACTACAGTTCTGCAAACATCTGGAAAGTGTGTGTGAAACTATAGCAGAGCAAAACCATATCCCTGTTCTTCTCTATGCTGTATTTTCACACACTTTCCAGATGTTTGCAGAACAGTGATATGATATCACTGTTCTGCAAACATCTGCAAACTGTGTGTGAAACTATAGCAGAGCGAAACCATATCCCTGTTCTTCTCTATGCTGTAGTTTCACACACAGCTTCCAGATGTTTTCAGAACAGTGATATGGGTTCGCCCCGGTTTTTGTTAAAGTGTTACACAGACTTTCCAGATGTTTGCAGAAGAGTAGTTCAGTTAGTCCCGGTTTCATTTAAAGTGACACACAGACTTTCCAGATGTTTGCAGAACAGTAGCTCAGTTAGTCCCGGTTTAATTTAAAGTGACACACACAGTTTCCAGATGTTTGCAGAACAGTGATATGGGTTCTCCCGGCTTATTTATACTTTTTTGACACTGTTTGAAAATGATTTTAGAACAGTTATATGGCTTCTACCGTTAATTAATAACTTTTCAGACCCAGTTTGAAGATGGTCCACATCCACCTCCATTTTTGCTTTTTTTAGGTTTTTATTTTTTTAAAAATGCTTTTAGTTATTTCCCTGTCCCCATTTCTTTGTAGGGCACTTGTCCCACCCTTACCCCCATTTCCTTCCTTTTGCAGACCTCTAGGACTTTACTGGACTTTTTTACAGCAATTTTCAGAACTTTTGGTAAAATTACCAGAACCCCGGACCCGAACCCGGACTTTTTTTGAAAAGTCCGGGTTCGGGTCTGGGTCCCAGACACCCCAAAGTTCGGTACGGACCCGAACTTTACAGTCCGGGTTCGCTCAGCTCTACTAATGATTGGTAAGCTGTAATATATACATTTTTGGTTTTGGGTTTAATACCACTTTAACAGCATCTTAGATTTTCTCTCTGCAGAATCCTTCAAGTAAGAAACATCTTATATACATAGGCAGAATAAGAGGTTTATCCACTTGACCACTGGGCACTTAAACCCCTTAACAACCAGACCAATTTTCAGCTTTCAGTGCTCTCACATTTTGAATGACAATTACTCAGGCATGCAACACTGTACCCATATGAAATTTGCGTCCTTTTTTCTCTCACAAATAGAACTTTCTTTAGGCGGTATTTAATCAAAGCTGTTTTTTTTTATTTTTTGCACTAGAATTAAAAAAAGACCGAAAATTTTATAAAACAAATGAATTTTTCTTCGTTCCTGTTATAAAATTTTGAAAATGAGTAATTTTTCTTCATAAATCTTGGCCAAAATGTATACTGCTACATATCTTTGGTAAAAAAACAAAAACAAATTAGTGTATATTATTTGGTCTGTGTGTAAGTTATAGAGTCTACAAGCTATGGTGCCAATCACTGAATATTGATCACACCCGATGTCCTGACGGCCTCATTTCTTGAGACCCTAACAAGCCAGGAAAGTACAAATACTCCCCAAATTACCCCTTCATGGAAAGTAGACATTCCAAGGTATTTAGTAAGAGTTGTGGTGATTTGAAGTTGCAATTTTTTCCCACAATTCTTTGCAAAATGAAGATTTTTTTCCCACAAAATTGTCATATGTTAACGTGTTATTTCTCACACCCAGCATATGCATACCACAAATTACACCCCAAAACACTACTACTCCTCCTGAGTATGGCGCTACCACGTGTGAGTCTTTTACACAGCCTGGCCACATACAGAGGCCCAACATGTAGGGAGCGCCATCAGGCGTTCTAGGAGCATAAATTACACATATAATTTCCTGACTACCTCTTGCACTTTTGAAGGTTCTGGAGCACCAGGACAATGGAAACCCCCAAAAAATGACCCCATTTTGGAAAGCAAACACCCCAACTTATATTCTAGGAGGCATAATGAGTATTTTGAACATGTCATTTTTTCCACGAGTTTTTGGAAAATGTGGAAAGAAAATGAAAACACATTTTTTTTTTTTTTTACACAAAGCTGTCCATTTATACAATATTTCTAACACACAGCATGTACATAGCAAAAATGACACCCCAAAATATATTCTGCTATACCTCCCGAGTATGGTGATACCACATGTGCGACACTTTTACACAGCCTGACCACATACAGAGGCCCAACATGCAGGGAGAACCGTCAGATGTTCTAGGGGAATACATTTCAAATCTAATTTGACTACCTTTTACACTATTGTGAGGCACTGTGGTGGCATGGATAGGAACTGTAGTGGCACAGATGGGCAGGGTAGTGGCACGGATGAGCAGTGTAGTGGCACGGATGGGCACTGTAGTGGCATGGATGTGTCACGGATGAGAACTGATGTGGTATGAATGAGCATGAATAAGGCACAAATGAGCCATGGATGGGGATGGATGAGCAACGAATGGGGATGACTGAGCATGGATGGGGATGACTGAGCACAGATTGGTGGGTGAGCACGGATAGATGGATGGGTGAGCATGGCTGGGTGGGTGAGCATGGATGGATGGCTGGGTGAGCATGGATGGATGGATGGGTGAGCATGAATGAATGAATGGGTGAGCATGGATGGATGGCTGGGTGAGCACGGCTGGGTGGGTGAGCATGGATGGATGGCTGGGTGAGCATGGATGAGCTTGCATGGCTGGATGGGTGAACATGGCTGTGTGAGGATGGCTGAATGGGTGAGCATGGATGGATGGATGGGTGGCTGAGTATGGATGGGGTGAGGATGGCTGGGTGGGTGGTGGATGGATGGGGTGAGGATGGCTGGGTGAGCATGGATGGGGTGAGGATGGCTGGGTGGGTGGTGGATGGATGGGGTGAGGATGGCTGGGTGGGTGGTGGATGGATAGGGTGAGGATGGCTGGTGGATGGATAGGGTGAGGATGGCTGGGTGGGTGGTGGATGGATGGATGGGGTGATGATGGCTGGGTGGGTGGTTAATGGATGGTGGGGGTGCATACTGTCATTTAGCAGCACTGTGGGCATTACACATCGCCCACAGCGCTGCAGCACGTCCTCTCTCCCCCTCTCTCCTCTCGCAATGCACCAATCGGTGCGGAGAGGAGAGAGAAAAGCCGGCGGAAGCGGCGGCTTGTTTACATGTGAAAAAGGCCGCTCACAGTGGCCATTCACCACGATCTGTGACCCGACGCCAATAGAAGTCCTCCCACGGTTAAGCAACCGCCCTGTAGACGTCTTTTGTCTATAGGGCGGTTGTTAAGCGGTTAAGACTGGCATGGCAGGGTCTACTATGGGAACAGCCCACCTTTTGATTAATTCTTTTTCCACTGGAAATACTATAGCTTGACAATGATTTGGAGGAATGGAAATCTTATCTTTTCGGGAGTACTCCAATCATCATGAATTGCCCATTCTATTTGTCGATGAATGAGAAAGGTCTTCTTAGTACACTAAGGGACATGGCGACACGGAGATGACTGAAGTTTAACTATGTCAAGGCTTTTGTGGACAGCACAAATGAGTATGCTTATACTGGCAAGCATTTTGCATGAAGCTAGGTTATCATGTGTATAGGAGCCTGCGGGTGAGAAATCTTTAGCAGCCTCCTCTGGCACCCGGCACTCATGGCCTTCTACAATCTCCTCTGTTTCTACTACTTGTACAGCAGGTGGATTCACTTCTGACTCAAGTAGGGAAGGTGGGGAGAGGACCTAGGGCTTCCGAGCTCAGGACAGCAATGGCTGCATTAAGGCCATTTACTGTCTGAGAAAGTCTGACATAGTTGCAGAGAAATCTGTTTAAGTCAGATAAGCCACTTGTTGCATGCCGGAGATAGAGCTAGAATCGGATGCAGAGACCAGGGGTCCTGCTCTGGTGCAAGGGCAGCATTGTCACTCTGAGCAGTTTGAAAGTGTTACAAACCTTCAGCAGAGTAATTGCCTGTGAGGTACTCGGGGAGTAGGGTGCGGAAATGGGTAAGTGCTTCTGTGGAAGGATACACAGCAACACAGGGGTTGACTATCCTGTAACAAATTCCTTGTGGCAAGAGGGTGGGACAAAGTGCCCCTGCACCTTTTAAGGGCTCTGGATGAAAGTGGTGGTAAAAGTGCGACCTGTGGTGTGTGACACTAAAGCCTCGTACACACGATGCGACGGTCGTACGACCGGACGTCCGAAATTGTATGTCGGCTGTTGTGTCTCGCATACTGACGTGCACTAAGCGATTATATGACCAAGCCTAACATGGTGACGTGCTACGAGTGCATAAAGAGGAGATTCAGGTGAATGTGATTTGTGAATTAGGAACGTAGGTTTACATTAACGGACACTTCTGGCCTTTCCTGACTTCTGAGCATGCGTGTTTTGCACAAACAACTTGTTGGACCAACTTCTCTGCACACACAGTACAACAGTCTGCTCATCCAACTTCTGTTGTACGACTGTCACACGTCGGCTGTTCTAATCGCGCGTACTAACGGTCGGATGATCGATCGTACAACAAGCTGTTGTACGTCTGTTTTCATACGACCATCGCACCTTGTGTATGAGGCTTTAGTCATCCACCTGAGACTAAGTTTTGAATGGTGGAATTTTTACCGTCAAGTTAAAAGTGAATAAACTCAAACTTATTCCTGGTTTCCTGATACAAGTAATGGAGAAAATGTATCTCCTTCCTGCTACGAAGATACAGTATTGGCAGTGGTGGCCCTTCCATTAGGGGCGCTGCCTCCCTAATCAATGTGCCTGGCCCTTAATATACATGCAGGGCACCAGATGCATGGATTCCAATAGGGTTTTTTTTTTTTTTAGAACCACCTGATTAGAGCCTGAGGCTGTAAATTGTTTCAAAAAAGGGTGGGTTCAAGGCCCAGAGCACTGCGTCCACCCATTTGTGTGACAATAGCGAATTAACATTCACTATGGTCTTCCTGATTTTTCTCCCATCCAATCAGTAAGCGGGTCCTGAGACCAGATTGGCCAAGAGGAGAAGCGGCCATATTGACCGCCAAGAAGGAGATGCAGTGGGAAGCCGCAGAGGAGGAGATGCAGAGCGAAGCCGCCAAAGCTGCCTGCGACCTAGATGGCATAAGTGCGGGGCTGGTGGCAGACGGACAGATGAGTGAATAAGGGGGGAGGGATTTTTGATTGACGGACCGAACGAAGGGGGTGGGGAGAGGTTTGTTTGCGTCCCTCACAAAAAATGGAGCACCAGCCTCCACTGAATATTGGTCTCATAGCCAGGACAGACTTTCCATATTGCTGGTCCCTATTTAGGTTCAAGCTTCACCCATCATGGTAGGCATAACCCAAAGGGGGTCTTCAGGGTCTGGGAACCATAGGAATGGATCACAGACATGGTGTTTTATAACACCCTGTGGCTAACTACATTTGAGCGCCCAAGCAGAATCCAGTAACCAAACCAACAGTGTGAGGTTCAGGTACTGTGGTTACACTGATCAGGATGCACTGCTTCCAATGTCATTGTAGAAGGCACTGAAGAGTTGACCGTATAATCCAAAATAAGAAAAATAGCATAGAAAAGGGGAGAAGAGCTCCGCCCCTGAAGGACATTAGTAAAAAACTCACAGCTTTGCCAGTGTCCAACCACCAGAAGGTGGGGGCCTATAAACCCGGGGGGTCTATGAATATCCACAGTGTTCTGTACTGTATGATTAAAGTGATTGTAAAGGCAAGACATTTTTTACCTTAATGCATTACCTGCATTTCCAGCAGTTTTATTGCCCCCTCAGCCCTCTTATACATAGCCCTATTTTGATTCAGCGATGTGCCCATCCACAGCGGCACTTTCCTGTCTCTCTCTATGCATAGGACAGAGAGGCAGCAGTGGGTGGTTGCTTAAAAATTCAGCTGCCTATAACTCTGCTACTACTTATTGTCCTAACATGCAGTGTTCACTGAAGAAAGCCTCAACTTATGCATTATGTGGCCAGATCCTGGCCATACACTTATATGCAAAACAACGTGGATGAGCGAGTCAATCACTGAGCAGCAAATTATATCACCTGTGATGCACTTCAGTTATCCTTCAAACCTGGCCTGTTAGTGGATTTAGAGGATAATGCTTTTTTGCAGTAGTTTATGTCTAACTTTGTGTTCCTATCCTCTTCCACAAGGCTTTAAATGATTGTAAAGTCTTGTTTTTTTTTTTTTTTTTTAAATAACAAACAATCATGTTATACTTACCTGCTGTGTGTGTTGGTTTTGCACAGAGCAGCCTGGATCCTCCTCTTCCCGGGTCCCTTTTTGGCTCTCCTTGCCCCTCCCTCCTGACAAGTGTCCCTGCAGCAAGCAGCTTGCTATGGGGGTACCCGACCTGAGCCACAGCTCCGTGTGTCCATTCAGACACGAAGACCCGCCTAGGCCCCGCTCTCTCTCTCCTCATTGGCTCACTGACTTTATTTGACAGCAGCAGGAGCCAATGGCGGAATGGCAGCAATGTCTCTCGTGCAACATCGCTGGATAGAGATGGTTCAGGTAAGTATGAGGGGGGCAGCTGCACACAGAAGGCGTTTTACCTTCATGCATAGAATGCATGAAGATAAAAACCTTCCACCTTTACAATCACTTTAACTAATGGGTCATGCAGCATTGGCCTTGGTAGTGATTGTAGCAGTTTGGTGGATGAGAATGCTGTTGGACATGCATATGTCATCTCTGGTATTAAACAGATACAAGGTGCTGGTAAGTAATTTAACTTGTCAGTAGCCATGAACAATGGACAAACTCATTTAAAAAGAGGCATGATTTTCAGTTTAACACGTACTTCAATTTAAAATGAAATACTTCATAAATATTTAATGCAGATCCATATTTAGGCTGTGACCCACACCATTTCTCTTTTAACAAGTGTGATTATACAAAGCAGATCTGCAGAAGGAAAAACTGCTGACATGTAAAGTTCTGCAGCTTATTATTCTATAATACAGAATGGTGCCAGACAGCAGCCATTATAAACCATCCCGTGGGCTGTTAATTTAATTGTTGACTTCTACAGAGGTCACATACAACTGCGCGCTGTTTGCAAATTATACCAAATAACACGGAAAACACAATGGGCTGTTTGACTAATAGGGAAACACGGCAAAGGTAAATCACAATGGAGTTTTAAAGGAGTTGTATTATGTATTGAGCTGAGCTGCATACCAATGACCAGACCGTCTTGTCTGAACATGACGTTTTCATTGTGCCGTGTGATGTTTATTGTGTGTTTTATTACCTTGACTTGGAGCTTGGCATCCTGAATGCGTCCTTTCCAGGATGCTACAAATCTGAGGTTATCCATTGAGCAGTTCATTGTTCTAGTAGGATAGAAAATGCGGCAGAGACATTAAAAGGAAGATGCAGAGACATATTGAAAGCTTACAGCTGTAGTATGCTTATTTTTACTAAACAAACCAAAATTCATCAAGAGGGCAGCTATGTTCTCTGAATACACAAATGTATTGACCATTGGCATTTACAGTCATGGCCAAAAATATTGGCACCCCTGCATTTCTGTCAAATGCTCCCAGAAAATAGTTTCAATTACAAATATGTAGACATTCTCATGTTTATGTCTTTTGTTTGTATTGGTATTACACAAAAAAGTGGAGAAACAAAAAGCCAAATCTGACACATTCCACACAGAGACCATTTAGTACACTATAAATGGCTACGTAGGGTTTATTTTAGGTCGGACAGGCTGGCAAAAATATATAGGGATTAACTCTCTCTGTGCTGGCACTGTTCAGCACCTAACGCAGACATTATGCATATATTCTGGGATTGCCCGGCTAATGTTCAGGTGGGAGGTTTTGACCTGTATATGTTCAATCACTAGTATTTCTGTCCCCCTCTCTGTAGAAACATGCCTGTTAAGCCTGGTGGATTCCATAGCTACTACCAAAGCTATAAACATTCTTCTCATACTATTACTATTCTATGCTAGGAAATCAATTATTTTGTCCTGGAAGAAAACATCTGCACCGACCCTAGCATCATGGAAATCGTTAGTGAATAAAGCCGTGCCTTTATATAAAGCCATTTACTCCAATCGGGGAGCTTTCACCAAGTTTGATAAAGTGTGGGGTGGTTGGCTAGCCTGCTTGGATACAGTTGCAGAATGATACTGTTCACTCAGCATTTCCCTGTTTTAGCATTATATTTGCCCAAAAGTTGCTACCTTTTTTTCTTTACTAAAA
Source organism: Glandirana rugosa (assembly GCA_018402905.1). Classification (NCBI taxonomy): domain Eukaryota; kingdom Metazoa; phylum Chordata; class Amphibia; order Anura; family Ranidae; genus Glandirana; species Glandirana rugosa. The sequence goes on along the minus strand of BLSH010169640.1, from coordinate 5,771 downwards.
GGGTGTTTGGTATGCTTGATTGGGTATGGATTGGGAAGTCAACTGACAATTACACAGGAAGTGAGGTTAAATCTCCCTAATAGGGCCACAGACAGCAATAAAAATTTGACAGACATATTTACTATTTTCAGGTTTAAAAAAAAATAAATATATATATATATATTATATATATATATATATATATATTTGCATAATGATTTATGAGTATGTTTGGCATCATGCTAAAGTTTCCTTTCCTTCTATACTGTGCCAATTTAACCCAACTCTCCATCCACTCCCCCCCCCCCCCCCCCGTGAGATAACTTGTACGTACCCGTCATCCCGTCGTCGCTCTCTTATGTCAACCTACGTACATTTGTAACGTTTCCTCGGGGTCCCTCATTGGTTCCTTTCTTGAGACTCATAAATCGACCCCCCCCCCCCCTCACCTACCTCTCAACCCAATTTAACCGTGTCATATCTTCCTTTCCTTTGAAATCGTACTACGGTTTGTATGAGTATTTAGTAATACGTTTATATATATATATATATA
>BLSH010169639.1:496380-509326 GCA_018402905.1 Glandirana rugosa | reverse complement strand
CCCCCCCCCCAAGAAACCCTGCTTTGCATTTAGAAGACTGCAACCTATCCTGCCCTGTTGTGTACGTCACACTGAGTAGTGGGCCTGGCTGCAGAATAAGGGGTGTGATTTGTGATGAAGTGGGTTTGTTCACATTTACATGTACAGGCCTAGTGTACCTTCCAAATTCAATATGCATTGCATGATGGGAAATGTAGTTTGAGGATCGTGTAAAGCAGCGGTTCTCAACACGTGGGTCGCGACCCCCTGTGGGGTCGATTGCCGATTTATAGGGGGTCGTGACGCCACCGCCAAGAAGAAAAAAAATTATTATTATTTTTTTTTTTTTTTTGGACTCGGCTCCTCCTGGTCAGCCATATTAAGACTATGGATGTGCGCTGAGCAGGCGCACATTTCATAGTCTGATTGGCTGTCCTGTGGCTCAGTGTGATTGGCTGGCACGATGCGGGGGCGGGTCACTGGCGGCGGACGTGACTCCCGCTCCCACGTGACCGCATGAGGCACGGCGAGCGACGGACAGAAGGCCATCGAGCGGATAGGACGCAGCCGCGGGTCTGGCAGACTGCGCTCACATGATGTGAGTACTGTCACAGTACTACTGTATGTCTCAATAAATATGTCTTGTCTCGGCGGCCTGGCCAGAGTGGCGTTGCTATGGGGATGCAGGGCCCCAGCGGGGGGGGGGTGCGGTTGCGGTAAGCACCAGGGTGCCAAGTGCCAACCGCCCTGTGGCTGAGCTGCCTGGGCCTAGGCCAGTGCACATGGGGGGGGTGTTAGTGGTGTGGTGATAATGTCGCTGCTGCCATGCATTTTAATGCAGCAGCGACATCATGTGATGGTTTTTATTGTTCTTCAAGATTTATGGTTTGATGGCAATTAATAAGATTGTTTGATAAAACCGTTTTATCAAACATTCTTATTAATTGCCATCAAACCATCAATCCATAACAGTCCCAAAATTACAGCAATGAGGAAGCAACAATAGTAATTTTACTGTTCGGGGTCCCCACAACTTGGGAAATTTTAGCACGGGGTCACGGCACTAGGAAGGTTGAGAACCACTGGTGTAAAGAGAGAGAAGAGGATATGATGCAACCACTGTTCTAACAGACCCTCTCCAGTAAGAATACAAGATGCATTTTTGAACTGCGGAGCTCACTTCCTGAAAATTAAATTTGTATTTTCTCTTCAATCGTAATTCATTTCACAAATGTAATAACTGTTTAGTGTTTAGTGTGGGGGGTGTACTAATGGGGGATTATTTGCCGATCCCAGAGTTCTGCTTTAAGTACAAATTAATGTCTATGTCAGTGGTTCTCAACCTCGATTCTCAAGTACCCCCAACAGGCCATGTTTTGTGAATTTCTTAGATACAATAGCTGTCCAAAATACCAAGCCACTGACTTTGATTTAAAGCACCTAAGCAAGATAAAGGAAAATCTGAAAACATGGCCTGTTGGGGGTACTTAAGAACTTTATTCTACTGCAGTACTATTTTAGAGCAGTTGAAGGAGAATTTATAAATGAAGCTGCCTAAGTATAGTAAATCTACCACAAACCTGCCTCACTGCTTCTGCTTAGCATTGCATGGCTGTGAAAGAATCAATAAATGCCCCCTTGAGAATGGTGAAAGCCTGCAAAGAAGGGTGTTAAGAGTGTGTGTGTATCTTAATACCTAGTTCCTATATACACTTATACGCTATAACCCAACGTTTGTGTACACCTGATTATCACAGCTATATGTGGTTGTTGGATTTCCCATTCCATAACCACACAGAAAACAAAACTGGACAGAGGTTTTAATTATTCCCATCTCTATCCAAAAAAAGAAAATAGGTAAACTTTGAGCTAAATAGGGTTGGATGTCAATTATGTGGATGTAATAATCTCTGGGGTTAATTTACTAAAGTAGAGTAGGAGTAGATGTTGGTAACCAAAAAGAAGACAATGTTGGTAAATAAGGTGAACTTGAGTACCCAATAATGGGCAAAGGAAGTTTAAAAAAAATAAATAAATAAAAAAAGATGTTTGCTAGTACTTGGCTGACATTTGAAAAAAACACTGTTTATTTCAGCATGCATTTAAACTACTCTTATGCAAAGCTATTTGACAGATGTGGCCAACCAATATGTTAAACTGCCTCTTTGACAAGGCTGTGACAGACAATTTATCACCCATGCGAACATTGTCCCATATCCTCCTAGGAAAATCTACTAGAGGGCAGGGGATGAAGCATTTCTGTGGTCACATGCCATCTAATGGACTCTCCACTGGAATATAAAAATAATGCTTGGTGACAACTCTGCCTACAGAGGTTCTTCACCCTAGAAACAAAAAATGTAAAAAGTCCCTTTTAATAATAGGACACTTAAGTGTCCAAGGATCCAGTGCTGTCCTCACCCGAGCTGACTCTTCAGCCACCTTCGGGTGCAGGCGCCGCCATCTTTACTTTGGGAAGGCAGCTGTGACGGTTTGTGGCTCCACAGCTGGCTTCCAAGTGCATATGCATGAGCCACGCTGCACTTTTCGAATGGTCCTGCAGCTTTCTGGGACCTGTGACGTATCCTAAAAGGCTGCAGAGGAAGATGGTGCTGGGGGGGGGGCTTTTGCTCACATTGCTGCGGCAATCCCACTGGAGGTGGGAGCGGGTACTTGTCAAAATCAGGTACCAGCTTATCCCCCAAAAAAGTGCCAGGACTTAAAAGAGGAGGGGGGGGGGGCAAGCAGAACTTTCCATTTTGGGTAAAGTTCTGCTTTAAAGCCAATCACACTCCTTAAAGGCCCTCTTGGCATTGGGAGTGATCTCTCCATCCAGATATTGGGCAACAATATAGACTCAATGGACAATCAAACACTGTTGCACTCAAAAGCAGAAATATCGGTTTGCGAAAAAATATCTTTAGAGTATAGGTAAATCCAATCACTAAAATCGAATACAAACTTTACATGTTAATCTGAATTCAAAAGTAAATGTCAATATATATAAAACAGCAACCTTCATTAAAATAATGAATCCTGCCATGAAGGCCCTTATTTAGACACTTCCTGTTAAGGGTTAGGGTGGGTTAATTCTGCTGTCCCTCTCTCCTAATTGTGCTCCTGAGCTGTCACCCCATCATCAGAACTTTCAATGGAGACTACAAATGGTAATTTTAATATATGGTGCAGTGTACTGTTGTCACCATTAGGAAACCATGCAGCGATCCCTGGACTGCATGCAAACAGGAATTTGCAGCAAAAAGGTTGCAGGAGATCAACACAGAGATGCAGCAAAGGATGAAAAAAACTTTAGTTAGGAAAAATATGGCAATTGTTTATGATACCACAGGGCTTTTGCAAACTAAGTGTCAATCCCTCAATGGTGTACCAGATGGTGGATCTACTTTAAGGCTAAACAGCCCTATTTAGCATTGCAAATAAAACAAAAATAATTGCTATATTTAGCCTAAAATCCAGCTGTACGATACAAATATATATCTCTGGAGAAGGTTCACATTTAATCCAGGAAGACTGATTGCTGTCAAAGTAGCATAACGCCAGCTCCTCAGCGACCTGTCACAACAGCGATCACAGTGTTCATGTAATTAAGAACTCAGGGGAGGCGAAAACTATTTTAAGTTCAAGCGCACATCTCAGGTTTTGTTTTGAAATTAATTGCTTGCTGGACTGATTGTAGATCCCTGCGAGATTACTTTTAATAAGAGATGGAAGAGCTTTGCATCTCAGATATTCAGAGTCCATTCTGAGACAGCCAATTAAAGCACAAGAGTGGGTGGCCACTACAAGCAATCTCTGAACGCACAGAACACAATCTGCATTTTTATATGGCATTTCCAACTATAATCATTTCAGAGGTTCTGTTTATCCATTTATCATCAGTCGTGTCAATAGTTTCGCAGTAACTACAATAAAAGAAATAAAGCTGCAAATTTATGATGAGATTTGAAAATGATTATTTGCTTAGAATCTCCCTTTCTTTACAGTTCAGTGCATAAGAACTCTCAATAGGCATTAAAGCGGTTGTCTACCCTTTAGAGGGATTTTTACCTACAGGTAAGCCTATAATAAGGCTTACATGTAGGTAAAATGAAACCTTACAGGTTTAGGAGATATTTCCCCTCCAAGCAGCTGCGACGTCATGACGCATGCGCCGTGATGTCCCGGCAAAGGTCCGGCGCATAGCGCCAGAGCTTGCCGGAAAGACGGGCTCCCGCGCGCATCTGACGCCTCGCGGCTCCAGCCAGTCACAGCGCAGAAGCCACGTACCCGGAAGCAAGATCCGAGGGAAGATATCCGCTCCCTCAGAGGGGACCGAGCAGCCCGGGCGGATCTTTGTTTCAAGGTGAGTATTTCATAATGAGCTAGTATGCGGTGCATACTAGCTCATTATGCTATTGTCTTGCAGGTTTTTTTTTTTTTTTTTTTAACTGGGTATACAACCGCTTTAACTGTGCCATGCCATGCAAATGTGCCACTGCTGATTCTGCAACAATATCTGACTATACCTACACCCATATTTAGAGTGTAACCTGTAACATTTTGCCAAAGGTGGAGTTACCCTTTTATTACACCAGTTTTTTCTTTTAATTACACTGAATTTAAAAAGTATATAGTTCAGCTTTGGAAAAATGGAGGAAAATGTGGCTATTATAGAACAAAGTGGAGGTACTGACAGTTTCAGGGCAGTCAGGATTATAAGAAAAAAAAATCCTATGGGATGAAAAATTGTTCCACCCATGTGAATCCTATTTTAAAAGTTAGTTATACATGGATTGGTTGCCATTTTTGCTTTGCTTGTTGGATTTGGTGCAGATACAAAAAGAGATAAGTGAACCCTGAAGGTTTCCAATTATGTCGGCCCCATGCCACATCCCAAATAATTGTGTACAAAAAACAAGAACCGTTTGGGCAGGACTTTGTAAGGCAGTAGCAGGACAATTAAGGAACTACCAATTTCCCCCTGGCTGACAGAGGACGGAATTCCTCTGTGAATGTGGCCGGTGTCGCCACTCTGGCATTCTCCACTTAGGTTTGATGGTCCACTTTAAAGTTTTCTTGCCCTCAGACCCCATCTGGATGTCCTGATCCGGGCATACACATCACTATACCTTCACTGTGCCATTCTTGATTTCTGACCTGTATAATTTTGTGACATCTTCCTATGTTGGATCTTTGCTCAGCAGGACACCTGGGGTCTCTGCTGTATATTCTGTTTCTATCTATACAAACCCTTTTTCCCTCCTCTGATTGGCTCCCCCTTTCTGGATACCTCCTCTGGGGGCACTGTATGTGCAAATTGGTAACATGCTATTGTTTTTTGATTGTACTGTCCATTTGAACTAAATCCCTGATGAAGACTTTATGAACAAGTCAAAACGTTGGAGTTCTGTGTGACTTCATTTCATGTGACATTGTGATTTACACATTGCACTATTTTTATCTTTTGTATGTCTGTATTTTAATGAATTGTAATAAAAATCTTATTTTATACTATATATATATATATATATATATATATAATTTTTTCATTGATTGTCATGCTTGGTGTAGATACACACCTATTAGGCCTCTTGTACACAGTGGTAAATAACACCACAAATTTTACTGATCCTAACAAAGGTGCATTGTTGTCTATTGAACAATGCACACGGCTGCATAAAGTTATGTAATACAGCAATAAGTACAGAGACAGAAAGTAAAAATAGAAAATTTTAGACTTGAGTGCAGGACCCCTGAGGATGCGCTAGAGTGCGAAATGCGTTGGGTGGAGTTTAGAGTGCGGACGTCACTCCACCACATGGATTCTGTGTGGCGGCCACATTTGTAAGTGCTAGCGATTTTTGTTTTGTTTGTTTTTAACCTATATTTCGTACTGTATGCAGAGATTTTAAACAAATACTACACTATGGAAGTTACTGTAAATCCGACACTGTTTGGTGAGCATCTATCCCTTACAGCCACACTCTATATGCATGCACCCAGGATTTTGAAGATCTGGTCAGTGGATCTGTGTAAAGGGACTGCTTCTCTAAAAGAGCTGTTGTCATCTGGGTGGTTACAAAGAGCGCTGCTGCAAGTAATTTTTGACAGCCACATGTTCTGGTGAGTGTAGCGTGTTGGTGGTGGTTTTGGCACAGTGGATTTTTACAGTGTACAGCACTGGCCAAAATGATACAAATATTAATTTTCACAAAGCCTGGTGCCTCAGTTTTTATGATGGCAATTTGCATATACTCCAGGATGTTATGAAGAGTGATCAGATGAATTGCAATTAATTGCAAAGTCCCTCTTTGCCATGAGAATTAAATTAATCCCAAAAAAAAATTTTCCACTGCATTTCAACCCTGCCACAAAAGGACCAGCTGACATCATGTCAGTGATTCTCTCGTTAACACAGGTGTCAGTGTTGTTGAAAGCAAGGCTGGAAATTACTCTTTAAAAGGAGGATGGTGCTTAAAATCATTGTTCTAACTCTGTTAAAGGAGAAGTATAGCCAAACCTTGTTTGGCTGTACTTCTCCTATGGATCACAAGAGTACAATTTGTTTTGCATTCCTGTGACCCGTTTTCCGCAGAGAGCGGGCTGAAGTCCGCTCTCTGCTGATGTCACCAATGTCAGTCTAGGCACCGCGTCATCATGACCACGGAGTCTGGATCTGCCAGGTGCCTGGACTGACACCCTGCTCAACCTCTCAGTGAGCCACTGAGAGACTGAGCTGGCCACTCCCTGCCCCTCCACAGCCCAGCACACCAGTGAGCGAGGAGGGAGCAGAGCAGAGAGCTGCTGATTGACAGTCAGCAGCTCTCTGCTCAGGGAGCTGTGAGAAACGAGCCATCAGCGGTGTTTGATTGCTCGGTTCTCAGTGCAGAGGCGCTGGGGGACAGGTGCAGCATCGGACCGATGCTGCATCCACCGAAGTATGAAACTGCATTGCCAAAAAAAGGGATTCATAGGCAACGATATTGCTGCTACTAAGATTACACATAGATCAACCATTTATCGGATCATCAAGAGCTTCAATTGTTGTGAAGAAGGCTTCAGGGTGCCCAAGAAAGTCCAGCAAGTGCCATGACCATCTCCTACAATTGATTTGGCTGCGGGATCGGGGCACCACCGGTGCAGAGCTTGCTCAATAATGGCAGCAGGCAGGTGTGAGTATTTCGGCACGCACAGTGAGGTAAAGACTTTTGGAGGATAGCCTGGTGTCAAGAAGGGCAGCAAAGAAGCCTCTTCTCTCCAGGAAAAACATCAGGGATAGACTGATATTATGTAAAAGGTACAGGGATTGGACTGGTGAGGACTGGGGTAAAGTCATTTTCTTTGATGAATTCCCTTTCCGATTGTTTGGGGCATCTGAAAAAAATGTGCCTGGAGAAGAAAAGATGAGCGCTACCATCAGTCCTATGTCATGCCAACAGTAAAGCATCCTGAGACAATTCATGTGTGGGGTTGCTTCTCAGCCAAGGGAGTGGGCTTACTTAATTCTTCCTAGGAACATCCTCCGAGAGCAACTTCTCCCAAACATCCAAAAACTGTTTGGTGACGAACAATGCCTTTTCCAGCATGATGGAGTGCCTTGTCATAAGGCAAAAGTCATAACTAAGTGGCTTGCGGAACAAAACATTGAAATTTTGGGTCCATGGCCAGGAAACTCCCCAGACCTTAATCCTATTGAGAACTCGTGGTCAATCCTCAAGAGGCAGGTGAACAAAAAACCCCCACAAATCCTGACAAATTCCAAGTATTGATTATGCAACAATGGGCTGCCATCAGTCAGGATGTGGCCCAGAAGTTGATTGACAGCATGCCAGGGCGAATTGCAGAGGTCTTGAAAAATAAGGGTCAACGCAGCAAATATTGACTCTTTGCATAAACTTAATGTAATTATCAATAAATGCCTTTGACACTTATGAAATGCTTGTAATTATACTTCAGTATACCATCTGACAAAAAGATACTTCAGTATACCATCTGACTGAAGCAGCAGACTTTGTGAAAATTAATAATTGTGCCATTCTCAAAACTTTTGGCCACGGCTGTAATTCACAAATTTTGAATTAAGTTAAGGAGGAGTTAATGCAATATATGTTTAAGAACCGGTCGACTTATTATACACATCTATATTTAGACTTTTGATTTGTATCTTATTTGTGTATCATTTTTTCACATTTATGTTTATTCTTGTGAATTTAGTTCTATATAATATTTTTTATTTTTCATTGAAGTCTTTTCACTGATTAATGTTATATATTTCTAGATTTTAAAATTTGTTTAGCGCTGCACCCATATATCTTTACAATACTGATTAATTAGTCTTTGGCCTTCTGCTTAGCTTTTTTGGGGCAAAGCTTTACAGTACAGACCCTCTTTAAAACTTGTTACTACAAATGCATAGGTGACTAAATGTGCATGACGTACTACAACTTACATGCTTAAATTCCAATTTAAATCATATACTTTCATAAGCGTCCTTGCTGCCAGCATCCACCAACCTTTCTGAAACCTTTTTAAACAATCATGGTTGATGTCTTTCTTTTTTTTTTTACTATTATGTTTTCTATTCCTATGGTGTTTCTTTCCAAAATGCGCTTTATTGATTTTCTTAGCACAGCTGCCATGTTTTTTCAGCTTCTATTTTAGCACATTTATTTGAAAGAATAAACTGTGAGTTCAACAAGGAATTATCTCAGATTTTCTGGATCTCCAAAGCTGCACGGCAGGTTGTGGCGAATAAGATGTCTCACTTCTGGAGCCTGGGCTGCAGTCTTTTCTGTGATGGAGCAGCCACCAAGCAGGAGATGGAACACTACAACACTGTAAACATGTCAGTGTGAGCCAAGACTTGTCATTTGCAAGAACTTGTCTCAACCACAGTCCTACTTTGCGAGTAAATGAAATACTGAGCTCCAGCTGTTCCAATATAATGATTTCAGTCCTTTAATCATATCCAGTATGGAAGAGTCATGTATTTATAAACTGAAGCTTGACCTATCACTAGCTAAAGCCATTATGTGATTGTAAGCTAGCCTGGCTAGATAAAAAGATGGACCCCCTTTCTTTGGATTTTCACTGCCTGACTTTTCATTAGTTATACCTATTTTGCAATAACAAAGGTTTAGTGTATTTTTTAAAATATACTTTATTACTATTTGCCAATGATCTTTTCATTGTATTGCCTTGCCAAAGAATTACTGCTTTCTAAATCAGCTATTATATTACAATAGTGAAAACAATTCTAATATTTATATCTTTTATTTGTAAGCTCTAACGAGCAAGGCCCCTTAATTTTTGCTGTATTGAATTGTATTGTAACTGTACTGTCTGCCATCATGTTGTAAAGGGCTACGCACACTGTTGGCGCTATATAAATCCTATATAATAATAATTACTATATAATGCAAAAGTATATATTTGTATACTTTTAATACTTTTATTTCTATTGCTTTACACCAGGGGTTTCCAAACTGCGGCCCACGGGCCATATGTGGCCCTTTGCTTGCCTTTATCTGGCCCTTGGGACACTTTTTCTTCCACTAATACGAGGCACTATTCCTCCGACTGACACCAGAGATGGGAAACTAATTCTCCCACTGACACCAATTATGGAGCACTATTTCTCCCAATGATGGGGTACTATTCCTCCCTCTGACGCCAATGATGGGGCACTATTCCTCCCACTGACGACAATGATGGGGCACTATTCCCCCACTGACGACAATGATGGGGCACTATTCTACCCACTGACACCAATGATGGGACACTATTCCACCCACTTACACCAATGATGGGGCACTGTCGATTCCTCCCACTGACACCAATGATGGGGCACTATCCTACCCACTAACACCAATGATGGGGCATTATTTCACCCACTTACACCAATGATGAGGCACTGTCTATTCCTCCCACTGACACCAATGATGGGATGCTATTCCTCCCACTGACTCCAATAACGGGGCACTGTTCCTCCCATTGACACCAATGGTGTAATTTTATTTAATCCCACTGATAACCAAGCTTATGGTATGGTTTACTCCCACAGATGCCAGGGCATTTCTACTCCCACTGGCCACAGCCCAGCCCCTCTGCTTTACACCATTGTGCAGCATTGCTCCATGCAGGTAGAATGCAAAGACAAGGCAAAAGCTTAGCTTTGTTTAGGACTGTTCACACCAATGTGCTGTGTTGGTGTGTGCTGCACCCCACTGCTGGCATCATTTTATGGCAGCACATGTCAGGAAATCTTAGCACTTTGCAACGTGCTGCTGAACAGACTTGAATGTCGTTTTGTGACCCTTCAAGTAAAGTTACAAAAGAAAAAAAAAGAAAACTAAAGATGTAAAAGAGCAATGCACTACCCCTCACTAATCATTCACATGGCACATCATTGGTCGTGCACTGCAGCGTGGTGCTGGTGTGAATCTATCATTATTTTTACACGGTCATACATTTTTACTTACTCTATTAGGTACATCATCCCATTATTTCGCACTTGCACCTGCACTTCTACAGTGAAAGCAGGGATAAAATTTGCAACAATTTCTCAATAATTATTCACAATGTTTCCAGTGCAGTAGTTTGGTATAAAGTGGGGGAAAGTTAGAACTTTGGTCAACTGTACATTTCATTCTTTGTTCCCGTTTGGGAAGTTTCTTCTTATTTTCGACGGGTTTCACACAAACAGGAGATGAAAGGAAATCTTCTACATAGGGCACAACATGCAGAAAAAACACAGGGAGGTTTACAAACGGTTGGGTTTTTATTGCTGTCTGTGTCCCCCTAAGGTTGATTTCACCTACTTTTTGTAAGGGGGCAGGTGTTAGAAAGAGAAGAAGAAAGGGAAATCTCTTTATCTGAGAAACAGATATTTTATACCTGAGAGAATATCTGGGGACAGAAGGAGAAACTTTCTAAACCTTCCCTATTCTATACAATTTTACAGAAGATTTACCCCCCTTCCTGACCAGGCCATACGGCACTGCGTTAATTTAACTGACAATTGCGCGGTCGTGCAATGCTGTACCCAAATAAAATGTCCTTTTTTTTCCCACAAATAGAGCTTTCTTTTGGTGGTATTTGATCCCCTCTGAAGTTTTTATTTTTTGCGCTATAAACAAAAAAATCCAATTTTGAAAAAAAAAAAAACTAAATATTTTTTAATTTCTGCTATAAAACATACCCAATAAAAAATGTAAAATATCTAATTTATTTATCAATTTGGGCCAATATGTATTCTGCTACATGTTTTTGGTAGAAAAATCCCAATAAATGTATATTGATGGTTGGTTTGTGCAAAAGTTATTGCGCCTACCATCAGCAGCCCAGCTCCCTCCTCGCTCTGTTACTGGTCGCCTGACCAATAGCAGAGCACAGCGGAGCCTCGTGCATACGCTGGAGGGCGCCTGGCGTGAAGCAGTAATGCTACATGTCCGGGTTCCCTTACCCGCAATGGACGCAATGTCACATGAGCACTCTTCTCTGCAGCATTCAGGATCCAAGTTCTCAAACATTGTGCTTACAATCTATATAGAAAATGGCTGCATCTTCTATACCAGTGGTTCTCAACTCCTGTCCTCAGGACCCACTAACAGGCCAGATTTAAAGTATTACCTTGGGGAGATGCAGACTAGAATACTGCAATCACTGAGCAGCAAATTATATCACCTGGGGTGTATTACAGTTATCTTGCAAACCTGGTCTGTTGGTCGGTCCTGAGGACAGGAGTTGAGAACCATTGTTCTATACCCTGCTCCTGGGTCAGATGACAATTAATCACTATGTAACTGCATCAATCATAAGCCTGGATATGCTTGTTCCAACAATCCCTCAGCCATCAAACTTAATGGATATACTGGACCACCATTCAGGAAGGCCAATAATCATTTAGTGGAACAGCCTCTTAGTCCTTGGATCAACAACCACATGTGGATACCTCCAAGCTGTTTTTTGGTCTTACAATATTCAGTAGAAAGTAAAACACCATGAAGATTTCTTAATTATATGCTTCCGTGCTCTGACATGCTGTGACTGTTAAAGTGTAAGCCTTTACTTGGCTGCTGGATTGAACCTGGAGACAAGAAAACCGGAACTAAACCTTTTTTTATTTTATATCAAACATGCAGGAACCTCAGAGTGAGTTGTGGGAGTGAGAAGGAAAGAGATAGCAGCATGGAGGACCCAAATGTAATTGGTGATCAAAGGAATAAGGGTGTGCTCATATTGGGACTATTTTACCGTGCCAGGGTCCATTTGTTTTATCTCTCTAATCCCCCACTGGATTGTAAGGAAGTGCTCCAGGGAACACTTTCTTTTTTTCTAAGTAACTTTTTATTAAAGATTTTTCAGAAAACACACGGTGTACAAAGCACTCTGTAACATCATGGGCACAGAAAATACAATACACTGAGGTATCAATATTGTAAAAGAGCTTAAGCGAAAGTGAAAACTTGGTGCACAAAATTATGGTGAACTGAGGAAATGAACAATAGGTAACCATACTAATTCACAAGATACAAGTCCACTCGAATTAACCACTTGACAACTGGGCACTTAAACCCCCTTAACAACCAGACCAATTTTCAGCTTTCAGCGCTCTCACACTTTGAATGACAATTACTCAGTCATGCAACACTGTACCCATATGAAATTTGCGTCCTTTTTTTCACACAAATAGAGCTTTCTTTTGGTGGTATTTAATCATCTCTGGGTTTTTTATTTTTTGCGCTATAATTAAAAAAAGACCGAAAATTTTGTAAAAAAATGAATTTTTCTTCGTCTCTGTTATAAAATTTTGCAAATTAGTAATTTTTCTTCATAAATTTTGGCCAAAATTTATACTGCTACCTATCTTTGGTAAAAAAAAACAAATTAGTGTATATTATTTGGTCTTTGTGAAAGTTATAGAGTCTACAAGTTATGGTGCCAATCACTGAATATTGATCACACC
>BLSH010169639.1:481841-494387 GCA_018402905.1 Glandirana rugosa | reverse complement strand
TCCACCAGGGTCCGTGCCAAGTGAAGACTAGGTCATACCTAACGACGTCACTCTCACGTTTGGCGCGGTCTCATGTCAAGAAAGATTTCTCTCGACACATTATTATGTCCCTGGTGGCCCGACTAATCATCCCCTCGTACGGGTCCTTGTGAAATTTCACCCGGGACAAATGTTCCCTCATGAACCAAGGACCGTGACATACTAAGTAAACGACATCTTAATACCAATATGCGATCACGTGGTGAAAGGCCGCTCACAGCGCCCATTCACCCCGATCCGTGATCAGTCGGGTCCCCCGGACCCGACGGTCACGGATGTTCCCGTGTGCGCGCCCCAGGGGGTGCGCGGGGAGCGCGATTCTGGGAGGACGTCAATAGACGTCCTCCCAGAATTAAGCAACCGCCCTGTAGACGTCATTTGTCTATGGGGCGGTTGTTAACTGGTTAAACAGTAGTATAACCATAATTCTACAGCAAATGAATCATACAGTGCCAGGAACCAAGTACTCCCTTGTAAACAGGGCCCACTTTAAAGTGTTCCTGGGCATGCTCCCCTACTAATCAGCCCGGTGGTCCCTGTATTATTACACAGCTCTCTTTAGAAAGAACTGTACTCTGGCGCGGTTTGCACTCTCACTGCAGCAATCCATACTGGATCAGAAGTGAACCGTGCCTGGGACCACCTGCTCAAAGTGGTCCTGGGTGCGGTTTGATTAGCCGGTCCCAGGCACGGTATTGGACACTGAAACTACACAAACGAACCGACCCAAGGGGCTGAACCGAGCCCACTTTAGAGAGCTAGTGTGAGTGCACCCTACGAAACTGTTCCACTCAGTGCTTTTTGACTTACAGTTAAGGAAAATAGTATTTGATCCCCTGCTGACATTTGCCCACTGACAAAGAAATGATCAGTGTATAATTTTAATGGAAGGTTTATTTTAACAGTGAGAGACAGAAACACAACAAAAATATCCAGAAAAAAACACATTTCAAAAAAGTTAGAAAATGATTTGCATTTTAATGAGTGAAATAAGTATTTGATCCCCTATCAATCAGCAACATTTCTGGTTTCCTGGTGTCTTCTATACAGGTAACAAGCTGAGATTAGGAGCACTCCTAATCTCAGCTTGTTACCTGTATAAAAGACACCTGTCCACAGAATCAATCAATCAATCCGATTCCAATCTCTCCACCATGGCTTAGACCAAAGAGCTGTCCAAGGATGTCGGGGACAAGATTGTAGACCTACACAAGGTGGCAATGGGCTAAAAAATCATCGCCAGAGGGTGAGAGGATGACAACAGTTGGTGTGATTATTCACAAATGGAAGAAACACAAAATAAATGTCAATCTCCCTCGGTGTGGCAAGATCTCACTCACATGTGGAGTTTCAATGATCATGAGAACGGTGAGGAATCAGCCCAAAACTTTACGGGAGAATCTGGTCAATGATCTCCAAAACAGACCGGAAAACATGTAGAGGATTTTTGTCTCTCACTGTTAAAATAAACCTACCATTAAAATTATAGACTGTCATTTCTTTGTCAGTGGGCAAACGTAAAACATCAGCAGGGGATCAAATACTTTTCCCCCTCACTGTACCTGTATTGTAGACATTCTTAACTGGTGAGTTTGGTGGCTGGGGCAAGAACTGCATTCATGCTAATGAATGACAAAGCTACATAGTGACCATTTAATAGCATTCAGTACCCATCCAACTAGAGGATGAATAAGAGGGAAGAGTAACCCATCTATCATGTGACTAGACCAAAGACATCAGCATAATAGGAATACTTAAAAAATTACTGGGGAAGGGGGATTACAATGCTCAAAATGGGGTTTATCAGAGTACAAAAAGCCAATAGTCACCTGTTTTTTTTTTTTTTTTCATTTAAAAAAGTAGCATAATTGTACACAATGTTTCTATATACTGGGCAAGGTCTACTGAACATGGAGCTCCCAGTATCTGATTGCAGCCTAATCGCTGAAAACACACTCTGATATGGAATGCTTTCTAACATTTTCTAAGCAGAGTCCACTATTAAAATGAATGTAACTCCGCTCTGTGCAAACAGAACAAATATAATCATGGAGAAACTTTCAGCGTGGACTTAATAAGGTGCATAATTTAATATCCTGGCTTAGGCTCACTTTTTATTAGTGCCATGCCAAGTAAATATTGGGTTTATATAAATACAGAGTACATCTTGACACAGTGCAGGCAACTGGAACTATAAATAAGGAAAAGATGCATAATGGAAAATTCTAATATTGTTTCACATATAGCCACAATGCACTCAGTATTTACATATTACAATGGAAAAAGGACCAAGAAAACATTGTATACACTGAGATTTGTTTAATGTGGAAAATTAAAAAATAACAAATTCACTATTTCCATAAAAGAAAAGAAAAATAAAATAATTTGATTTCGGAATAGAAAGGAAAGGTCAATAATGCACAAAAAAAAACCAAAACCTCCTACTAGGATGCTTATAGAACTAGTTGTTTATAAAAAAATAAAAAAAATGGAGTTAACAGATATTGATGATTATATTTCTTACTGAGAATTTTCCACTTCCATTTATTGTAACAAAGCTTCTCAAATACAATATGTCAAGCCATAACAAAATGTCTTCCAATCCAGGAAAAAAGTCATCAACAGCTTTACATAGATTATTGATAATACTCAACTGATTAAAGGAGCCACAAGGCCCGTAAGAAATAGAACCAACAGCTGTCAATGTAATCAAGACTTGTCTATCAGAGATAATGCAG
This sequence comes from Glandirana rugosa, assembly GCA_018402905.1. NCBI lineage: Eukaryota > Metazoa > Chordata > Amphibia > Anura > Ranidae > Glandirana > Glandirana rugosa. The sequence goes on along the minus strand of BLSH010169639.1, from coordinate 491,610 downwards.
ACGTCAAAGAACAGGTGCGCTAACAGAACCAACGTTTAGGCCCCTTTCACACTTGCGGACCATTCATCAGTTCAATCACACCAAAACGGATGAAGCATTCATCAGTTCTTCATCCGTTTTTCATCTGTAGTTATCAGTTTTTCATCAGTTTTTTTTACATCCACTACCAATGCAAAAAACGGATGAAACACTGACCATTCGTCATTTTACATCCGTTTTTCGTCCAATCCATTTTTTTGACAGATGAAAAATAGGACTTTCATCCGATCAAAAAAATGGATGTTGACGGAAGCGGATGAAAACGGATGCAAATGAATGATCATCCGTTTTTCCATAGAGATGCATTGATGTCCATTTTTCATCTGTCAACGGATGGATTAAAAATGGACAAACGGTCCGTATGTGTGTAAGGGGCCTGAGGCCCCTTTCACACGAGCGGGGCCCGTTTTGACGGGCTCTGCTGCTCAGCGTTTATCCCTGCTGAGCCGGCGGATCACAGGACAGTCTCTGCACTCAGTGCAGAGACTGACCTGTCACAGCTCCATTCTCCTCTATGGAGGATCGGATGAACACGGACCGTCTGCCTGTGTTCATCCAATCCGATCGGCGGATGGAAAATAGGGTTTCCATCCGTCTGTATTTGGCGGATCGGAGAGGATTGGATGTCAGTGGACATGTCGCCGCTGACATCCGTCGCTCCATAGAGGACAATGGAGCATCCGTTCGGGTCCGCCTGAAAAACTGACAGGCGGACCCGAATGATCCGCTGGTGTGAAAGAGCCCTTAAGCTCCATGAGATTGTTAAGGGTTACACTTCCTTTAAAAAAAATAAGCTGGTGCTGACACCATATGGCTCTGTCCAAAAAATGGGATCTATAACAAGTGGGGGACACCACAACACCAAAAAGTTATTTTGTGTGAAAATGAGACATTGCTGAAGTGAAAAGAAAGCCCCACAAGAGGAATGCTGGGTATGCTTTCTTTCGTACAACAAGGCAAAACATTGCTGCCATTCTTCTCCTCCCCTCACCACAATAACGTTTTTTTTTTTCAATAAGCAAATATTTTTAGTTTTTATTGTAGTGTTTAACATCAAACCAAGTTAAGAAACAATTAGAAAAATATGTTCTTCCACAGTAGAAAGATCTAGTGTGTGTGTGTGTTTTTTTTTTTTAGGGGATTGGTAACTCACACTACCTTACCTTAACCTGTTCTCCAGTCTTCCACTCTCCACCCCTGGAAGATGGGTGGGCACTCCTACCAGTGGCCAAATCCCATGGCATGATAGCTAGTTTTGCACCAGTCATGATGGTGTCAGATCGAGGGGTGGAAACAGGACTGGTCTTAGCTAGGTAAGAACAGCTTTGAGAGATCATCTCAATCAGAACTGAGGTGACATGACCTTGGAATGGTGTGTGCTACCCCTTCCTTAAAAAACTCATAGGCTTTAGTTCTGCCTGTCCTTAATTGGCGCTATACAGTATGTCCAGTAAAGTATGCTATGAGCAAGTATTTGCAGTTTTGCACAGTAACAGGACTGGGCCAGAGAGACATCACTTTGGTACAGTTGACCAGCTTGAGCACCTATTGAATAAATTTGAGCTAAGAATCTGTATTTTGTGCAAACATTTACTTTGAATAATGTATAACAGTGTGAGAGCGTTAAAAAAAAAGGTATTAAAACATTGACATTATTGATAAGATTATGGACAGCAAATGGATCTCTTCCATATCAAAGTAATTTTTCCCTTTAAATCAACCAGATATGAGATACATATACAATATAACAGTTAAAGTTAATTTTAAATACATTTAACAAAATAAATTGACATTGACAGACACAGTGATCCATTATGATAGGGTTATATCGCCCCCTTCAGGAGTAGGACTAGGCAGAAAAAAAAAAGACTTGACTACGCCTATGGGCAGTGATGTACACCCCCCTCTCTGCTATAGGCCTTCAGTTTAGTAACAAGCAGTATCAGAAGTACCAAAAAACACCGAAGAGGGACGGGTGCTGTGTCTGTCAATGAACTTTACGGTAAGTCAAAAAAATCCTATTTTCTCTTTCATTCATTGACAGACACAGCGATCCATTACGATAGGGACGTCCCAAAGCAGTGCCAAAACATGAGGGATGGGAAAACAGCAAAATACCAAGACTAACAGAAGCCAGCCCGGTAACAGGAGCTCAACACGGAACAACTGGAGCCCAACCCGAACAATACACCCCAAGAGGGGAGAACCCCCTAAAGTATCCTGCAAAAAACTTGTGGCCAAAAGAAAACACCAGCAGATGGAGCACATCCACATCGTTGAATGGTGTGAAAGTTTACCCAAACAACCAGGTGGCCGCCAAGCAAAACTGGCGCCCCTGACGCCTGATGACAGAAGACCCAGAAGCACTAGCGCCCGACTAGAGTGCGCCGCAACAGGGAAGAAGGGGACCAACACCTGACAGAACCTGCCTGCCAGAGTCATCATCAGTCTGATCGATTCTGAAATAGTCGCAGAGGAACCAGACCCCCTGTCTTGGCCTGTCCAAGAACACAAACAGCGAGTCTGAACCTAAAAAGGACTCAATGGCTGCCAAATACACCCGAAAAATACCCGAACCACATCCATGGCATGTAAAACAAATGCGATGTTGACCAGCTCACAAGGAAGGCAACACCATGTCCTATTCAAAGGGGAGTTAGGGGAAAAAGTAATGAGCAAAGGAGAAAAAAACTACCTCATCCTCATGGGACACCGGAAGGTGTACAAGATAACCCCACAAGTTCTAACACCCTGCCAGCAGAGGTGATAGCCCCCCAAAAAAGGCTACCTCCTGAAACCGAGTAAGCAGGGGAACCACCCATGATCTTTAAAAGGAGGCCTCTGTAGAACCAAAGGCATCAAGGTCAGGTCCCACAGCGATAGAAAGACCGCACCAGTGGAAACAGACTTCGAACCCCAACCAAAAGATATGCCCCATGTAATGCGAGACCAAGGGACGCTGCAAAAGAAGACCGCCAAGGTTGACAGCTGGCCCTTGAAGGTACTCAAGGCCCATTTCTGTTCACCCGCCAGGATGGGAGGTCGGAATCGGAACCACCGCAAAGGAATGAGGGCGAATGCCCAACGACTCCCACCGGGACCTATACGCCTACCACGTCCGGTGGTAGAGCCACCTAGAGATAGGCTCCCTAGCCTTCAGCAAAATCGAACATCGGCACCTGGTTCAACACAGCCAGGCCAGCAAAACCAGTGACTGTAGAGCAGGATGAGAGATCGGCCCTAGGGACAGTAGATCCTCCCCGAAGGACAGTCATCAAGGAACGCCGGTGAACAGGTGCACCAGGTCGATGTACCACGACCAACCAGGCCAATCTGGGCCCAAAGGAATGACCAGAATCCCTTTGGCCCTGATCCTGCATGAAAGGAGCAGCAACCGCAGGTGAGCGGGAAAGGTGTAGTCCAAACGACACCAGCCCACAGGGGCCACCAGAACGGTTGAGGTGCCCACCAGAGGCACCCAACCTTGCCAGAAGCTCCGGTACCAGCCAGTTCAGCCAGGACGCAACCAGATCTAATTCGTGATCGCCCCGCCAGATACATATCCAATGAACCTTTGCCCGGTGAGAGGAATACCCCATGGTCCCACCGTGCACGCAGAGACAGTCCACCTGGCAGGGTTGCACCCTTGTAATGCGCACACCGGAGGAGACCAGAAAGGAACGATCTACCCACCTGAGGATCCTAGCTACTACCAGGGCTGCCAACACAATTTGTTTCGCCCTGGCGCACAACATAGGCCACCGCCGTGGCAACGACCAACTGGATCCGCACCGGGACCCCCCCCCCGGACTCGATCTGTCCATGATCCATATGGAAACCGGTCCCCCGAACTTCCAGGATATCAATCGGTAGTCTGAAATTCTCCAGCGTCCAACGATCCTGAGCAAAACACACTCCCAGGATACCTCCCCAACCGGACAGATTGGCATTTGCGGAACCGCCGTTCCCTACAAGGGGAGAAAGAATTTGCCCTGTCGAAGACCGGGAGAGCCACCAGAGCAGGGAGCCCCTGGCTTTTCCGACTCAACCAAATCTGATTACTCAGAGAGCTCGGGCACTCTTCCCATTATGCCAGGATCTCCCAGAACAGAGCTCATATGGAACTGTGCAAGTGGAATCGCCCAGAAGGTAGATACCATCAGGCCCTCAGGAAGGCACACCAGCTGGACCCGCAGATGAAAAATTAGCATATAACTTCTGGAGATAGTTCAGAGCAAAAAAACACTCCGGCCAGTGCTGGAGCTGGGGTGATGGCCAGATATTTCAATGTACTGGAAGGAGCCAATGCCAACATCAGTAGTATAGAAGCCAACTGATCTGTCAGACTGCATAGAGGCTACGTCACTCTACAGGGTAGCGGCGGACCTTGCTCACAGGAGAAGGTCAACCAGGCAGCCCAGTCCCGCATCCCCTGTTGACGTAACCACGTCCGATCCGAAGCTAACACCTTGGGAAAAAACCGAGGAGTAGTGTTGAGACCAAAGGGCAACACCATGAACTGATCCTGCCCTCCACCCGCAGTAAAAAAGGGAGTGCTTCCAGGCATAGTGGAAAGTGTAAGGTAGTAGTCGCGATGGCAAAGCCAGAAAAAAACTCCAGTGATGAGGGGACGCTACCACCGTGTGGATGGACCCAATCCTGAACTTCTAAACCCGCACAAGCAGGTCAGGGCCTCGAGGTCCAGAAGTGGACGTATCACATCCGTCATCTGACTTGGACCACAAACAGGTTGGATAAAACCCCTGAAAACTGGTCCGACACCAGAACCAGAACAGTCACCCCCCGAGACAACAGGCCTGGAACAGCCCCCCGAAGGGCACTGCCAACAGTCCCATCACAGACACACAAATTCGAAAAGGGTGTTTTCTTCCCGAACAAGGCCGAATCACGAGAGGGTTAAGAAATATGAACCCTTGTCAGTGGACTCTAAGGATGAACAAACTGTGTGTCGTGAAAATACCGACAAGGGGCTACATACAAGTCTCAGTACCCTGCAGAAGCAGGGAGCTTAGCAACCAGGAAACTGCGTCCAAAAAACACAGCAGACCAACTGCAGCCCCTAGACCAGCAGGTCTGCCAGCTCAGCAAAGGCAAAGGGACTCCGCTAGACATGTCTGCCGGATCACAACAGCCGGAGATTCCTTTACTGGAATCATGTTGCCCTGTGCAACCTAGAGACAGGAGAATTCACCACCTGTGGAAACAGTCAACCTCTAAGGAGGGAACATGGTGTGCCATGCAAGACGGCATATGGGTGTCAAGCAAAAAGACCGGCCCTCCTTATGAGTGCGAACAACCAGCACCTCTTCATGTGCCGCTGCAGTGGGGGAGGGATCATCCTCACCACCAGACCGACCTGAAGTGTGGCCTCCAACTGCAAGGTGGGCCACGTCCGAGGCAGCAGAGCCAGACATAGGATAGTTTGAAAGGATGAAGCAGGGGAGGGCGGGGGCGCCATATACTAGGCCCTGCACCAGGGCGCCACAGAGGCTCCGCCAAGGGGACGCCTACCGAGGCCCCTCACAGTGGGCCCTGGCTTTACAGGGTACCACGACGGCCCCCACACAGGGAGCACCACTGAGGTCCCACACAGGGGGCACCACCACACATGAGGCCCCACACAGGGGGCACCACGACAGTGGACGCAGGCCAAGGACACCACTAAGGCTCCCCACCGGGACATCACTGAGGCCCCTCACAGGGGGCCACCAGTACCCCTCACAGGGGTAATACCAAGGCCCCGCACAGGGGGCACCATCAAAGCCCCTCCCAGGGAACCCTGCTGAGTCCCCCACTGGGGGCAACCACCACACCGTGGCCCCACTGAGGCCCCACAGGGGCGCCCCCCCACAGTGGACGCAAGTCAAGAGCCTCGCACCGGGACCCCACCGAGGCCCCCACACCAGGAGCCACCAGTGCCCCTCAACGGGGGCAATACCAAGGCCCCGCACAGGGGGCAATACCGAGGCCCCTCCCGGGGGCACCATCAATGCCCCTCCCAGGGGACCCCGCTGAGGCACCCACAGGGTTGGAGGTCCCAGTAGGCTGCAAAATCGCGTCCACTGGGAGGTCCCAGTCGCGGCATAAATTTTTTGGCTGCCCGCCACGAGTGCCTGCGGTGCCACGAAAATGATGGCGAACGCCCGCAAATGGACAGGGGTGGTCCCCGCCCGCTCTGGGGCATCCCCCCAGTCTCCAGTCAGTAGGCCGCAAAGTCAGGAAGGCCGCAGCCGCGGCCTAAATTTGTGGAACGGCTGTCCAGGGCGGCCCCGATTGTGGCCATCCAGACACCCACCTCCCAGGCCCCACCAACAGCAGGTGGGCTTAAGAGGTACCTCCCTCCCAGAAAGGACACTGAGGATGGAGAGAGGGTACAGTGAGCCCCTCGAAGCACCAACCACCCCAGGGAAAACCGCGCCCCACACCCCACCCGGGATGGGGAGGCGGGGGCCCTCTTTACTTACCGATCCGCGAAGAGTGCGGGCAATACTCCCAGACAGATTCTCCTCACCCCTAAGTGGGTGGGCTGTCGGCCATGAGGAACGCTGCGACTCAGGTCTAGACCCGGTGATATACGACCTCGTGAGACTTTAACTCGCAGGGCCAGCCCCCGTCCAGTGGGGCTATGTTGTGGCCGACCTAGCACGTAGCTGCGGTTTGCACGCGCTCGCTGGCTAGACTGGGGAGACCCTCTGGCCCTATAGGGACCAGTCCGTCACCCAGCCCGGCAGTTAATTGTAGATCTCACCGGAAAATAATCCAGGAAAAAATAAAATGACAAACAAAAAAAAAATTGCCAGGACTAGACTAGGCAGAAAAAAAACTGCAGGCCTATAGCAGAGAGGGGGGTGTATATCACTTGGGACTGCCCATAGGCATAGTCAAGTCTTTATTTTTCTGCCTAGTCCTACTCCTGAAGGGGGTGATATAACCCTATCGTAATGGATCGCTGTGTCTGTCAATGAACATTCATTAAATTAAAAAAAAAAAAAAACTTCTAAGACTTTTGCATCATTCCACCATCAAATATAGTGACCCTAGGCTGCATCCAGGCTTACAGCGCATTTTATTGCTATTCCTTGCATCATGCTATCACAAGGATGTCATAATGCAAGTCCTTGGGATCTCTTTGATGGGCTCTTCATAGAGCCAGTGGGAAATGACCATGTGAGTGACAAGGGCACTCAAAGAAGGATCTTCCCACACTGCAGTCGAGAAAAAAGAACCGAGATCTAGTCTCTATTATATAACAATTTCAGTAAGAAATCTGGGGTTTTCGTTTTTCTTTAAATATAAAGAACTAATAAGTTAGAGAGGGTGGAGGTTATCCTGGATAAGGTTTTTATTTTATTTTTTTACACAAAGCTATGCTTTTTTTATTTTATTTTTTTAAAGTGTCTACTTTCCTACTTTACAGCATTATACTTCACCAAACTTTTCAAGCGCACTTTGGGCAAATGTCTGAATGTTGTTCTTTTAATGATTTATAGCACATTTTATTATGTAGCAAGTAAGTGAACGTCCTCCCTAGGCTTGCACTATTCAAAGAATAGACCCAAGTCAGTTATATTTTATATTGGCAGAAGGATATCAAAATGAATAGATGGGGATAAGAGTTCTCTCAAAATATGTCTTCAGATCCAACATGCATTACTTTAAATGATGTTATCTGTGGAGTTCAACAATCTGGCTGAAAATTCATTAGGGGTTACAAGCAGTTCTGGGATCTGCAGGGTGACATTACTAGGAATTTGTGGCGAGGTAGAGTGAAGTAGTGTGTCATTGGGGCCTCGTTCTCCTTGTACTCTCCTCTCAGTTAACTGAAATATCTTCAGCAATAAAATAGGAATAGGAAATCTATTACACTAATATGTATATGCTGTGATGTACAAGAGAGTCAGGAGGACCATTGAAAGTAGCACAGAAAGAAAAGGGAGGCTTGTGTCAATGTGGTAGTTTGTTGACGAAAAATACAGCCTAAGGTTTAGTAACATGCAAAATAGCCAGCTTCAATAATGACACCTTGCGCTATCTTCTGTGCTAATTCTTAAAGTGATACTAACGGGTGTGTGTATGTTTTTTTTTTTGGGGGGGGGGGTAAAATTAAAAAAGAGGTTCTACTTCTCTGCTCTGTGTGACAATATTGCACATAAAGGGCTCTTACCTGATTTTCTGCCAGGCCCCTGCTGGCGCAGTCTACTCAACTCTTCTCTAGGTCCTTCCTTGACAATCCGAGTGCTAAGGAGACACCCATGTGAGTGCGCTTCTGACCTGGGTTGTGTGTGTCCATTGTCACGCATAGCGCTGGTAAACCACAACCCTGCTGCCTCCGCACAGGAGTTTGACTGACAGCAGCACCAGCCTATGGCTCCTATTGCCCTCTGTGTCTCCTGTGAAAGTGAGGGAGCTGTGTTGCAGCTAGGACAGCGCTGGAGTGGAGCCAGGAGCCAGATAAGTGTTTAGAGATGGGGGTAGGTAGAACAAGTAGCAGAGTGTTTTTTAACGTAGAGAATACAGTAAGGTAACAAACCTTTTTACAACCACTTTAAGTGCAATAACTCCTAGAAAACCAAATTCAGATGTTCGACCAGTATAGGATTGGTATGGGTTATTGCACAAAAACTTTTTATATTAGGTATACTCAAACGCCAAAGAGTAGGGAATGGATAAAAGCCATGTAAATTTTTTACAAAAAAAGTAAGCAAAAACTTATGTGCTGCCAACTCTACATTGATTTGGAATGATGAGAGTAAGCTGCTGCCAACACCTAAAATATGTGTCCCCACACTGCAAAAATAACTGAATCAAATGTGAATGGTGTAGCACACACTTCCTCAGGGAGGAAGTCACATTATTTGTGATGCAATTTATTGGGCGAAGCCGGGTGATGTAATTTCCGGTCGTAGCCGAGACTGAAGGGCTGGTGGGCAAGAGCACTCTGATCGTAGATTGAAGTGAAATATTAATGTGTTTGATGTGAGTGGCATTCTTTTGATGAAGTTTTTTTATGAGGCTTACTTCACCATGGGCAGTGCTTCTTTTTCATTATTACGAGTACCGCTATCCAGTGCTGGAGACCAAGCGAGGCTACTTACAGCAAAAGGGTTAAGTGCAGCCATATGTGTGGGCAATAAACACAGGGGTTATATGACCTATATGAGAGTATGGGTCTCCAACTAAGGTGAGCATTCACTTTGCACAGAGGTGGAGCACAATTGCATGGTGTGATTAATACAAGGTGGTGGACTGGTACACTACACTGTGTGCAGAATTATTAGGCAAATGAGTATTTTGACCACATCATCCTCTTTATGCATGTTGTCTTACTCCAAGCTGTATAGGCTCGAAAGCCTACTACCAATTAAGCATATTAGGTGATGTGCATCTCAGTAATGAGAAGGGGTGTGGTTTAATGACATCAACACCCTATATCAGGTGTGCATAATTATTAGGCAACTTCCTTTCCTTTGGCAAAATGGGTCAAAAGAAGGACTTCACAGGCTCCGAAAAGTCAAAAATAGTGAGATATCTTGCAGAGGGATGCAGCACTCTTAAAATTGCCAAGCTTCTGAAGCGTGATCATCGAACAATCAAGCGTTTCATTCAAAATAGCCAACAGGGTCGCAAGAAGCGTGTGGAAAAACCAAGGCGCAAAATAACTGCCCGTGAACTGAGAAAAGTCAAGCGTACAGCTGCCAAGATGCCACTT
>BLSH010169639.1:420774-480793 GCA_018402905.1 Glandirana rugosa | reverse complement strand
GTTCGACTCTAACCAAAGATACGTCTCGACGTGATCTAAAACGTGAGAGGTCAGTTGAAGGCTACATAGTCTGATTCGGCTCGTAGGGTTAAGTGTGTACGCAAATGACCGTGACGTCACACTTTCTGGATTCACGATGTTCGTCACCCACGACAGAGAAGATAACGAAATGGAACCCATAGGGATTACCTTCTCGTCAAGTCAAAACCGAACACTCAACAATCTTGTCCTTCTCTATATCTTGTAGAAGGTGACTCCTTAAATGAGGTTACTGTTGATTCTCCCGTAAAAGGAATGAAACCGACCTAAAGGATACTGAAGTCAAGCATTCATTATTCAAGTAAAGCATGGGAAGTGTGAACAAAGGCACATCATATGGCACAGAAACAGATTGGTTGTATAAATTGTTTTTTATTTACAAATTTGGGTTACACCATTCACATTTGAACCTGTCATTTTTTTGCCTTGTTTTATTGGCTCTCTTTCCTGTAGATACAATAAGAAAATATAGGAAATCCAGCCAAAGTAAGGAAAATGCCCTCTTAGTTGTCATTGGAGTAAATTCCTCAGTGGAAGATGTTCTATATCTCTTCCTGTTCTAACAACTCACAAGCCAAAACTGAACTGCTCTTCCATTAGGGATACCCAAGGTAAAGCAATAGAAGAGACAGCACCCACTGCTTGTAGCACTTAGGTCTTTCACACTGCAGTGCCAGTAAACGCATGTGTGAATTGGGATGCTCGGCTTAGTCTGATACATCGGAAGTTGACTGGAGAGTGCAAAATCTAGTGCAGCTCTGCATAGAAACCAATCTCAGCTTGTCTGCCCCCCCACCGTCCGTTATGGGGGGGGGGAGCGAGTATTGCTGCGGCGATGTGAGCCAGAAGTTCGCCCCCCTCCTTCCTCCCGCAGGCAGCCCATTCACAGAGCGCAGTGTGATTCGCACATGCGCAGTAGGAAACCAGCTTTGTTTTCTTTAGTGGAGAGACCGGCGCCAGCGCCCAAGAGCAGATTTAAGAATCAGCTAGGGTGAGGATATCCCTGGATGCCTGGACAGGTAGGTGACCTAATAGTAAAAGTAAGCAGCTAGTATTTGGAGGGGGGGACTCCACTTTAATTGAACAAGCTGAAGTTAGAAGCCAATTGGCTATCATGCAGAGCTGCACCAGTTTTAGTAAATCAACCCCACTGTTTCAGGAGGCGCAAGAAGACAGAAGACCAACAAACCTAAGCACACCTCTACAACTGCACCAAAAAGCAGTGGATTACATCATAAGAAAAGATCAGAGGAATGTTTTTCACATCAAAAAGTGGGAACATCTGAGGGTGCCCACATTAGCACATATAAATAAATTACCCTGTACATACGTTTCATATAAAAATATATTAACCAATATAAATGTTAATTTTTGGAGCTCAGAAAACCAGATTCAAGAGATTTGGGGAGAAAGAAGAAAAAAAAGCCATTTGAAAGGTTTTCTGAAAATAGGATTGCAGTGCAGGATCATAGAATAAAAATAAAATCAATGAGCATAGACATAGCTAAGGATGGTCTTTGGACTGTCAAAGTTAATACATGTATAGAAAAAAATAAAAGAAATCTAAGCCTATTGCTATGTAACACCTTCTAAAGACCATATGTCCCTTCTATCTTCAGAAAGAAAAAGTCTTTACTAATTAAACTACAGACCAAAGCTTGGAAGTTTGAAGGTCATACTTGTAAACAAAGATTAAGGCACACAATATAATCACATAAAATAGATTTATTCAAACATCAGGAAATATAATAGGTCTCTTGGATCTCTTTTGTTGTATAAGACAGATGATTATGTTGTAGACACTGTAATAAAGGCGCTTGAAGTAAAATTAAACTTGAAAACAAAAAAATGGATAAGGTAGGATTTTTATGACAGAAGTGTACTTATTATTATTATTATTATACAGGATTTATATAGCGCCAACAGTTTACGCAGCTCTTTACAACTTGAGGGTAGACAGTACAAATACAATACACTTAAATACAGTAGGAATCAGAAGGCCCTGCTCATTAGAGCTTACAATCTAAGAGGGAAGGCCAAGTGATAAAAGAGGTAATAACTGTGGGGGATGTGCTAATGGAGAAGATAAATGTACAGTTGATAGGTGGTGGCCAGATAGGCTTCTCTGAAAAGATGAGTTTTCAGGGATAACCTATTGTTTTTTTGTCAACTGCTTCTCCCTGCCAGTCAGCATGTGTGCACACTGAGCTGCGCATGTATAGCTCACCATGCATTTATGGCACGGATCTGTGCTGAGACAATGTGACTCACATATATCCCATATATGCAGGAATGATGTCATCCTGGCCCAGCCAATCAATCTGTATAAAATGTGGAACCTGGAAGGGAGACAGGAATGATGGGGTAAGCTCCACAAAAAGAAGCAGGAGGACGATGTATGGACTGCAGATCTTGTACATCATGTACAGTGAGTAGCACCAGATCTCACATCAAATCTCCTGAGACAGGCACAGGCAGCAGTGCTTTAGATCAGTGGTTCTCAACCTCAGTCCTCAAGTACCCCCAACGGGCCATGTTTTGGAAACTTCCCTTAGATAAAATAGTTCTTATCAATACCATCAATATCATTGATACTGATTTAAAACAGCTGTATAAAGTAAAAGAAAACCTGAAAACATGGACCGTTGGGGGTACTTGAGGACTGAGGTTGAGAACCACTGCCTTAGATGATCCCACACTGTAGATATACAGCTATCAGGCTGCAGAACTGGAGTGCTTATGTACACTCACATGCCTGGAAGTACTCTGATATTTTTCAGTAGTAATTCAATGAAAATTTTTTTAGGGTAATGCTTAGACAGAATTAACATTTCATTATAATCCCTATAAAACAGCAAATCTTCACTTTTTGTGTTCATGTTGACTTTAAAAATATGAGAAAGTCTTGTTATGATAGCCACAGAACATCGTGTTTGTTTCTCTGAAGGGGAATGCGTATGACATGAGCATCAGCGGTAGAAGCTGCTAATGCTGGTCACCTACTTAGTGCAAACTGGTGGGAAGTAGAACTCATTTCTCCCTCATAAGACAGGAAGTTGACCATGGGTAAAGTATATAAACTCACAATTTCTTTGTTCCCCCTCTACTCCTATCAGCCACTGGGATCAAATAAAAAGACCACATACTTCCCGGCATTGAGGAACATGTAACTAACTCTATTTTCACACATGTGATACATGGTGACTGGTCCACAAAGGGACTAGGGGAAGGTCACAACTTACACAAGACTTCACTACAACCAGCTGAATGGAGAAGAAAGAAAGGAGAGTATGTGCTGCTGGTACAATACTGGCAATGCTAATGCTCATACGCTATATGCTTAACCACTTAAACCCCGGAAAGATTTCCCCCTTTAGGACCAGAGCACTTTTTGCGATTCAGCACTGCATCACTTTAGCTGACAATTGCGCGTTTGTGCAATGTTGTACCCAAACGAAATGTGCGTCCACAAATAGAGCTTTCTTTTAGTGGTATTTGATCCCCTCTGCGTCATTTCTGATTGCCCCTATAAACAAAAAAAGAGCGACAATTTTGCAAAAAAAAAATACAAATCCAAAAAATATAAAAATAACATTTTTTTTCAGCGGTTTTGGCCGATTTATATTTTTCCTCATATTTTTGGTAAATCGCAAGCAGCGTTTATTGATTGGTTTACACAAAAGTTGCCGCCTTTACAAATGATGAGACTTCATTTCTGGGGTTTTTTAATTTTTTTATTTTTTACTAGTGATAGCGGCGATCTGCGATTTTTAGCGGTACTGCAATATTGTGGCGGACATGTCGAACCATTTTGACACTTTTTTGGGAACATTGGCTTTTATACAGCCATCAATGCTATGAAAATGCACTGATTACTGGGTAAATGTCATTGACAGTGAAGGGGATAACCTGGAGGGGTGCTCTAAGGGTTAACTGTGTTTCCTCAGTGTGTTCTAACTGTATAGGGGCTGGGCTAGCAGGGGGAGGGGAGTGATCACAGCTTCCATATACAGGAAGCCTGTGATCACATCCCTTCCCCCTCTGTCAGAATGGAGATCTGTGTTTACATACACGGACCTCCCTTCTCTCACTGCAGGGGAGCCATCACGGGTAGCCGGCGGAGATCTAATCTGCTCTACCTGCTCCCTGGCCCCCCTGGACCACAGTGAGCATGCGAGCGTGGCTCCGGTGGCGTGCGCGCTGAAAATACTAGTTATCGAGGCCGACGTCAAGTGACGGTGGTTAAAAGTAGCGTGGACGCTCTCCAAATTATCGAGCTAGGGTGCATAAAGCCAGGTCCATTAAAACACAGTTTAATGAGTTTGGTGTGGAAGAACGACACGGGGGTGGTATCATTGAGGAAAAAATATTTAAAGTGGTTGTAAACCCTTACATACAAAAAGTGTAGCTGCTGACTTTTAATAAACTTAAAAACAAGTGGAACTTGGCTTTAAACTACATATGAGGTTCTTTACTGTAAGAACGGTAAGAATGTGGAACTCCCTTCCACAGTTGATGGTGTCATAGTGAACACAATGTATAGGGATATTGAAAATGGTGGTGTCTTTATTCAACCTTACCAACTATGTAACTCAAGTGGCATGCACAGAGCCCTGACCTCAACCCTACTGAACACCTATGAGATGAATTAGGATGCCAGTTGTGAGCCAGGACTTCTTTTCGCGGAATAGATGCCACGTTTTACAGACGTTACAATATCATGTGGAAAGCCTTTGGAAAAACCTTTGTGTGGAAAGCCTTGGAAAGTGGAGGCTGTTACAGAGAAAATTCATTTTGAAAAAATTACATAATCACATGTAAGGAACATATAAGAAAACAGGATTTTTGTTTGCACATTATTGGATGCTGGAAGCCTCCACAGCTTCACCTCATTCACTAAGCAAAGGGAAAATTCCCTTGTAAAGTGAACATTTCTTCGGATAATGAACAGTCTTTTCGCCTTTAGTAAATCGGCCACAAAGTATAGAACTAATGACCATTGAAACAATAAAATAAGACAAACACGCATTTTGGCCACTTTAAAGTAGAAGTTCAGTCTAAAACTAACTAACTCTAAATCTACTGGTAGCCACATTCTAAGACTAATCTATCTAACCCTGCAAAGCAAAATCACTACACATACCTTTCTGCAGCCGATCCGGTCCGGTACCATGCTGAGCTGTCAGCGTCGGCTACTCTGTGTAGACGTGTGCAGGAACCAGCCGACAGCAGAAGTCCCATAGTAAGTCTATGGGTGACATCACCCCAGCCGTTATCACAATTTTTGGTTAACAGGGTTAGATAGATTAGTCTTAGAATGTGGCTGCCAGTAGATTTAGACTTCGTTTTAGGCTGATCTTCTACTTTAACAGAGTTTTATTTTCTCTTTTTTGAGTAAGTTTAGCAATAAATAAAGGCATCTTTAGAAAAGCATCATATTCAAATATAGGCTTTTTTTTAAAGAGTAACTCCACATTTGTTGAGAAAAGAACATTCCCCTCTGGGTGATCTATGTATTGCAATGATTTTAACAAACTTTGTTGCAGATTCCTATCTTTTGTTATTCTGAAGAAATAGCTGTTTACTTGTGTCCATGTGCAAAAAAGGGATTTTATTAAAACTTACCGTAAAATCCTTTTCTCCGAGTTCACTGACAGACGCAGCTCTTCATTGACTTTGTGGGGACGTCCCCAAGCTGTGTCAAAAAAGAGGGGTGGGTAAACGCAAACAACAGTACCCAACTGAACCTCTGAGGAGGCGCCAGTCGCGCCTACACTGCCGCCTGCAGAACTTTGCGGCCAAAAGCAGCATCCGAAGATGCAAACACATCAACTTTGTAAAACTTAGTGAAAGTGTGAACCGAGGCCCAAGTGGCCGCCTTGCACACCTGTGACACCGAGGCCTGGTGTCTGAAGGCCCAGGAAGTACTAACCGCCTGGGTAGAATGAGCCGTGACCGGAAAAGGGGGAACCTTGCCCCGAACAGAATACGCATGGGTCACGGTTTTTCTAATCCACTGAGAAATCGTAGCCGAAGAGGCCGCCAATCCTTTGTGCGGGCCCTCTGGCAGAACAAACAAGGCGTCAGCTTTTCGAAAGGGAGCTGTAGCAGCCAAGTACACCCGTAAGGCCCTAACTACGTCCAAGGCATGCAACTCGAATTCCTTCGGGTGCAATGGACGAGGGCACAATGAAGGCAGAACAATATCTTCATTGATATGAAAAGAAGAGACTACCTTCGAGAGAAAGGAAGGAAGGGGTCGCAAGACCGCCTTGTCCTTATGCATCACCAAATAAGGAGACTTGCACGAGAGGGCAGCCAATTCCGACACCCGTCTGGCAGAAGTGATGGCAACTAAGAAAGCCACCTTCTGCGAAAGAAGCTGCAAGGGAATCTCCCTGATCTTTTCATAAGGTGGTTTTTGAAGAACAGAAAGCACCAGATTCAGATCCCACGGAGCCATCGGGGGTCTCACCAGAGGCGCCACATGTCACACACCTTGTACAAAGGTACGAATCAGAGAGTGTGAAGCCAAGGGTCTCTGAAAGAGTATGGCTAAGGCCGAGATCTGGCCTTTGAGAGTACTCAAGGCCAAATGCTTATTCAGGCCCTGCTGTAAAAAGGTCAGGACCCTGGAGACGACAAACGAGCGAGGGTTATAGCCCTCCGTCTCGCACCAAGCAATGTAAGCCTTCCAGGAGCGGTGATAAATCTTGCGAGAAGTGCACTTGCGTGCTTTTAACAGGGTAGGGATCACAGAGTCGGCCACTCCCCTATCCCTCAGCACCTGGGACTCAATAGCCAAGCCGTCAAAGCCAGCGAGGGTAAAGCAGGGTGCAATATGGGTCCTTGAGACAGGAGATCGTCTCGCATCGGAAGCCGCCAAGGGGCGTCTGCCACCATTTGCACCACGTTGGCGTACCAGGTGCGCCGAGGCCAATCTGGGGCCACCAGAATGGTCGGTATGCCCTCCATCATTATTCTGCGCACCAATCTCGGAAGCAGACGTACCGGAGGGAAGGCGTACAGGAGACGATAATGGCTCCAGGGGGCCACTAGAGCATCCGTGGCCACTGCCAACGGATCCTTTGTTCTGGACACAAAAGTTCTCACTTTGTGATTGAACCGGGATGCCATGAGATCCACATCCGGTGTCCCCCATCTGTGACAAATCTGATTGAACACCTCCGGGTGGAGGGACCACTCCCCCTGGTCCAGCTTCTGGCAACTGAGAAAGTCCGCCTGCCAGTTCTCCACACCTGGGATGTAAATCGCCGGAACGTGAAGTTCCGCCCAACGCAGAATCAGAGCTGCCTCCGCAGCCGCCGCTGGGCTCCGTGTGCCGCCCTGATGATTCACATACGCCACCACCGTGGCATTGTCCGATTGAATTCGGATCGGACGGCCCTGCAATCTCTTTGTCCAATGAAAAAGACACAGCCTGATTGCTCTCAGCTCCAGCACATTGATGGGCAGGCGGGCCTCCTGGGCCGACCAACGACCCTGGGCTGATAGCTGTCCCAGGACTCCACCCCAGCCCTTCAGGCTGGCGTCCGTGGTGATCACCGTCCACTGTAGGGGCAGGAACGACTTCCCCTGAGTGAGGGCCGAGTCCCGAAGCCACCAGGTCAGAGACGCCCTGGTCTGAGGGCCCAACCGGATCGGAAGATCCAACGACCGGTGGGACTTGTCCCACTGAGCCAGAATTGCTCGTTGAAGCAAATGAGTGTGACTCTGGGCAAAAGGTACCGCCTCGAAGGACGAGACCATGAGCCCCAGCACCCTCATACAGAACCACAAGGAAGACCGACGTGCGATAGAAGGGTACGCACAGCCGACTGTAAGCCCTGTAGTTTTGTCGGAGGGAGAAACACCTTCACCTGTTCTGTGTCCAGAATGAGACCCAGATACTCCAGACGGCAGGAAGGAGACACTGACGACTTCTTCAGGTTGAGTAACCAGCCGAAGTCCAGCAGGGAGGCCATTGTGATGTGCACATTCTCCTCCAGGGCAGATACAGAGTCCGCTCGCAGGAGCAGATCGTCCAGGTATGCCACTATGGCAATGCCCCTCTGACGCAGCAACGCCAACACCAGGGCTAGCAACTTCGTGAACACCCGGGGCGCGGAAGTCAGGCCGAAGGGGAGAGCTACAAATTGAAAATGGCGATCCCCAACAGCGAACCTCAGGAAGCGCTGATGGCGTGGATGGATGGGTACATGGAGGTACGCATCCTTTATGTCCAACGATGCCAAGAATTCCCCCTGGTGAAGGGCGGCCACAACCGACCGAACAGACTCCATCCTGAACTTTCGCACCCTGAAAAACTTGTTCAGGGCCTTCAGGTCCAGAATGGGCTGAAATCCGTCCCCTTTCTTGGGTACCACAAAAAGATTTGAGTAAAAACCTCGAAATCTCTCTCCTGGGGGAGCCGGTACAATCACTCCCTGGTCTGAGAGGGCCTGTACCGCCCTGGAAAGGGCCTGTCTGCGCTCCAGCGGGAGGTTTAAATTTGATGGGAAGAACCTGTCTGGGGGTAGAGTGATGAACTCTATCCTGTACCCGGTGGACACTACCTCCCGGACCCAGCGGTCGGAAATGAGAGCCAGCCACCGATCTGCGAACCCCAGAAGACGCCCCCCCACTCGACACTCGGGTGGGGGCAACCCATCAGGCTGAGGAAGACTTGTCTTCTGCCTTTTCTGGTTTGCGCTGCCACTGCCGACGTCCGGCCCCTGCAGCGACCTTACTGGAACGGGTCCCCTTGCTTGTCGTGCCAGAGGGACGAAAAGGCTTCTTCTGACCTGACGTAGAAGGCTCCTGCCGACGGCGAAATTCACGCCTGCGGGGTTCCGGAAGGAAGGTACTCTTACCACCCGTGAAATCCTTGATGATTTCATTAAGACGCGAGCCAAATAGACGCCCACCCTGAAAGGGGAGGTCAGCCAAACCTCTTTTGGACGCGTGGTCACCCGACCAGGAACGCAGCCAAAGAATTCTACGAAGTCTGACAGCTGATATAGATTTTCTGGACAGCAAAGGCAGAACATCCACGGCCGCATCACAGAGGTAATTAATCCCCTGGAGCAAATACTCAGCCTTCTGCGGCGCCTCCATCAGGCGACCGCCTACCAAGTCCTTCCTAAGTTCCTCCATGCATTCAGAAAAATGCTGTGCTGCCATGGCCGCAGCCAAAGCAGGTCGCACAGCAGAGCCCGCATTCAAGAACAGGGACTTCAAAAGTGCCTCTGTCTTTCTATCAGCAGGATCCTTGAAGGAAGGAGTCCCTTCCATAGGAATGGTAGTCGCCTTGGTAAGGCGTGCAATGGGTGGGTCCACCACAGGTGATTCCCATTTCTTCAGGAAGCTCTCCTCAAAGGGATAACGCACAGCAAAACGTGCAGTCAGTGAGGAGGAACGCTGAGGGTGTTGCCATTCACGATATAGGAAATGGTCAAAGAATTCATTGTAAGGATAGGCCTTGGGGGGCCTAGAAGACCCGCACACATAAGCAGATCGCGATTCGCCATCTTGGTCCAGCTGCAACTTAGTGCGAATGCCAGCGATAATAGTGGCAACCAGCACTTTTATTTGGTCAGCAGCTGGCTCCTGGTCCCCCTCAGTTAACACACTGTCACCACCCGTCTCCTCTTCAGACAGGTCCCCCAGGGTCCCTGAGACCCTGGAGGCCACCTCCGGCTCAGAATCTTCCCCTGAGGATAAAGGAGGGGGAGGGGGATGCTTCCTGGGGACCCGCGGAGCGGCGTCCCCCCGTGGAAAAAACTCAGAGAACACAGCTGGGTGAGAAAAGCCCCTTGGTCAGACTGTGTGGCTGCTGATGCCACCTCAGCAGGTTCAGCAGGGAGATCAGCCATTGGCAGGAATGACACAGGGATGTAAGGGACGCCCGCACACAGCCACACACCCACAGGGAGTCAGAGGACAGCACCCCACCGCCACCAGCACCCGGAGGGAGCCCAGCTATACTTGCAGTTCCAGCTGCGTTCTAGCGCAGATCGTCTGTAAGAGCTGCCCCTGTCACCGCCGTTTCTGTGAGGAGAGAGAGAAGCTGCAGCCACGTGTAGAAATGCAGAGCATGCAGTGAAAATGGCCGCCAGGAAACACTAGAGGCCGAATACTCCTCACAGGCAACGTGCAGTACCGAAAATGGCCGCTCCGAACGCTAGAGGGAAAGCCCCATAGACTGACAATGTCCGCAGCTACGGCAAAATGGCGGCCGAACGCCGCATGGCAATCCGGATGAGAAGGCTGAACGATCGCACTTGGCAGGGGGCAAGATGGAGGGCTGATCCCACCGGTGGCTACCTCGGACAAGCCGCCGTTACCGTGAATGCACAAGTTTTGCGCACGTCGGGCCCTCTTCACACCCTGTGATGGGGAAGGCAGGGCGCTCACTTACCGGTCCGACGCCATGGTAACCACCAGAAAGCAGACTTCGCACCCTTGACGGCGGTATGCTGCAGGCCCAAAGTCACCCTGCCGAACGCATCGGTAAAGAGGACCAACAGGGGAATTTCATCCCGGGCCTCCCGCACAGAACGGGTAAGATGCGGCGGGTCCCCCCTAACGGGACTGGCTTCACATCATGTTGGCCAGGTCGGGGAAAGTACAGAGCTCCAGGACTCTCTATGCCCCGACCGGCTTCTTGATAGCAGATCATCTTGATTGCAGTAAAAAATAAAAAATAAAAGAAAAAAGAAAAATGGTCATAA
Organism: Glandirana rugosa; assembly: GCA_018402905.1. Lineage (NCBI taxonomy): Eukaryota > Metazoa > Chordata > Amphibia > Anura > Ranidae > Glandirana > Glandirana rugosa. The sequence continues at coordinate 470,021 of BLSH010169639.1, read as the reverse complement.
TCAGGACCTATAGGGAAGCCAGGTCAACTCCTTGCGAACTAGGCATTGAAACTGAAGAGCTATACTGTGAGGGGGTTTGATGTAGGAAGAGAGGACGGCCCCCAGGGGATGGGCCAGCTGATTCTTTTCCCTGCCTAGTTAACTCCTAGTTGGACGAACATAAAACCCCACAAAGTCAATGAAGAGCTGCGTCTGTCAGTGAACGTAAGGAGAAATGAATGTGCATGAGGGTGATTTTATCATTTTTATTCAGCTGCTGCATTTGCAGGGATCTATTGAGGAAAATTGCAGGGTCTGCATCCCTTTAGATCGGCGATTTTCAAACTGTGTGCCGTGTGAGATTTGCAGGTGTGCCGTGGGATTTTTGAAAAATATTTAAAATTGCTAGCGTTTTGAAACCTTAAAGGTATCGAAAAATTAAATAGTAATTCAATGTTGCAAAAGTTAAAAAGTCACATATATAAAAACACAATCTCTGTCAGTCTGTCATTCGTTGGTTCCTTTAGTAATGCGAGACTTGTGTAAGATCTCGGGAGAACTTGATTGCTCTAATTATATTATAATACTAGAGACTGTTCCATTCCAACTTTGATGCTTATAAATAAAGTTTGCTCATTGTTTAACGATGGAGAAATACTTGAGAAGCAAGGAAACAAGCGAAAGTGCAAACAATTGCTTCAATCTGATTTTCTCTCGAAAGCAGGCACTTCCTTCACACTAATTGTAAAATTAAATAGAAATGTAAAAATAAATAGGTTCTTCGCCACAAAAATTGTTAAATCTTTTCAGGTGTGCTGTGACAATTTCTAGATCTTTTTGGTGCGCCACAAGACAAAAAAGTTTGAGAAACACTGCTTTAGATGTCATTTTCCTTAGGGAGTATCTCACCAAAAATGACATTTTTGCTGCAGGGGATGCCAAAAATCTGACTTGTAACTTAGTGCAGCACAAACAAATGGCCACTGCCCCCACCTATAACTGGCCTTTGCAGCAAAAGCACATGAAAGGGCGACGCATGTCAAACACAATCAAAGAAAATTCCCAGCTCAACTTACTGTCCAGTCTGCAACCAACCCAATTATCCTGTCTAACAGTACAATGTACAACAGTATAACTTTTGTTGCAATTGTATACGCTATATTTTTATTTGCTACTAAATACAGGTGTAACATGCAACATTTTTAAAAAGTGAGCCTATCCTCTAAAAGAGGACAGAAGAGAGGACAGGTGCTATATTATTTTTTTATTTTCTTCTTTTGTCCAGAAAAGTGGAGTTACCCTTTAGTGAAAGCTACTGAACGGGTTGTCATTGCAATACTTTGAAATGCTTGTTGTTATACGCTAAAAATGGTATAAATTTATTTTTCTTCTTTTTGTTTCACCTTAAAAATCTATTTGAACTGCCTGGAAGTCCAGCCCGTCATTTCTTTATTAAGGATATAACTTTTATCTCATGTGGGTCAGAGCAAAAATAAATAAGAGAAAAAAGCCCCGCTAGCAGTAAAGGTCAGGGAATACTCAGAAAAAAAACATTGTATTGCCACAGGGAGGGAGAAAAATCTTTATAACGTCATTTTATTTTGCACAAGCCTTTGTATAAAACTTTCTCCTTTTGAAGGCAAGACCTTGTTAAATGGCTGACAATAGAAAATTGGCATGTTTGTAGACTGAACAGTGCCATGCTTTATATCACAGGAAGAAAATGATATTCTTTTCGAAATCTCTATTTTGTCTTCTTACCAGCTTTAAACTAACACAGCAAGTGACTGTTTCAACCTGAAGTCATCCAACCATGGGATGCACAATGAATGTGCTAGACAGGAGCCTGACATAGGACCTCCTCGGTACAAGGTGATTAGATCTTCATGAACCTTTTAAGAAACTGTCAAAAGACTGACGTTAAACAGCTGGAGAAGCCACTTATACCGTCTATACTGGTGCCTACACTCAGAAATACTAAACAACTAAACTTAAACACCCTGTGAGTCATTTCTCAGCAGATCAAACCTGTGTAAAACAAAAACTTCAGAATGTAGGACATTACAATGATCACTGTGGATTGTTTGGCTGTAGCTATGATTTTTTAAAAAAATGAGGTTGTATATTGCAAAGGAAATTTGCAAGTTCTGTATATACAGTGGGGCAAAAAAGTATTTAGTCTGCCACCAATTGTGCAAGTTCTCCCACTTAAAAAGATGAGCGAGGCCTGCAATTTTCATCATAGGGACACTTCAACTATGAGAGGCAGAATGAGAAAAAAAAATCCAGAAAATCACATTGTATGATTTTTAAAGAATTTATTTGCAAATTATGATGGAAAATAAGTACTTGGTCAATAACAAAAGTTCATCTCAATACTTTGTTATATACCCTTTGTTGGCAATGACAGAGGTCAAACGTTTTCTGTAAGTCTCCAAAAGGTTTTTACACACTGTTGCTGGCAGTTTGGCCCATTCCTTCATGCAGATCTCCTCTAGAGCAGTGATGTTTTGGGGCTGTCGCTGGGCAACACGGATTTTCAACTCCCTCCAAAGACTTTCTATGGGGTTGAGATCTGGAGACTGGCTAGGCCACTCCAGGACCTTGAAATGCTTCTTACGAAGCCACTCCTTTGTTGCCCGGGCAGTGTGTTTGGGATCATGGTCATGCTGAAAGACCCAGCCACGTTTCATCTTCAATGCCCTTGCTGATGGAAGGAGTTTTTTAATCAAAATCTCACGATACATGGCCCCATTCACTCTTTCCTTTAAACGGATCAGTCGTCCAGGTCCCTTTGCAGAAAAACAGCCCCAAAGCATGATGTTTCCACCCCCATGCTTCACAGTAGGTATGGTGTTCTTTGGATGCAACTCAGCATTCTTTCTCCGCCAAACACGACAAGTTGAGTTTTTACCAAAAAGTTTTATTTTGGTTTCATCTGACCATATGACATTCTCCCAATCCTCTTCTGGATCATCCAAATGCTCCCTAGAAAACTTCAGACGGGCCCGGACATGTACTGGCTTAAACAGGGGGACACGTCTGGCACTGCAGGATTTGAGTCCCTGGCGGCGTAGTGTTACTGATGGTAGCCTTTGTTACTTTGGTCCAAGCTCTCTGCAGGTCATTCACTAGGTCCCCCTGTGTGGTTCTGGGATTTTTGCTCACCGTTCTTGTGATCATTTTGACCCCACAGGGTGAGATCTTGCGTGGAGCCCCAGATTGAGGGAGATTATCAGTGGTCTTGTATGTCTTCCATTTTCTATTAATTGCTCCCACAGTTGATTTCTTCACACCAAGCTGCTTATCTATTGCAGATTCACTCTTCCCAGCCTGGTGCAGGTCTACAATTTTGTTTCTGGTGTCCTTTGACAGCTCTTTGGTCTTGGCCATAGTGGAGTTTGAAGTCTGACTGTTTGAGGTTGTGGACAGGTGTCTTTTATACTGATAATGAGTTCAAACAGGTGCCATTAATACAGCTAACGAGTGGAGGACAGAGGAGCCTCTTAACCACTTCAGCCCCAGAAGGATTTCCAGCTTTAGGACCGGAGCCCTTTTTGCGATTCGGCGCTGCGTCGGTTTAACTGAAAATTTCGCGGTCGTGCGACGTTGTACCCAAACAAAATTTGCATCCTTTTTTTCCCACAAACAGAGCTTTCTTTTGGTGGTATTTGATCACCTCTGCGTCATTTCTGATCGCCGCTATAAACAAAAGAAGAGCGACAATTTTGCAAAAAAAAACAAATTTCTTACTTTTTGCTAAAATACAAATCCAATCACCGTTTTTGGCCGATTTATATTCTTCCTCATATTTGCGATTAAAAAAATCGCAATCGGCGTTTATTGATTGGTTTGTGCAAAAGTGGTCGCGTTTACGGATGATGAGAATTCATTTCTGGGTTTTTTGGTTTTTTTTTATTTTTTAACTAGTAATGGCGGCGATCTGCGATTTTTAGCGGTACTGCAATATTTCAGCGGACATACAGCGATCAGTGCTATAAAAATGCACTGATTACTGTGTAAATGCCATTGGCAGTGAAGGGGTTAACCTGCAGGGGGCGCTCTAAGGGTTAACTATATTCCCTGGGTGTGTTCTAACTGTGGGGGGACTGCCCTAGCTGGGGAAGGGAAGTGGTCACAGCCTCCGTATACAGGAAGGCTGTGATCACAGCCCTTCCCCCTTCACAGAACGGAGGTCCATGTTTACATACACGGACCTCCGTTCCTTCACTCCGGGGGCCATCGCGGGTAGCCGGCGGCAATCGAAGCCACCGCACCCGCTCCCTGGCCCTCCCCGAACACAGTGAGCACGCGGGCACGCCTCCGGCGGCGCGCGCGCGTTATCGCAGCCGCCGTCGTATGACGGTAATTTGCGATAACCAACCACCTTGTCGCCGTCAACCTGCGGTTGGCGGTCGGCAAGTGGTTAAAGAAGAAGTTACAGGTCTGTGAGAGCCAGAAATCTTGCTTTTTTGTAGGTGACCAAATACTTATTTTCCACCATAATTTGCAAATAAATTCTTTAAAAATCAGACAATGTGATTTTCTGGATTTTTTTCTAATTCTGCCTCTCATAGTTGAAGTGCACCTATGATGAAAATTACAGGCCTCTCTCATCTTTTTAAGTGGGAGAACTTGCACAATTGGTGGCTGACTAAATACTTTTTTGCCCCACTGTAATTGTATTCTATTTTGTATGAAGTGCACACGGCACTAATAATGTTTTCATTACATGGTTGCATTCTTTCGAGTCCTGATTAGAATTACAAACAAAAGTGCTGCGCTACTATCAACCATAAACCCTAATTCAAAGAAAATATGTACAGAAAAAAAAATGATATACATTCATCAATCATAAAGTGCAAGTGCTAATGTGCAACAATTGATATTAAAGAAATGTCTCACACAAAAAATAGCATAATAAATAAAGTGCAAATGCTGAATGTTGCAAAAATAAAAATATGAAACATCTAAATAGGAATAAGACACAGTCCCAATAAGTGATATCTTCTGATCCTCTTTGCAAAAACATTTTTCAACGCAAAGTGCACGTGCTGAAAATCCACCACCGGTCTCTTATACTGCTCACCTTATCCCAGATAATAGACAGCATTCATCCCCACCATGGGATATATCGACCAGCGACATTCCACACTAAAGCCTCGTGCACACGGTGCAATGGTCGTATGAAAGCAGTTGTACGTCTGCTTGCTATACGATCATCCGACCGCGCAATTAGAACAGCCGACATGTGACGAACGTACAACAGAAGTTGGATGAGCAGACTAGAAAACTTTGGTTGTACAACAATCGGTCGTACGACTGTTGTACCGTGTGTAAACCTACGTTCCCAATTCACAAATCACATGGACCTGAATTTCCTCTTTATACGATCCTAACACGTCACTATGTTCGGTTTGGTCATACGATCACTTAGTGCACGTCAGTATGCGAGATACAACAACCAACATACATTTTTGGTCGTACGACCGTCGCACCGTGTGTATGAGGCTTAACAATCAGCTCCTTTCCAGCTGGGAACTCCCCCTATAGATAGGGGAGCTGAATCCTCTCAGATATGTATATATAAAAAGAAAGGACAGATCTAGTACTCTCTGTTTAAAAGGTCATTTATTTTCCAAAAATATCAAACACACGTACAAGGAAGGCACATCAAAGCCGTGTGAGCTGGCAAAGCCTCATACACTTATCATTCAGATGGCTGCAACCATGATGGCAAGCTCCTAAATGACCTTTTAAACAGAGAGCACTAGATCTGCTAAATAACAAAATGTGCCAGGTTAATTAAACTAATGATAAACAATGTGATCACAATTATGTTGAATCTGTTTTCCAAACATGGTAAAATGCAGGTTACATTTAAACATGTATTATATTCTTTGATAGTGGAAACTGCATTAAAAAAAGGGAAATTAAGTAAAACGTCCTATATATCTGTGGATATATATTAGAATTAAGGTGTGATATTGAGATTATCACTGGAGTATTAATTTCTGAGATTTAACCATTTTAATAATAGTATAGATATATTGTAATTGGTTTAGAGAACCTTTGATAACCATTTTATAATTTTACATTTATGCAATAAACCCTTATTGAAAGAAAAAAGTGGACTATAGCTCAGGCCTGGAAGACCTCCTGTGTTGCCTTTCAAGGGGTGAAGTCACGTAAGACTGCCTTGATGCTCCATGGGCAGATGTCTAGCAACGTGTACGACTCACATCCTAAATTTCTTAGTCTGGGAACCTTGGATTTCCTATGAGTTTAACTCACTTCATCTGGCTTGTTCAGGCCTTCTCTGACTGCTCCCGATGGCGTATCGGAGTCCTAGTTCATTTTCCTTCCTTGCTCTTTCTTCTCTAGATTCAGTTGTGTATGGCCTCCTTCTCCCTTCTTTTTTTCTCTTTCTTTTTCCCTTTCTTCCCTTTTCTTTCCATTTCATATTATTTCCAATATCATCCAAATCATATGAAGGTTTAACTACATTTGCTATGTTTGTATCCCTGTTGGATTTTCCTGTAATACCTGATCATTTTTTAGCCCTTGTGCGGCCGATCTACATGCTTGCTTTTGATTTCTTACATTGTTTCTTGAAATCAATAAACACATTGAAACAGAAAAATAACTCTAAAGGTCAGATAATAACTTGATATGCAGTCCATGATGTGAGAGTAATAATAAATAAAATGTAATTATAACAGACCCATCACATCAAGTCCACACACCCTGTTAGGATAGACGCCACCTGTTTTATAGTTTTTGATCTGGCTGATGACAGATTGTTGGTCCTTTTTGTTTTTATTTATTTTTATTTTTTGAACTCTAAAGCAGAATGTGTGTATTGTGAAATGATGTGCCCCTTTTCATTGTAAGTGCCATGGTATAGGCAGAAGAATACTTTAGATGTATGGACATCTCTGCATGAGCGCACAGTATTGTTATCATTTATCATGTAAGGACATCAGGAAAATAATGTCAGATGAAAACTAAGGACTTGTGTTATTTTGCTAAAACTAACAACAGAGCAAGCAATGAGAAATTATTATTTTTCCAGGAAAAAGTTGTCTTTTTAAACATGAAAATGGAGTTCTTACACAAACAGCATGATAGGAAAAAACAAGCCATTGTAATATATTTATGCAAGCTGAACCCAGTAATGAAGGGCTCACCCCGATATATCAGAGTAGTAGTAGCAAGGTGCTACTGGACAAAATTACAGACATTATTTTAGTCAAATATTTAATTTTAATGGTCTCACATTCTGCTCAGCAAATACTGCAAACAGCTAACCAAATGTTTCTCTAATGAAAGCTTCAAAATATGAATTTGTATTGTTTATGTACAAATCTAACAACGAAAAATGCGTACATTTGAATCCAGCCATCTTATTGCTTCTATTGGAAGAGGCTGGAGACAAAGAAAACCACATGTGTTAAATTGATGACGTAGGAATCAGCTGCTTTGAGCCCAGTGCAGCACACACTCCCTGAAGATATTTGATTTTTTTTGTAGATTTGATCCCAGTTGTATACTGAGGATGACAATACCCATACTGAGTATGCAGTTTATCACCCAGAAGGATACTCTGTATTCAGAGTCATTGGATCCTTCTTCCCCAGCTCAAGAAGCAGAGCTCCATACTTTACCAAAGCCTGTGAGCAACCAAAAGAGTATATATTTACTGTATATATAGTAGAGAATTAGAGAGCTTTTGGTTCCATTTGAAGGGTCATTAGTTTGTTTTACTTCGACAGGTAAACCAATCAAGCATGCCAAGTTAATTGATTGGCTGTCTTCAGCCTTCCAACTTCTTGCTGAGGTAGCCATACTAACATTAAAACTCACATATGGAAGCAGACCAGGCGACCAAGTATGTTGCATTACAGCCCCGGACACTTGCTGGGTCTGTGCAACTCACAGATTCCACCCTTGTTCTGGCCCAGTATAGCTGGGAGTAATAATTCAACTTTAAGGACCCCAGAACGAGAAGAACAAGTGGTCCACAGGGGGCAAATGCTACTGCAAAGGCGACAGTAAAAAGTGTTATAAGAGGTAGTTTGTAAGTACAGGATGACAGAATCTACAGAGAGTAACAGAGGAACTATTTTTATGGAAGAGTCCTTACTAGAGGTTTTGAGGTTTTATTTTTACACCCCTACAGTCTACAACGCAGCAGAAAAAAAGTAGAGTAAGAAACTAGAAAATGATTGCCTGAATGTTTTTTTTATATTCTATTAAGCCCCTAAGGGGATATTGGACCTATGAGATTTGGTTTGGGAGTGTGTTACTCACGTGCTTATTTTTTGTCTTAGCAGCTGAAGTCCTCCCTTCGGATCTCACAGAGAATGTTGCTGATCTTTTAAGGTTTTTAACAAACTCATTTATGTGTTTTCTCCCCAATTCCAGATCCTAACAGTTTGGAAGGATCTAAAACTAAAGCCAAGTGACTTGTGGTTTGTTAAGAGACATTTATATATAAGGAAAAGTTTGGAGACTCAATACAGCGTCTATTCATGTACAGTTATGCAAAACTTGAAGGAAAAGTCACCTGGATCCACACCAGACAAAAATTACTAAATGAAAGTATGTTTGATTTGTTTCCCTCTAGGAATCACAGTCTAGGGTACTATTTATTCAAATGATTTAATTGAAAGGGATATAAATATATATACAGTTGTATGCAAAAGTTTAGGAACCCCTGATAATTTCCATGATTGTCATTTATAAATATTTGGGTGTTTGGATCAGCAATTTCATTTTGATCTATCACGTAACTGGAGGACACAGTAATATTTCAGTAGTGAAATGAGGTTTATTGGATTAACAGAAAATGTGCAATATGCATCAAAACGAAATTAGACAGGTGCATACATTTGGGCACCCATGTCATTTTGTTGATTTGAATACCTGTAACTACTTAGCACTGATTTATTGGAACACACAATTGGTTTGGTGAGCTCAATAAGCCTTGAACTTCATAGACAGGTGCATCCAATCACGAGAAAAGGTATTTAAGGTGGCCAATTGCAAGTTGTTGTTTTCTTTGACTCTCCTCTGAAGAGTGGCAACATGGGGGCCTCAAAACAACTCTCAAATGACCTGAAAACAAAGATTGTTCTACATTATGGTTTAGGGGAAGGCTACAAAAAGTTACCGCAGCTGTCAGTGTCCACTGTGAAGAACATAGTGAAGAAATGGAAGACCACAGGCACAGTTCTTGTTAAGGCCAGAAATAAAATATTGGAGAGGCAAAGGCGAAGGATGGTGAGAACAGTCTAAAACAGCCCACAGACCACCTCCAAAGACCTACAACATCAACTTGCTGCAGATGGTGTCACTGTGCATCGTTCAACAATTCAGCGCACTTTGCACAGGAAGAAGCTGTATGGGAGAGTGATGCGATAGAAGCCGTTTCTGCACACACGCCACAAATGGAGTCGCTTGAGGTATGTAAACGCACACTTGGAAAGCCAGCTTCATTTTGGTCATAACAAGGGGTGTTATGCATGGTGGCAAAAGAACAAAGCGTTCCAAGAAAAACACTTGCTACCCACAGTAAAATTTGGTGGAGGTTCCATCATGTCATGGGGCTGTGTGGCCAGTGCCAGGAATCTGGTTAAAGTTGAGGATTGCATGGATTCCACTCAATATCAGCAGGATCTTGAGAATAATGTTGAGGAATCAGTCACAAAGTTGAAGTTACGCTGGGGCTGGATATTTCAACAAGACAACGACCCAAAACACTGCTCAAAATCTACTCGGGAATTTATGCAGAGGAACAAGTACAATGCTCTGGAATGGCCATCCCAGTCCCCAGACCTGAATATCATTGAACATCTGTGGGGTGATTTGAAGTGTGCTGTCCATGCTCGGCAACCATCAAACCTAACTGAACTGGAGATGTTTTGTAAGGAGGAATGGTCCAAAATACATTCATCCAGAATCCAAACACTCATTACAGGCTATAGGAAGCATCTAGAGGATGTTATTTCTACTAAAGGAAGCTCTACTAAATATTGATGTGATTTTTCTGTTGGAGTGCCCAAATTTATGCACCTGTCTAATTTTGTTTTAATGCATATTGCACATTTTCTGTTAATCCAATAAAACCTCATTTCACTACCTAAACAACCAACTGGACTGGACAGACAACACTGAGGCAATTTATAAGAAAGGGCAGAGCAGACTCTTTCTGCTGAGGAGACTAAGGTCTTTTGGAGTGCAGGGAGAGCTACTGAAGACCTTTTTTGACTCTGTGGTGGCCTCAGCCATATTCTATGGTGTGGTCTGCTGGGGCAGCAGCATCTCTACTGCAGACAGAAAGAGACTGGACAAGCTGATCAAGAAGGCCAGCTCAGTCCTGGGGATTCCCCTGGACACTGTACAGGAGGTGGGAGAAAGGAGGATGGTAGCAAAACTATCATCATTGCTGCAGAACGCCTCTCACCCCCTGTATGAAACTGTTACTTCGTTGAGCAGCTCCTTCAGTGACAGATTGTTACATCCTAAGTGTCTGAAGGAGCATTATAGAAGGTCTTTTCTCCCTGCTGCTATTAAACTTTACAATCAAAGCTGCTCCCAGTGAACCATTAACCATAATACACACTGTTATTACTGTTTTACTGTGTAAAATACTACCTGTGTGCAATATCACTTGCAATACGCGCAATATTACCTGTAATACGTGTAATACCACCTGTGTGCAATACTACCTGCAATACGTTTTTTTTCCTCAAACGTTCTTTTTCCTCATTTGTAGTTATACATTGTGTTGTGTATATACTTGTATACTATAGTATGTCTATTCTTTTATATATTTGCATTTATTTTTTATTTTTTCATGCTGCTGTAACAAAGAAATGTCCCCACTGTGGGACGAATAAAGGTTTATCTTATCTTATCTTATCTGAAATATTACTGTGTCCTTCAGTTATTTGATAGATCAAAATGAAATTGCTGATCCAAACACCCAAATATATGTATATATATATATATATATATATGTATAAATGACAATCATGGAAATGGTCAGGGGTTGCTAAACTTTTGCATACAACTGTATATTTAATGCCATTTGAAAAGTAGTTCAGCCATGTTGAAGTCATATTTGGATTTTGTACGTCTTCCATTTTATGTAGAATTGTCTGTGTTTACATATGCTGATAAGTCAGCTTGTCCACAATTAAGCTAGAAGGCCATTCTGGCCACAGGAGTGTACAGCCAATACTCTGTAAATATGTCTTATCAATCATTTGTTTTTCAGAATGAAAAGTAATTTTGTGATGAAAAAGCTGCTCAGCTATTATTATTCTCCATAATGGAGTTTTGCCTCTTTGGCCAAGACTACCTCCACCTAAGCATGTGGAGGTTCCAGGTTAAAGTTGATAGTGGGTATGGTTAGTGATCAAAATATTGATCAAAAGAGGGGAGATTGTAAAGGAAATGTGTAAGTTCTGTATATAATTGTATTCTATTTTGTATGAATTGCACCCTGCACTCATTGTGCACACGACACAAATAATGTTTTCATTACATTTTTGCATTCTTCCTGATTAGAATTAGCCTGCCCATGTTACGCCCCTTTTTACCATAAAAGTACAATTGTAATATTAATGTGATACCTACATAATCATGTGTATAGAATCCTTCAATTGCGTCATAATAAAGCAGAACAGTTATTTGGAAAGATACTGAGTGTTTCTTTTGTGTCTGTTCCCTACGGCAATATTTATTAATTTGGAACCACTAATCAATAGGAGGATAGGAGTTGCCTATCTATAAAATTTCAGAGGCAGCCACCTTCAAGTAATATCCATAAGTGTCGCTATACAAAGGTAAATCAGTGTTGTAAAACACTAATAATAATAATAATAATAGAAAAATTGCAGTAGAGAATATTCAGTAGTTAAAAATGGTCTAAACACTTGGTGGGCTATTTATGAAAAAAAAAATTGCTGGGCGAATATTTGAGACATTGGCAGGAATTGTTTATACATAAACAACAAATTGTGAAGTAATCTCTGCATTTTGCCTGATATCTTTATTTACTATGGCTCTTGGCTCCATCTGGTGGGCATAATGAGGTATTTTCCTGAAATACCTCAGTCAAGAAAATACCGCATCATGGCCACTAGATGGATCTGACGATCATAGAAAATAAACATATCAGGCAAAATACAGGCAGTAATTGGTATGCGTTATGTCTAAACACTTATTAAATAATTTATAAAAAAAATGCTGTGCAAATGCTATTCTGACAATCCATGATCGTATCATGGGTAAGCTGCTTAGGCGGGCCATGCCTCAACTACAGTAATATTTTTTACCTAGATGGCATCAGATCACAGTTGTAACAATGTCATGTGACTGGGTCTCAAACACAGTAAAAACATGTTGCCCAGATGGACCATGTAATGAGCAAAATAATTCCACAATTCTAGGTGGAGCCTTGTCTCATGCACAGTGATATCATATTGCCAAGATGGAGCCATGTCATTCACAGTGATACCATGTTGCCCAGATGGAGCTATGTCATCCACAATGAAACCATGTTGCCCAGTTGGAGCCATATCATCCATAGTGATATCATGCTGCCCAGATGGGGCCATGGCATCCACATTGAAACTATATTGCTCAGCTCAACTATCCACTCCCTGTAGCTACAGAAAGATCAGAAATGGGTGACCAACAAAACACATCTCAAACCATTGGAATTAACAACATTATCACAATCCAGTTCAGTAACTGGTACAATGATGTGAAGTTGGGTTTGCATAAGTCAGCACCTGGACCCTTGTCACTTATGGGCCACCTATAGAATAAGGACACAGGCACGGTCCAGGACAGCTGACATTGACAGACAGCTCTCAAGCAATAGTGAAACTGGTTTGGGTGATATTTCAGTTCAGCTTGAAATGAATGGATGACAAAGCAAGGAAAGTGGCTGAGGAGTCAGACACTCTTCCTAACTACTCTGTATGAGGCATTCCACCTTAAGGAATGAAATAGGTGATATAAAATGAACCAGCGTGTTTACAAAAATTTGGTTGCTCAAACTGCCGAGCACTGCACATTTTCAGCTCTTCTAAATGGTTTCCAGAACATGTGGTTAGAACATCAGCTCTTGGCACTTTCTGAAGTTTTGATATTAGCCAGGAAATAAAGAATGGAATTCAAGTCCAAAATGTTCTGAACAACATCTGTAAACAAGGTTTCTCTTTTCTATCCACCATAATAGTTCCACAGGAAACCTTATTTATCAGTGCTTTTAAACTTATGAAGCAGGTATTATTTCACATGTCCTGTTCAATGTCCATTCTATTTTAGATGGACAATCAATTATAAATGAACATATAGTACCGTGGAAAATGTATGTACTTTTTGTTAGAATTCCTCAAAAAAACAGAGAACTTCATGTGCCTCCTTGAGAGGCATACTCCTGCTTTTGCTTCATTCTGTGGATCTTTGTTTTCTGCAGCTCTACTGCTGCTGCTTTATCATTCTTTCATTATTTATCAGATCACCAGTCATTAGGGGGCCATCTGAGACTTTCAGGAAGCAAAGACTTCTTCTAAGATGACCACCTCCATACAGTGAGAAATACAGAGTGGAACAAGGCAAGCTAAGTCAATAATGAGAAAAAGTTCAGGTGCAATATTGGAGACTAGTCCTTTGCCTTTTTGGGGGCAACTTCAGGTCCTCTTTAAAGGACAAATTTTAGTTTGAAAGTAACAAATAACTACTCCAAGTTGGTCTACACATCCACCAATGTGCCAACCTGGCTTGTTTACAAGTAAAATTTACACGTCGGAGGGTGATCACACTAGTATGCTGAAAATCTTCTATAACCAGGTCATAGCCGAATGACGGCTACAGCACAGTCTTTTAATCCTGGGAGGGTGTACAATGATGTCCACTCAGAATCGCACTCCTGTGCGCCCCCTGGGGGCGGGCACCCGGGAATATCTGTGACCGATGGGTCCGGAGGACCGGCCGCATCAAGGTAAACGGCCGCTGGCAGCTGCCCTTTACCACGTGATCGCTCCTTCATTCTGATTTATACAAGCCGGCGCATATTTGGGAGGGATCGGATGCAGCAGCGCTGTGGACTGGATGTGTCGTGCCCACAGTGCCGCTTTGTGCCAGTCTGCAGTCAACCATCCATCCATGCTCAGCCATCCATACTGCAATCGATACTCAGCAATCCATACTGCAATCAATACTCAGAAATCCAAGCTCAGCCATCCATGCTCCAAACAATACTCAGCCATCCATGCTCAGCCATCCCAATCCATGCTTAGAATTCCCATCCATGCTCATTCACCCCATCCATGTTCAGCCATCCATACTCAGCCGCCATCCCCATCCATGCTCAGCCATTCCATTCATGCTCAGCCATTCCATCCATGCTCAGCCATCCCCATCCATGCTCAGCTCATCGATCCTCATCCACAGCTCATTTTTTTGGGCATTTCCATTGTCTTAGTGCTCCAGAGCCTTCAAAAGTGCAAGAGGTAGTCAAGAAATGAAATGTGTATTTTATGCCCCTAGAATGCCTGACGGTGCTCCCTGCATGTTGGGCCTCTTTATGTGACCAGGCTGTGTAAAAGTCTCACACATGGGGTATCGCCATACTCAGGAGGAGCAGTAGAATATATTTTGGGGTGTAATTTGTGGTATGCATATGCTGTGTGTGAGAAATGACCTATATGGCAATTTTGTGAAAAAAAAAGAAAAAAAATAATTTTGCAAAGAAATGTGGGAAAAAATTACAACTTCACAAAATTTACCATGACTCTTATTATATACCTTGGAATGTCTATTTTCCAAAAAGGGGTCATTTTGTGGGTATTTTACTGTCCTGGCTTGTTAGTGTTTCAAGAAATGAGGTGTGATCAATTTTCTATGACGGGCACCATGGTTTGTAGACTCTCAAATAGACCAAATAATATACACTGATTTGAGTTATTTTTACCAAAGATATGTAGCAGTATACATTTTGGCCAAAATATATTATGAAAAATTACTAATTTGCAAAATATTATAACAGAAACGAAGAAAAATGCATTATTTTACAATTGTTTTTGGTTTATTTTAATTTATAGCGCACAAAATTGCTCTGGTTATTAAGGGGGTTTAAGTGCCCAGTGGTAAAATGGTTAAGCTAGACACAAAGGGGAAGGCCAGACCTGAGAGCCGTCTCAGGGAAAGCAACCGCTGGCACCCCAAAAGCAGAACAGTACACAGTCAATAGGATCCTGAGCTCAGGTCAGTACTCACAATGTCCAAGGGCAGCTACACACCTTCCAGTCTCCACCAGGAATTCTTCAGTTATCCAAATGAGATCCTTAGTTAAAACAGCCCTAGTTAGCTCCCTCAGACTGGAACTTCTCCAGCAGGACAACATCCAGGCTGCACCAAACCCCAGATTATTTATGTTCCTCCCAGACACCTAGTGGGCACACCTCTCCAGGGATTGGCTGTAGCACAATAAATATTCAAGCTACCCATTTGACTCTCTCAGCCTTCTATGTTCTAGACGCCTCCAGAATGCAGGGGAAAACAATCAGACCTGCAGCAGTTGAGATCTAGAACAGCCCAGAGAAATCAATAGCTGCTCCAATGATCACAGAGGAGCCAAAAAGAAATAAACCTACCTAGGAGAATGCTACACATATAAGAGTACAAACACCTTTCAAGATTTACAGTGCCTTGAAAAAGTATTCATACCCCTTGAAATTTCCCACATTTTGTCATGTTACAACCAAAACGTAAATAAATTTTACTGGGATTTTATGTGATAAACCAACACAAAGAGGCGTATAATTGTGAAGCGGAAGGAAAATGATAAATGGTTTTCAAATTTTTTTAAATAGCTATTTGAAAAGCATGGCATGCATTTGTATTCAGCCCCCTTTACTCTGATACCCCTAACTAAAATCTAGTGGAACCAATTGCCTTTATAAGTCACCTGATTAGTAAATAGAGTCCTCCTGTGTGTAATTTAATCTCAGTATTAATACAGCTGTCTTGTGAAGCCCTCAGAGGTTTGTTAGAGAACCTTAGTGAACAAACAGCATCGTGAAGGCCAAGGAAGACACCAGACAGGTCAGGGATAAAGTTGTGGAGAAGTTTAAACCAGGGTTAGGTTATAAAAAATATCACAAGCTTTGAACATCTCATGGAGCACTGTTCAATCCATCATCTGAAAATGGAAAGTGTATTGCACAACTGCAAACCTACTAAGACATGGCCATTCACCTAAACGGACAGCCTGGGTGAGGAGAGCATTACTCAGAGAAGCAGCCAAGAGGCCCATGGTAACTCTGGAGGAGCTGCAGAGATCCACATCTCAGGTGAGAGAATCTGTCCACAGGATAACTATTAGTCGTGCACTCCACAAATCTGGCCTTTATGGCAGTGTGGCAAGAAGAAAGCCATTGTTGAAAGAAAGCCATAAAAATTCCCATTTGCAGTTTGCGAGAAGCCATGTGGGGGACACAGCAAGCAATTCGAAGAAGGTGCTCTGGTCAGATGAGACCAAAATTGGACTTTTTGGCCTAAAAGCAAAACGCTATGTATGCGGAAAACTAACACTGCACATCGCCCTGAACACACCATCCCCACAGTGAAACATGGTGATGACAGCATCCATGATGTGGGGATGCTTTTCTTCAGCAGGGGCAGGAAAGCTGGTAAGAGTTGATTGGAAGATGGATGGACCCAAATGCAGGGCAATCTTAGAAGAAAACCTGCTACAGTCTGCAAAAGATATGAGACTGGGGTGGAGGTTCACCTTCCAGCAGGACAACGACCTTAAACATACAGCCAGAGATACAATGGAACGGTTTAGATCAAAGCATATTCATGTGTTAAAATTGCCCAGTCAAAGTCCAGACCTAAATCCAATTTAGAATCTGTGCCAAGACTTGAAAATTGCTGTTCACAGATGCTCTCCAGCCAATCTGACAGCTTGAGCTATTTTGCAAAGAAGAATGGACAAAATTTCACCCTCTAGATGTGCAAAGCTGGTAGAGACATCCCCAAAAAGACCTGCAGCTGTAATTGCAATAAAAGGTGGTTCTACAAAGTATTGACTCAGGGGGCGGAATACAAATGCATGCCACACTTTTCAGATTATTATTATACAAGATTTATATCGCGCCAACAGTTTACGAAGCGCTTTACAACTTGAGGGTAGACAGTACAAATACAATACACTTAAATACAATAGGAATCAGAGGGCCCTGCTCGTTAGAGCTTACAATCTAAGAGGGAAGGTCAAGAGATACAAGAGGTAATAACTGTGGGGGATGTGCTGATGGAGAAGATAAATGTACAGTTGTTAGGTGGGAGCTAGATAGCTTGTCTCTTCAGAGAAGCCTTTCAGGGATCGTCTGAAGGAGGACAAAGTAGGAGAAAGTCAACAGATTGGGGTAGAGCATTCCAGAGGATGAGAGAGACTCTAACGAAGTCCTGGAGGTGAGCATGGGATGAGGTGACAAGGGAGCTAGAGAGCAGGAGGTCTTGGGAGGAGCGAAGATATCGATTTGGTTGGTATTTTGAGACTAGGTTAGTGATGTAGCTGGGGGCCAGGTTGTGGGTGGCTTTATAGGTTATTGTTAGTATCTTGAATTTAATTTGTTGGTTGAGTGGCAGCCAATGGAGGGATTAACATAGGGGTGTAGCAGACGGCAAGCGATTTTTAAGGTGGTTGAGCCTGGCGGCAGCATTCATGATGGACTGCAGTGGGGATAGCCTATTTAGAGGTAAACCAGTGAGGAGGGAGCTGCAAGTAGTCGAGGCAAGAGATGACCAGGGAGTGGATTAGAAGCTTTGTGGTGTCATTGGTTCGGAAGGGGCATATCTTGGAGATGTTGCGGAGGTTGAGACAGAACATTTTTGATATCGATTGGTTGTGGGGCTGAAAGGTTACTTCAGAGTCCAGGATTACACCAAGGACCTTGGCGTTGGGAGACGGGTTAATAGTTGAGCCGTTGATTATGACAGAGAAATCTGGGGAAGTGGCATGAGGGGGAGGAAATATCATAAGCTCGGTTTTGGAAAGGTTGAGTTTGAGGAAGTGATGTGACATCCAGGCTGATATGTATGTTAGTAAGTTGGTGATGCGTGAGGATACAGATGGAGAGAGCTAGAGGTGGAGAGATAGATTTGTGTGTCATCAGCGTAGAGATGATACTGAAAGCTGTGGGAGGCAATCAACTGACCCAGGGAGGCGGTGTAGATTGAGAAAAGGAGAGGTCCAGGAACACCGACAGAGAAAGGGGACACCGACAGAAAAAGGAAGAGTAGAGGAGGAAGTACAGCTGTAAGTGACACTGAAGGAGCAGTGGGATAAGTAGAATGAGAACCAGCGAAGAGTACAGTCACGGAGACCAAAGGAGTGGAGTTTTTTGAGGAGGAGGGGGTGGTCCACTGTGTCAAAGGCAGCAGAGAGGTCCAGGAGTAGTAGTACAGAATAGTGTCAGTTGGTTTTAGAAGTTAGTAGGTAATTTGTGAGTTTAAGGAGAGCAGTGTCCGTGGAGTGTTGAGGGTGAAATCCAGATTGAAGGGGATCAAGAAGTTTGTTCATGGTCAGGTGGTCACTCAGTCGGTTGTAGACCAGTCTTTTGAGGGGTTTGGAGGAGAAGGGGAGTAAGGAGATGGGGTATATGTTGTTAAGACTGGCGGGGTCCAATGAGGGCTTTTTAAAGGATAGGGGTAACTAGTGCATATTTTAGAGAGTTTGGGACAATGCCAGAAGAGAGGGAAATGTTGAAAATGTGAGTTAGAGAGTGTAGTAATACTAGCAGGGTTGAATGTGGAAAGTAGTGATTGTATCTGTGGACATGGGGTGTTGAATGGAGGTGGTTTCTGTGCATTGTATTTATTTGTTAAAAAATTCAGAAAACCATTTATCATCTTCCTTCCACTTCACAATTATGTGCCACTTTGTGTTGGTCTATCACATAAAATCCATTTACGTTTTTGGTTGTTACATGACAAAATGTGGAAAATTTCAAGGGGTATGAATACTTTTTCAAGGCACTGTATATTCAGTTGGTCTTGTTGACAGGACTTGTTCTTTAAGCTGCCTAAAAACAACAGATGATTGTGATTCATTCTTTCAAATATTGATCTGGAGCTGAATGGCAGATGTCCGTAAAGTATCATAGACACATTGCAATAGCGTCAATGTTGTACTTCTCAGTTGATATCCTTTTGCCTCTCTAGGAGAATTATGTGGGCTACTACTGACTATTTTGAAAATGCTCTTTGAATGCAGAACTCCTTGGAGGCATAATCTTTCCAGGTTAGTAAATGAAGCCAAAGGATCTGCATGACAGCCAACAACTAGACATTTTTAAGGAGATCAGCAATGGAAACCTACATTTTCCGTACGCATTTTCTGAAAGAATGGTTCACAGTGGACAATAAAGCCTTATGATCTTATGGTTGCAGCCATTGTCCACCATTCTGGACTCGCAAGCTTCTGGTACTCAATTCAGTGGCATCCGCAATGAAATCTTGGGTGTGTAACATTAGCATCTGGAAATATCTTTTAATGCACTTGACCTTTTATGTGTAGGCCTCTAGGTGACATGACAATATTGCATTCATTACCCACACAATATAAAAATGTACTTTCATCACAAGAACATTTTTCCGTTTGACCCACGCAATTGCATTTGTTCATTTTAAAATATAATTAATCCCCAAAGCTCTCACAAATAACCTCAGAAACACATCTACGGATGCCAAGCTAATCCTTACAAAATATTAAAAAAAAAAAAAAATACAGAGAAAAACATTCCAAAGCAAACCACGATATTGAATGGAGAGTGTTCTCAAGCTCACCATCATGTATAAATGTCAGAATCCCACATGTTTCCCACAATTTTGACATGCTCCTGTGCAAAGCACGCTTATATTATGGTTTTGGCACATGGAAAATACATTTCTTCCTGATGTCCTGTTTTATATTGATGTTTTCCTTCCAAAAATAGGCTGCAAATCTTATGTGTTTTAAGAAAAATGTGCTACTTCATAGAAAAGCAAACAGCGTTCTACAAAAAACATGTTAATATTGCAATTGTATTCATGTAATTTTACCTAATAAATACATATATTGTTTGCCGTTTTTAGTTTTGAGACAATCTATAATATTATTACTAAAAAGGGAAAAAGAGGCATGTGATCAATCAACACTGTGCAGACAGAGGGTCAGGGGTCCTGCAGCCTTATAGGACAATCATGGGAGAATGAAAACTCCTCCTACAAGATTTAACCAGACACTGATAGAAGTCACAAGACTGCTCTATCTGTTGATGAGAAAAGGTATTTAGCAGTATATATTTACAAAAATTATTGCATTTCCATGTTCTGTGTACTGTGGGAGACCAAATATAGTGAATACAGGGTCCTGGGTTTAAGTAACACTTTTTTTTTTTAGCAATAATTTTTATTGATATTTTCAGTATACATAACAAAGGAAGGCGGGTCACAGTTTGGTACATATAAGATCATTCATCAAAGTACAGCCTAACAGCCGTTAGGTAATAGCCCGTTGATAAATAGCTTTACCCAGACTCGTTGATGGCCATGAATCAACGGGGTACAGGTGTAAAACACAGCATATAATAGAGAGAAGAATGTGGGGCATGGGGGCGCCACCCCCCTAGGGGGATGGCCCCTCCACACCCCACAAGACAGCAGGTGCATATGACGGACAGGCAAAACCTAATAACATTGTCAAAGAAATCGCAGATGAGTTCAACGTGCCGTAGAAGCTCCAAAGCGATGGTTGCTCAGATAGATAGAGTGCACTTGGGGTGTTCTATCCAGATGTACCATCTCTTGAGATACAAGGGGATTTGTAAATGAGCCTTTGCAAACATGTATTCCATGAGCCCTTGCTCGTTCAGAGAGGAGAGTACATCGAATATAGAAGGAGGTTCTGGTGCTTTCCATTTTCTGGTTATGGAGAGTCTAATGGCGATGAGTATATGGGTCAGTATGGCGTGAGTAGGTGCAGGCCAGTAATCAAAGTCCAACCCAAACAAGATTAGTTGCGGGGAAAGAGATATTGGTTTATGGACCAAATCAGTTAGTAGTTTGCTGACATCCTGCCAGAGGGAGGACAGTTTAGGACATGACCACCAAATATGGATGCTTGAACCCTTTTGTGCACAGGCTCTCCAGCAGACGTCTGAGGCTGTAGAGTATATCTTAGCGAGTTTGGTGGGGGTAAGATACCAATTGTGGAATATTTTTTGCACTCCTTCCCAATGGGTGAGACATTTGGAAAATTTCAGGGGACGTTGTAAAGCCATGAGCCACTGCTGCTGTGTGTAAGAGTTCTGGAGTTGGTGTTCCCACTTAAACATGACATATGATTTATTGTTGGATAGGTTGCTGGTTAGCAGTTTATAAAAGTAAGATATGCCCTTCACTGTCGAGTTAGTAGTGCAATAAAAACGTAGTGCGTGCCACAACAGGGGGTTCGTTGACCAGGTAGATTTGGAAAGAGCAGAGTGAACTCTAAAGTATTTGAATAGGTCCTTGGCTGGTATCTGAAATTTATCTTTCAGTTGTTGGAAGGAAAGGAGTGTGACGTTGTCATATAAATTGCCCAGTGAGAGGATACCCGCTTGGGCCCAGTTGGTTAATGAAATGTCAGGCAGGATAGAGTGCAACGTAAGCAGCGGCATAACTTTCAATACCTTAGGTGAAATTCCTCCTGCCGCTTGTAGGATAGAGAGCCACGCTCTGATTGTGGCGTTGATAGTGGAAAGGAAGGTATGTGGCTTGTATTTCTGCAACATAATTGCTGAGAGGGTTAGTTTAGGATTGGTTGCTAGGACTGATTGTTCAATTTGTAGCCACGGGAATTGAGTCTCTGGGGTCCACCAACAGTGATGTTGGGTGCACCCATGCCTCCAGAAGCAATTGAGGAACATAGAGTCGCTCTCTTAAGCCTAGGATGCTTACCATTCCATATGAAGGAAGATATTGTTGCTTGTAATTTATCTAGCTGAGAACGGAGGAAAGGTATAGGAAGTGTACGAAAGCAATAAAGGATATGTGGCAACAACTACATTTTGGAAAGTGCTATGCGCCCTGCCCAAGAGGCCTGAACATGTTTTAGGTCTTGTATAGACTTTTGTAGTTTACTCAATAGTTGAGCATAGTTCAATTGTAGCAAATGAGATGAGGGCAAGGTCAAAGAGATACCCAGGTAGGGAAGTGTGGAGCCTGGGGCCCAGGAAAAGGACGTCAATTTAGAGAGGTTTCGTTTAAGTTTATTGTTTAGATTAACACCAATCATGACAGATTTTGTGTAGTTGATTTTGTAAAGAGAAGCCCTACTGAACAGGTCTAGCGTTTGGTGGAGATGGGGGAGCGATAGCTGAGGTTCTGTGATGGATATAATCACATCATCCGCGTATAAACCGATCTTGTGATCATAGGTATCTATAGAGATGCCTTTAATTGAGTCATTGGAACGTATAGCCTGAGCTAACGGCTCCATAACAAGTGAGAAGGTTAATGGTGAGAGGGGGCAACCCTGTCTTGTGCCGTTTGAGATCTGAGAAGATACCCGAATTAATCCCCCTGGCAGTTGGAGCAGAATATAAAGCCATCACGGCCTGAAGCAGGGGACCAGAGAAACCAAACTTTAATAGAACTGCTTGTAGGAAGTTCCAGTCGACTCTGTCGAACGCCTTCTCCGCATCCAATGAGATGAACAGAGAAGGCGTCCGACTGTGCTCCACCCATTGCAGCAGATCAATATACCTCCTTGTACCATCTGATGCTTGCCTTCCGTTCATAAATCCAACTTGATCTGGATGAACTAGTTATGGAATCACCGTGGCTATACGGGATGCAAGGAGTTTGGCAAATAGTTTTGTATCTGTATTTAGCAACGATATCGGCCTATAACTGGCTGGGTCCTCTGTCGGTTTGCCTGGTTTAGGGATGGTGGTTATGGTAGCTGCTAGAGCCTCTTCCGGAATTGAGCCTGTCAGTAACGTATGGTTAAATGCTTAACAGAAGAATGGGTTCAGTGTGTGCATAAATTGTTTATAATATTCGTTACAGAAGCCATCCGGACCAGGAGCCTTATGGAGTGGTAAGGAGACTATGGCATTTTTGATCTCTAGCTCGGTAAAGGGCTCCGAGATATTAGTAAGCTGTTCATGGGTAAGGGATGGTAACCGCAGGTGATCTAGGAAACGTGCTATATCACCTGCGGTTGGCGCATCCGCTGCTCCAGATGAGGCTAAATTGTACAGTTTGGCATAAAATTGACTAAACCGGTCAGCTATGTCTTTAGGGTTAGAGAGGCGTGTCTTATCTGTAGAGAGCAGGTATGGGATCTTTGCCTGAACTAAGTGTTGTTTCAGTTGCTTAGCGAGGAGGGCCCCTGGTTTGTTATGGTGGGCATAATAATTTTGTTTCAGTCTTTTCAGGGTTAGGTCAAAATCTGAATGTAGGTGGTCACTCAGGGACTTCCTAGCATAATTTAAATCCTGTTCCAAGGAGGGAGATGGTGATGGCCTTATGAGCTTTTTCAAGGGTACTAATTTGTTCTAAGAGCTTAGCCGTGGTGGCATTACGTTTCCTTCTTTCCTGGCCCCCAAACTTAATAAGGAGACCTCTTATCACGGCCTTGTGGGCATTCCAACATGTAAATGGGTTTGTGACAGAATTGGCATTATGGTGGAAGTATTCTGTTATCGCGGATTGAACATGCTTCTGGTAGTATGGATTAGACAAAAGGGAGGTGTTGAGTCTCCATCTTTTGCCTGTAGGCACGTAATCAGGGGGAAACACTTTGAGCAAAATTGGGGCGTGGTCGGACCATGTGATATTGCCAATCGTGGCTTCTTGTACTGCTTGAAGTGTGAGTTTATCTACCAGAAACAGGTCTATCCTGGAATAAGCTTTATGCGTATGTGAATAGAAGGTGAAGTCCTTTTCTGTACCATGTAAACAACGCCACATGTCGTACAGGTCTTCCGAAGAGAGGAACTTGGAGAGGGCAGCGGTTTGTTTCCGCAGGGGATTAGAGGAGTCTAAGTTTGTGTCTACTATTTGATTAAAGTCCCCACAGATAATCAGAGGGTGTTGTCTAAAGGGTGCCAATTTTCCTATGATTGTCTGGTAGAATTGTTCTTGGTGGGAGTTAGGGGAGTAAATATTAACCAAGGTCAGTGTTTGGTCATTGAAGGTGGCATGTAGGATAACGTACCTTTCCAGCGGATCAATTTCGGAGTGCAGTAATTTAAAAGCCACCGAGGAGCGGATAGCTATTAGAACTCCTGCCTTTTTTTGGGGGGCATTTGCCATAAAACAAAGAGGAAATAGTTTGTGGCTACAGTTGGGCGGCTTAGATGCGGCAAAATGCGTCTCTTGGGCACAGATGACATCTGCCTTGCTGGTTAATGCCTCTTTCCAGAATACTTGGCGTTTGAAGGGCGAGTTAAGACCCTTAACATTAAGGGAGGTTATGCTAAGGGCCATGGCTCAATATAATTAAGTCAGAGATAGATTTTTAGGGGGAGATACCGAAGAGGACACCTGCTATTCAGCGATAGTAATACATGCAGCTGTGAATGGAAAATACAAACTATAAAATGCAAAGCAAACAGTGATATACCTTGTTGGATGTCACAAAAAACGGAAAGCAAGAAAGAACTTAAATAGCAATATTGCAAGTAGCTAGTAACATATATACTATAAATGTAATCAATTTAAAGTGCGTAGCACTTTTTCTAAAACCCGGGGGTTATAAAGGATGCCGAGAGGAAACAGAAACAACCGAAGAGGAAACAAAACTCAACTGAAACTTGGTTGCTCCTTGGATTTGAGTGTCATGAAGCTGATAACGACAGGCCTGAGCCTGAAAGGAGCCGAACACTAGTAGTGCTGCTGATCCCGCCCTTGTGAACGGTATGAGGAAGGTCGGCCACAGGTGGGTGGTCGTGATCTCTGTTGTTCTGGGTGCGGAGGTGGAGAGGAGATGATTCCCCAGTTCAGCAGACGTTTCATACCTTCTTTAAGGGAGATGATATTCGTGGTTTGATTGTGGTACGTGACGATCAATTTAACTGGAAAGCCCCACTTATAAGGTATATTGCGCTCTCGTAGGATTGAGGTAACTTGCGCAAATTCCCTCCTATTCCTGGCCGTTGCTGCGGATATGTCCGTGTAGAGTGAGATGTTGGCATAAGGGTCTGGAAGGGACCTACACATACGTGACGCCGACATAAGTTTTTCTTTCACTTGATAAAAGTGTATGCGAGCTAGGACATCACGTGGAACCGTCTCTGGTAGGTAGTTGGGTTTTGCGATTCTGTGAGCTCGGTCAATCATCAATTCGGATTGTGTTAGTTGCAGAATGAGCTTGAGGGACAGCTGTTGGATGAATGCTGTAAGTTCTGCGGGTTTGACTGATTCAGGAATTCCCCTGAATTTTATGTTGTTCCTCCTGGAACGATCTTCAAGATCAGCCACTCACCGCTCCAGTGTTGTTTTTTATAGAGGGGCACTTTAGAAGGCGAGGGTGCTGGTGATTGTGCTGCCCTTTTACCCCTGTCCGGGGTGGTCACTTGGGGCAGCTGGGTACATTGCTCTGAGCTATCCATCTCCTCAGGAGAGGTGGGAGACACCCAAGGCCCTGCAGACGTAGGGGAGGACATAGGCGGCGGTATGTTGGTAGGCCCGGTTCGGGACTGCTGCACTGCGTCTTTGGTGAAGAAGTCCGGTATGCGGCGATGCGATCCTTGTTGGGAAGCTTTAGGATGGGGCATACCACTTTGGCCTTCGGTTTTCTGATGTTGTGCCGTATTAGGAGACTTTATGTAGTGACAAAGGAGCCCTGGACGTGTACAGCCGCAGGCGGTCAGACTGGAAAGGAATGTAGGGCTTTTCCTGAGGGGTTGGGTAGAAGGAAGAAATCAGGCCCTAGTATGGCATCAGCTATGCTTTTACAAAGTGCTTCAGAACGGACCTGGTAATGTGCTGATGGGAAGCAAGGAGATCAGCGGTACTAATGAGGCACTAATGAGGAAGGATGAGGAATGTAGTGATACTGTTAAGTACCTAATGCGGCCTATACCCCAAAGAACACAGCAATAGTCGGTGTAAACGGTAGAGGGAGGTGCGGGCTTGCAAGGGATGGCGATGCCTCTTTAGATGTGGTACATTAGAGCCTGGATGGCGACAGATTGGGTATCTGGTACTCTGTAGGCCGCAAGATGGCGGCTGGCTCTCCTAAAGATGGGGATGATGCGGCTGTGATGATGCCTCCCGTTCAAAGCACAGCCGGGCAAGAAGGGGAGGCAGCGGGAAGGTGGATGGTGGGTCCGCTCTCCTGGACACGGATGTTCTGCACCCGGATGGCAAAAGAACAGTCCGATGCAGCGGTACAGGCCGCAAGATGGCGGCGGCTTGATCCCGAGGAGACGGTGCGGCAGCCGTCCAGGGACACACACCCATTCTCCTGGAAAACTACCCGGCTAGTCAGGTAGGGGAGTCGGCGGTGAGGCAGATGATGCGTCTGTGTCCTTGTGGTGGTGGGCGCAGCGCCTGGATGGCAGCGGATGGGTCTAGGAAGCGCGGCCGAGTTAAGATGGCGGCCGTCTTCCGAGGCATGTGGTGTGGAAGGGATTGATCCGTTCCTCTATCTGAATGGAGCAGGGCACCGGTGTATGCAGGAGTGAGAAGGGGCTTTTTGGGCTTTGTTGCAGGGGGAGAGTCCGCTCACCCGTCCTCCTAGGTATGTGGCTGTCTAGTGACGGTGATCCGGGGCTGAGGGTGCTGGTCTCTCTTTAGGCAAATTTGGGTCTATTGCTGTCCCTCCAGTATCGTCCACAGTGCACCAGAAGGTGCTTGGTAGATGTGGAACCCCTCAGCTGTTGAATTAAGGGGGGCTCCTTCGCTTAGATATGGCTGTATAGTTGCTGATAGTTTCAGGCAGAGCAGAGGAGAGCAGTCAGGCTTCCATCTCTGTCTGCAGCCGGCCACGCCCCTCGGTTTAAGTAACACTTTAACTGAAAAGGCCGAAGTTAGAAGCTGATTGGTTACCATGCACAGCTGCTTCAGATTCTGTTTGTTCCAGTTTTGATAAACTTCCCTAAACGTTCTGTGTGCTTCTGAAAAAATCTGTAGGTATGGGAGAATTTTCCAAGCATTCTATACAGATACATCAAATAGGGATCTGCCAGATCCACAACAACTTATTAGCCCTGGAAACTGAAATGAGTCCCATGTAGCAGTCTTCTTTCCCTTGGGCTGGTTTTGTATTGTAATAGAAAAAATAGAAGTCTGTTTTTTGCAATTCAGCTTTTACTATATACAGTATCTCACAAAAGTGAGTACACCACTCACATTTTTGTAAACATTTTATTATATCTCTTGATGTGAATGTACAATGTATATTTAAAGCGCTGTGTAAATTGACGGCACTATACAAGTACCTAAAATAATAATAATAATCTTTTCATGTGACAACACTGAAGAAATGACACTTTGCTACAATGTAAAGTAGCGAGTGTACAGCTTGTATAACAGTGTAAATTTGCTATCCCCTCAAAATAACTCAACACACAGCCATTAATGTCTAAACCGTTGGCAACAAAAGTGAGTACACCCCTAAGTGAAAATGTCCAAATTGGGCTCAGTTAGCCATTTTCCCTCCCCAATGTCATATGACTCGTTCGTGTTACAAGGTCTCAGGTGTGTTATATTTGGTGTTATCACTCTCACTCTCTCATACTGGTCACTGGAAGTTCAACATGGCACCTCATGGCAAACAGCTCTCTGAGGATCTGAAAAAAAGAATTGTTGCTCTACATAAAGATGGTCTAGGCTATAAGAAGATTGCCATGAACCTGAAATTGAGCTGCAGCAAGGTGGCCAAGACCATACAGCAGTTTAACAGAACAGGTTCCACTCAGAACAGGCCTCGCCATGGTCGACCAAAGAAGTTGAGTGCACGTGCTCAGCGTCATATCCAGAGGTTGTCTTTGGGAAATAGACGTATGAGTGCTGCCAGCACTGCTGCAGAGTTTGAAGGGGTGGGGGGTCCGCCTGTCAGTGCTCAGGCCATACGCCACACATTGCATCAATTGGTCTGCACAGCTGTTATCCCAGAAGGAAGCCTCTTTTAAAGGTGATGTACAATTTGCTGAAGACAAGAAGACTAAGGACATGGATTACTGGAACCATGTCCTGTGGTTTGATGAGACCAAGATAAACTCATTTGGTTCAGATGGTGTCAAGCGTGCGTGGTGAAAACCAGATGAGGAGTACAAAGGCAAGTGTGTCTTGCCTACAGTCAAGCATGGTGATGGGAGTCTCATGGTGTGGGGAATCATGAATGCCAACATGTTCTGTGACATACTGAAGCAGAGCATGATCCCCTCCTTTTGGAGACTAGGCTTCAGGGCAGTATTTCAACAAGATAACGACCCTAAAACACACCTCCAAGATGACCACTGCCTTGCTAAAGAAGCTGAGGGTAAAGGTGATGGACTGGCCAAGCATGACTCCAGACCTAAACCCTATTGAGCATCTGTGGGGCATCCTCAAATGGAAGGTGGAACATTCACGAGCTCCGTGATGTCATCATGAAGGAGTAGAAGAGGACTCCAGTGGCAAACTGAGGCTCTGGTGAACTCCATGCCCAAGAGGGTTAAGGCAGTGCAGGAAAATAATGGCGGCCACAGAAAATATTGTCACTTTGGGCCCAATTTGGATATTTTCACTTAGGGTGTACTCACTTTTGTTGCCAGCGGTTTAGACATTAATGGCTGTGTGTTGAGCTATTTTGAGGGGACAGCAAATTTACACGCTGTGCACTCCTTTACATTGTAGCAAAGTGTAATTTCTTCAGTGTTGTCACATGAAAAGATATAATACAATATTTACAAAAATGTGAGGGGTGTACTCACTTTTGTGAGATACTGTATATACCCACCTGTATATATTAGAGTAACACCAAATGACTCGCAGGCTGATATATAGACTAGCTCTCATCATAAACATAAATCGCAAGAGTAGGCTACCATCTCCCTTTAAGGCAGTATAGCCTAGGGATAAAACAAATACATATTGGGGGCCATGAAAACTATATCACACACGAGAATACAGCCCAGGGCTGATATCTCCCAACAGCATAGAAAATCAGACAATAAAGCCTCACCTTACAGCCAAGTGGTACTTGGCTGTAAGGTGAGGCTTTATCCTGCCTTAAAGGGACATGGTAGCCTACTCTCGCGATTTACGTCTATGATGAGAGCCAGTCTATATATCAGCCACTGGGAGTCATTTGGTGTTACTCTAATATATACAGGTATGTTGACATTTGTTTATCAGTGACCTATGATTCTGGTGGTGCCCCAATGGGAATGTTCCCTAGTTGGTGGCACAGTAATGACATATTGAGCGCTAAGTCAATTTATCCTCACCTTTTGTGTTGTAGAATATAATAGGCAGTTACTCCGGTACACCTTCATTTGCGGTGGGATCTGCTGTTGCTATCATGTGATCCCACACATTTTCAGCATATCCTCCTCCCTTGCTAAGCATGTCTGATCCACCCTCAGCCATCTACTAGAGTTTGTTATGCAATATGGCAGTGTATACTCTATGGGGTAAGAGTTTCTCTATATATGCATTTACATATGATTCTTGGGTTTCACTCACTTCTACTGTGAGATTACCATAGATATATATATATATATATATATATATATATATTTTGTCTCCTATCATTCTTTGATATTCTCTACCTGCTCTATGTTTATCATATCTGGCTGGCTCCTGTTGCTGGTAGTAGTGGGATTCTCTCCTTCTAAG
Organism: Glandirana rugosa; assembly: GCA_018402905.1. Classification (NCBI taxonomy): domain Eukaryota; kingdom Metazoa; phylum Chordata; class Amphibia; order Anura; family Ranidae; genus Glandirana; species Glandirana rugosa. The sequence continues at coordinate 440,153 of BLSH010169639.1, read as the reverse complement.
GGGTCTCGCTCTCCTGTGCCTTCTTCCTCTGTGACATCCCCTATGTCTGCCCCCTTGGTCATATATCGCCCTCTTCTCTGCGTCTGAAGTTGATCAGGCAAGCGCGATTTGTGTGTATAGATGTTTGCACACACCAATATAGCGGTATAATATTTGCAGATACAATGTAACGATTGATAATGTTTCATATGAGTGATTTTGATATATGTGTAATATTGCACATTTCTGAATCCATAAACAGAACCCACCCAATCAGTCCTGAAGAAGCCAGTATACGTATATCTTGCGAAACGTGTCAACGTTTAAAGTATGGAGTAACACACTGGCCATGTTCCTGCGATCCACATTGACCTTGATTCCATTGGTGGACTTCCAACATATTCTATGACATACTGTGGCTCTTTTTTCTCCATACTATGGGATTGGGTATCTGTTGACTCTTTGCAGATGGAGGGTGTTCTTTTAATACCTTTTTTATGTTTGTTGTATTTTAATTTATATCCAGTACATTATGTTAATCTTTTATATACAAACCACCTCATGCTGTGCCTACAAAGGCTGCTTTTCTGAGAGGCTGGTGCAGCTTCTCTTTTTTTTTGCTATATATACTTTGGATGTTGGCATGGTGAGGGTCCTCCTTTCTTTTTATTAACATTAAATTACAACATAAATGTATACATTTTTAAAAATAAATGTGGACATACTTTTTAAGAGCATGCATAACAAAAAAGAAAACATTTCAGCTTGCGGTTACTAAATTTGTAGTGGAAAGCAGAAGTTAACATTGATTTTTGAATGTAGAATACACAGCCTGGATGACATCCTCCTCTCCCTAGGAAACCCAGCTTTTCTTTGAATGAAACTCGCCTGGCTACAGCTGCTCTTTGTCCAATTGTGCTGATTGATTTCTGGGCTCTGAAAATCTATTTTCATGCTTCAGAATGACTGTATCCAATTTAACTTTTGTAATAAGTGACCCCTGTCACATGTGAAATGGGAATATCATTAACTTCCTTCAGGAGTCTAATCACCGTCTTCAAGCACTTTGTAACGGCATCTCCATTTAAATGCTGATCTATAGACTGTAATGTAGGGCATTAAATTAACTGGTGTTTAGCTGTTTGGTAAAAAATACATAAGGGACCATCGTTCCCATGGCAACATGTGTTTTTTTTTAAATTCACACTGGTATGGAACATATCTGGAGTATTAAGATAACACAACTCTGTTCTAAATGATGAAGCATATTATTTGCTGGCTAATTTTACATCTTTCAGGAATGATGAAGAGAATAAGAAGATTTTTATTCTCTGGAAGTGAATATATTTCAATAATTACCCATACCCAACAGAACTTGGACGGAGTGCTGCTTTCCTAAAGGTGGCTCTAAAGGCATAAAGGTTTTTTACCTTAATGCATTCTCTGCATTAATGTAAAAGCCTTCTAATATCAGTTCCCCCCCAACCTGGCTCCTATTTCGACCCAGTGCTGTACCCGTCTGCAGTAGCACTGCTCTCCTTCTCACAGGACACAGAGGCAGCAGGGGAAGCAATTGGCTTCTGTTGCTGTCAACCAAATCCTGTGAGGAAGGTGCAGGGGGCGTGGCAGAGACACACTGTGTGTGCCTATGGATGCACACAGCCTGGCTTAGAAGTGCGCCTGCACAAGTGCCTCCACAGCAAATGGCTTGCTATGGGGGCACTTAGAGAATAATAAACAAAAATGTGTGACCTGGTACACCCAGCAATGGCAGGCCTCCACCCCTTTCGATATGGGTACATAAAGAAAAGAGAAAAAGTATTGGGGCTTTAAATGAGGTCTGCCTATGCAAATAATGGTTTGAGAACTGCATATGAAAACCATAATCTTATATAAAGTTACCATGATAGCATCACATAACGTAACTCTTATATAAAATGATTTATACGTTAATGTATTTATTAATGATCAGGGAGTTTAATTTATGAACATGATATATATATATGTTACAGTAATCAAAGGACATGATGAATGAAATACATATAATACACATACACAGAACAGCATATACACATAATTGACACAGCGGATTCATGTGTTACTCGTGCATCTTATATACAAATAATCAATAAAATTATTAATATTAGTATGGACCAGACTTGTCTTGGCACCCTTAATTTAAAACTCAACGCGTTTTGTGGCATTTCAGCCACTCATTAGGAGTTTAATATATATTTGTACTGAAAAAAGTAATGAATAAAGGATTATCCATTAGTATATAGTGTTTACTCAGAGACAAAAATCTAAACAAATGATAACCTCTCTATTACTTACAAAGTTGCTGCCAAGTTATGACTAGCCTCGGATTGGGAGCCAAAGGAGCCCCAGACAGATGTCTGACCAGGGCTGAGGCGGGAGGTCCCCCAAGGACCAGAAGAAAACAGAAACAAGGCAGGCCGGGCCACCACAACACAGTTCCCATGTGTGATATGTGTGTTGGTCTGAAGCCCTCTAATTCTGCAAAGAGAATTAAATGTGTGAATGGAAGTAAACACAACTGGATATGAATATATGTGTAGATTGATTATATGTGTATAAATAAAAAAAAAAAGGTATATGTGCTGGGTAAGTGACCTATGTGTTCCCGGGAGGGACTACTGGATGTGAGCATTCCTGTAGGAGTGCTCCAATGGCGTGCAAATAAAACCAAAACATTCCAAACAAAACAAGCAAACCAAACAGTGTTGGAGGTGACAAATTACCTAAGATGTATAGCTGCATTATCTTGGGGTGGAAGGCACCCATTTCCTCAGTGACTTGTCTACACACATCTACACATATTTTCATCCATTCAAACATTTAATTCTTTTTTCAGAATTAGAGGGCTTCAGACCAACACACACATCACACATGGGTGTTGTGGTGGCCCAGCCTGCCTCGTGCCTGTTTTCTTCTGGTCCTTGGGGGACCTCCCGCCTCAGCCCTGGGTCAGACATCTGTCCGGGGCTCCTTTGGCTCCCAATCCGAGGCTAGTCATAACTTGGCAGCAACTTTGTAAGTAATAGAGAGGTTATCATTTGTTTAGATTTTTTCTCTGAGTAGACACTATATACTAATGGATAATCCTTTATTCACTATTTTTTTCAGTACAATTATATATTAAACTCCTGATGTGTGGCTGAAATGCCACGAAACGCGTTGAGTTTTAAATTAAGCGCACCAAGACAAGAAGTTACAAATTGAGGGTGCCAAGACAAGTCTGGTCCATATTAATATTAATAATTTTATTGATTATTTGTATATAAGATGCACGAGTAACCCATGAATCTGTTGTGTCAATTATGTGTATATGCTGATCTGTGTATGTGTATTATATGTATTTCATTCATCATGTTCTTTAATTACTGTAACATGTACCATATATATCATGTTCATAAATGAAATTTCCCGATCATTAATAAATATATTAACTTATAAATATATGGATGCTATCATGGCAACTTTCTATAAGATTATGGTTTTCATATGCAGTTCTCACACCATTATTTGCATAGGCAGACCTGATTTAAAGCCCCAATACTTTCTCTTTTCTTTTTGCACTTAGAGAATAGGAGGAGCAGACAGCGCCAGCAGGGGACCCCAGAAGAGGAGGTAAGGGGACCATTGCTATTGCACAGACCAGGCAAGTATAAAATGTTTATTATTTTAACCACTTACGGACCAGCCGCCATTGTTTTACGTCGGTACTTTGACATTAAATGCTGGGGTTACGGCATAAGATAGCTGCCATAACCCTGGCATTCTCAAACAGTGGGCGGTCCGCATTCAGATAAAAGTGGTCTTTGCAGAGGATTCGCCACAAGATCACTTTTATCGGCGACGGGAGGTGCCCCCCTCCCACCGCACTCTGGTCGTCCGATCCTGTCCCCTCACAGGCCTGGAGCCAAATGAGGGAAAGATGGCCCCCCACTCGGCTCCAAACGTCACTTCCCCCCAATGGTCTTAAAGGAGAAGTTTTTTTTTTTTTTTAATACTTTTTTTCTGCATTTAAAGTAGATGTAAACCCACCACTCAGCCAGTATAAACTAATAGCACAATATTATTGTATAGATACATGCAAGCCTCCTGCATCTATCCCTACCTTGCAAATAAATGTCCTTCTTGTACGCATTCACCGCTGTGTAAAACACTGAAATCTGTGGATGGCTCTGTTTGCTGGAGCTCGGTGGGCGGGGTTATGATGTCACAAGCCTCCCCATCCACCTCTATGCTGAGAGATTGAGGGAGGGTGGGAGAGGGGAGTGTAAAACTTTCTCTGCTCCGTGAAGGAGATAAGCAAATTGCTTGTCACTCACAGAGCTTGGGACTGATAAGTCTGTGTATTTCCCTATTAGTCGACTTTCTCTTCCTGAAAAAAGATAAGGTCATTACTCACAGTTGGATTAACTCTTTGTGGCAAGACTGGGCACAGATGACATGACATGCTATACTCTACCAGGCAGAATTATTAATTAAATTTCTTTTTTTTGGGTTTACTTCCACTTTAAGTGTAAATGTGAGATCTGAGGTCTTTTTGACCCCAGATCGATCATTAAAGAGGTCCTGCCATGATTTTTTCTATTACAAGGGATGTTTACATTCCTTGTAATAGGAATAAAAGTGACCCATTCTATTTTTTTAAAGGCCCGTGTAAAAATAAAGAATAAAAAGTAAAATAAACAAGATAAAACATTTTTTAAGACGTCCCGTCGATCGTGTGTGCAGAAGCGAACGCATACACAAGTCGTCCCCGCATATGACAACGGTGTTCAAACAACACGTGTGTGGTATCACTGTGATCGTTAGAGCGAGAGCAATAATTTTAGCACTAGACCTCCTCTGTAACTCAAAACTGGTAACCTGTACATATTTTTAAACGTTGCCAATGGAGATTTCTAAGCGCCAAAGTTTGTCACCATTCCACGAGCGGGCACAATTTTGAAGCATGACATGTTGGGTATCAATTTACTCGGTGTAACATTATCTTTCACAATCTAGAAAAAAAAATGATCTAACTTTACTGTTGTCTTATTTTTTTAATTCAAAAAAGTATATTTTTTCCCAAAAAATTGGGCTTGTAAAACCGCTGCGCAAATATGGTGTGACAAAGTATTGCAAACGATCGCTATTTTATTCTCTAGGGTGTCTGAAAAAAATATATAATGTGTGGGGGTTCTAAGTAATTTTCTAGCGAAAAAAAATGATTTTAACTTGAAACCGCCGAATCTCATGAAGAGGCTCGGTCTTTAAGTGGTTAAGAAAATAAAATATACCTTTACAACCGTTCAAAGAAGATGTGAAACCCAACTCAATAACATGGAGTTTGTAAAGCACTGTATAGAAAACAATTGCAGATTTTTATTTTTTAAATAAATGACTTTTTTGCACGTTTGCAATAGTGTGCAGCGTGGCACCCACTGGGGCCACGCTGCACAATATTGCCTCCTCAAATTATACACTGTGATAATGCAACTCAAACTCAGAAAACATTTCATGCAATAAGTGCACCCTCCACCGGATGTGCTCTCACCTAGAATATATGACCATAAAGTTAGGTATGGTCTATAAACGCTTGTGTCTCACCAATGAGGACTCAAAATGATCTTTTTGGTTCCTTTGCAGCCACTTCCTGTCTATATGCATTCTAGTGATGTCTGCATATGGTGACAATGGTGGACCATGCCTGTGCAGTGTGTGTTGAAAAAGCCACCTGTAGTTTCCATCGGAAATATGTGCAACAGAGTGACATGGCAAAAGAACAATTGGGAGACAGGGACTAGGTTTATATATACTGGTTGTGAAAAAGTAAATACACTCCATGGAATTTGTTGCCTTTTTAACATATCGGAACAGGCAAACATAACTTCTTCATTCAAACAGCGCGTGCATGTGATATACTTGAACAACACAAAGAAGATTGCCTTTTTAATCATTTATTTAACAAAAACATGCAAATATGCAGAGGACAAAGTAAGTATATGCTTGGCCTCGAAAACTGGTATTGCCCCTTTAACACAATTGATTTCTTGTGGGTGTTATGCATAATTGCCCACCAGCTTCTGATGCTGAAATTGAAACAAGAAACAATTTTGGCCACTCCTCCATGCAAAACTCCTTCAGCAGTAAGATGTTTGTGGGTTTCCTAACAAACTACCTGTTTCAAATCCCCCATTTCAATTGGACTCAAACAACAGATTCGACTAAGCCATTCAATAACCTTCCACTTCTTTATTTTGGAGTAATTTATTGATGATTTGCTAGTGTGCTTCAGATCAATATTGTACTTCAACAGAAGCCACCTATTCTTAATAAACACAATTTAGGGTTCAAATTGGATTCGAAGACTAGAAGCTGCCCAGGCTCTGAGGCAGCAAAACAACCCCAAAGCATAACATTTCCACCACCATATTTCACATATTAGGTATGAGGTTCTTCTCCTGAAATGCTGTCTCTAGTTTGCATCAAACAAGTCTACTGTCACTGTGCCCAAACAATTCTATATTTGATTCATCAGTCCACTGCACATTGTTTCAGTTGATTTGATGACTACAAGCTGCTCAGGCTCTGAGGCAGCAAAACAACCCCAAACCATAACATTTCCACCACCATATTTCACACAGGAGGTATGAGGTTCTTCTCCTGAAATGCTGTCTCTAGTTTGCATCAAACAAGTCTACTGTCACTGTTCCCAAATAATCTAGATTTGATTCATCAGTCCACCGCACATTGCTTCAGTAGGCAAATCATAGTCTTGCTTGAATGCTCTTTTTGAATAGCAAAGACTTTTTCTGGGCACACTTTCCATGGAGATTGGTACAATACATTTTTATTGTAGATTATTGAATTTGACGGCAGAAGTTCAAAGTGGTACCTGCAGATCCTGAAATTACATTTTGGGTCTTCTCTGAGACTTCTTTTACTGTCAGAAAGTCAGCTCTTTTGAATTTGCTGGGCTGGCCAGTCCTGAACAAACACCATGTTCTAACTGCATACTCCCTAAATAGATTCTAATCATTGGCATCCAATTTGGAACACCCAATTCTAACTTCATAGTTTTGAAGTAGTGGTAAACGTAGGGTTGTACTTACCTTTTCCAGGTGACAAATCTGCATTTTTGACAATTTAAATTTTAAGAATGAATACACCATGTCACTGGTTCGAATATATCACCTTTATCTGTAGACGCTATTTGAATTAGGATCTAATATTTGCCTATTCGCATATGTTAAAAAAGTTAAGTACTTACTCGGTCATATGACAGCACTTTAACTTGACTATCAGCACAGGCTCACTTCATATGTAAAAGCAAAACTGCAATAGAAAAAAGAAAAAAAAAAATACCCCCACCTGTGATCTGCTTGCAATTAGTGTGTGTGTGGGGTCCTTTCACACATACGGACTGTTCATTTCATATGTTCAGTCACGTTAAAAGGGATGAAGTATTCATCCGTTTTTTCATCCGTGGTCATCAGTTTTTTTTTTACATCCACTACCAAATGCAAAAATGGATGAAAAACTAACCATTCGTCAGTTTACATGCGTTTTTCGTCCAATCCATTTTTTCGACAGATGAAAAATAGGGCTTTCATCCGTTCAAAAAAACGGATGTTGACATATGGATGAAAAAATTGGACAAATGGACCGTATGTGCGAAAGGAGCCTAAAAGGTCAATGAGTTTCTGGACTCCTGACAGACCCTTGCATCTTTCATCCAGTGCTGCACTGGTGTTTCTGGATTCTGAGTCATGGGGAAAGCAAAAGAATTGTCAAAGGATCTGTGGGAAAAGATAGTTGAATTGTATAAAACTGGAAAAGGATATAAAAAGATATCCAAGGAATTGAGAATGCCAATTAGCAATGTTCAAACTCTAATGAAAAAGTGGAAAATGAGGGGTTCTGTTGAAACCAAACCACGGTCAGGTAGACCAACTAAAATTTCAGCCACAACTGCCAGGAAAATTGTTCAGGATGCAAATAAAAATCCACAAATAACTTCAGGACTTTATGAAAACGTGATGTGGCTGTTTCAAGATGCCCAATAAGGAGGCACTTGAAGAAAGATGGGCTGCATGGTCGAGTCAGAAGAAAGCCATTACTACGCAAATGCCACAAAGTTTCCCACTTACAATACGTCAAACAGCACATAGACAAGCCTCAAACCTTCTGGCACAAAGGCATTTGGAGTGATGAGACCAAAATTGAGCTTTTTGGCCACAACCATAAACAATACATTTGGAGAGGAGTCAACAAGGCCTGTGAAACATGGAGGTGGATCGCTGATGTTTTGGGGATGTGTGACCTACAAAGGCACAGGAATTTGGTCAAAATTGATGGCAAGATGAATGCAGTATGTTATCAAAAAATACTAGAGGAACATTTGCATTCATCAGCCAGGAAGCTGTGCATGGGATGTCCTTGGTCATTCCAACATGACAATGATCCCAAACACAAGGCCAAGTCGACCTTTCATTGGCTACAGCAGAATAAAGTGAAGGTTCTGGAGTGGCCATCTCAGTCTCCTGACCTCAATATCATTGAGGCACTCTGGGGAGATCTCAAATGTGCAGTTAATGCAAAAAGACCGCCCAAGAATTTCCAGGAACTGGAGGCTTTTTGTCAAGAGGAATGGGAAGCTTTACCATCTGAGAAGATAAAGAGCCTCATCCACATATACCACAAAAGACTTCAAGCTGTCATTGATGTTAAAGGGGGCAATACATGGTATTAAGCACTGGGGTATGTAAACTTTTGATTAGGGTCATTGGGGTAGTTTCTGTTGTCATTATGATTTAAGAGGAGTAAACACAGTTGATTGATAATAAATGGCTTCTAAATGGCTTCAGCCAAACACTAGCCATGAGTGAAAGAAATGTATATGTGTTCATATATACTTACCCTTGCAGTAGTCTGCTTGCTGAAACACAGCATCTTTGCTGCCCTCACATGTGGTGGTTCCTCCAGATGCCTCGTATGGACTGTGATGAAATATGAGCTGGTGGAAGAAATCACTGCATATAGCAGGGGAACAGGTATTCCACACACTGGAAATCATGGAATACTTGCAGTGGGCGGGAAGCAGTTTTAACAGCTAGCCTGCTGAAAAGGTAAATTTAAGTTTCTTACTCTCTCATCCCTACCATTACACCACTGGCATGTTGTCTCTCATCCTATACTGGAATTTACTTATACAGTATTCATTCTTCTATTTTTTCTATAAAGTATACAATACCCTGGGGTTTATTTACTGAATCTGGGGAGTGCAAAACCTGGTGCAGCTGTGCATAGTAGCCAATCAGCTTCTAACCTCAGCTTGTTCAATTAAGCTTTGCCAAAAACACATGGAATCCGATTGGTTTCTATGCAGATCTGCACCAGATTTTGCACTCTCCAGTTTTACTAAATCAACCCCTTTATGTCTCTCTAGCCTCTAAGGTTACATTCACACCTCCATATTTTTATCCATTGCATTACCAATCACCTCCATGGTGTTATTTTTCACAAAATGACACCAAAGATGTAACAGGCTGGATTTTACATTGGTTGTAAACCTAGTTAAACCACTTTTACCTACAGGTAAGCCTATAATAAGGTGTACTTGTAGGTACCATGCATATCTCCTAAACTTGCACAGTTTAAGAGATATTCACTGTTTCCGCATGTCCCGACGTCATCGGCACATGCACACTGAAGGAACGGCCTGATGGTGCCATTTCTTCAGTACCAGTACTGTGACCGATGGCTCCCACGCGCATGTGCGGAGTAACGTCATGGCAGCTCCAGCCAATCTCAGTGCCGGAGCCCGCGAACCCAGAAGAAGCCCTGGGAGACAAGTTGCTGGTTCAGATCCCAACCACGACACTAGCTGCATGGAGTTTGCAAGATCTCCCTGTGCCTGCATGGGTTTCCTCCGGGTACACTGATTTCCTTCCACACTCCAAAGACATGCTGGTAGGTTAATTAGATCCTCTCTAAATTGGCCCTAGTATATGTATGAATGTGAGTTAGGGACCTTAGATTGTAAGCTCCTTGAGGGAAGGGACTGATGTGAAAATACAATATATATATGTAAAAGCTCAGCGTAAATTGATGGCTCTATATAAGTACCTGAAATAAATCCCTAAAGATCTAAATAAGAAAAAAAGGTCAGCTGTCACACAATGTGAGCTCCGATTCTCTGTGAACTGTGCCATCAACCAGAAGAATATAGTGGAGAACATGCACATAGTTTATGTTGTAAGGTTGTGGGAATATGTTCATACTCACAGTTGCTCCACTCTTATATAAAAATCAGGTAAAAGGGGTTAAAGTGTATGTGCAGCCAAAATCATTTTTTTGACTGTTTTCATACAAAACCTTGTTTTAGGTAATCAAATCCATGACTGGTCACTTGTTTATAATTATAAGTACACGAGCAGTATTCATATACTGTACATTTTATGTACTTTTGGGTTCAGACTAGAGATACATCTGCATCACAGATCAGAGCACATAGAAAAGTAGCAGCATGCAAGCCTTTGTGGCTGGACAGAAGCACACACTAAACCGCTTGTGAACTGTGCTGCGGTAAAACATTTCTCAAAAAAATATGGCATGTCAAATGTATGATTTGCTTGTGGTGAATAAAAAAGATCTACTAGTTGCATTCTGGTTTTATGGCTAGAAAACCATGCAGTCATTTTAAGCACCTCAAACAAGTCTATAATAAGAGTAATGATAGACATTTAGGTCAGGCAGAGGTCATTTTAAGAACAAATGCATGCATATTTAGACAATGAAATCCAGTTAAGAACAAATAACTGTATAAGCCCTGGTTCACATTGATGCTACTTTGAAATCACTGCTACTTCACTTGAAGCAGCGCAATTTCAAAGTCGCAAGGTCAGCGCGCTTTCAGGTGCTACTTGATAGATATCTGTGCGGCTTCATCCACAAATGTCTATTGAAATCGCACCTGAAATCAGCAAAAGTAGTGCAGGAACTGCTTTTGTAAATCGCTGTGGCGCTGAAAAATCGGTGTCGCACTGATTGGAACAGTGCCATTGCGGCCAATAGGCTGCGACTTGTCATGAGATTTGATCTCCCAAATCGCATGACAAATCGCTCTAATGTGAACCTAGGCTAGAGAAATTCTGGCTGTGGTACGAAGCAAAATGAATAACTACAACCCAAAGCCAAATCTACTGATACAGCAATTCATATTTTTGTGTTTTCTTGTCTCCTCCTATTGAGTAATGCTACCTCTAGCCCAAAGCTGTTATGTGCCCAGTAAATACCCCTGCAATATGAATTCAGTTTAAAAAAAACACAGAACAGCAAAAGGCAGCTCACCAGGCAGCCAATAAGCAGCAGTACAGTAATTCCACACTATGGGCTCATTTTCACTTGCTTCAAAACATGGCATTGGATACCTTTTACTCTGAAGGCCAATCAAAGTGCCTGTCACTAAATAAAATGGTTAGCTTATAGTCCTTTTCACACGTGCTTGCTTTGCTTCAAAAATTATACCCCATGCCAATTTAGTGGTGCCTCAAAGCATCTTCAAAGCCTCCACAGAAGTCTATGACAAAGCTCGCTTGAAGCACCTGAATCTTTTGAGAGGCTTTAATCCAGCTTTCGCTTTGTTTTAGAGGTATTGCAGGTATGAGATACCAACACACAAACACGCAGGGCAACTGCCAAGCTTCATTAAAGCCGGGTTCACATATGCTGCGGCCGCGGCTCGCCGCATGGGGTCCGGTGTGAATCTGATCCGAATTCTTGCCTGAATTCACATCTGAATTGGAACAGGACCCTTTTTAACCACTTGCCAACTGCGTACTGTATATGTACAGCAGCAGTGTGGCTCTATTCCGCGAATCGCTGTATATAAGCGGCGATCCGCGTGTGTGCACTTAGCGGGCTGGAGCGTGTCGCTGGCGCGCTCTTGTGCCCGCCGCACTCTGCAGGAGTGTGCTCACGGCTTAGGTGGACTTGATGTCCGCCGGCGAGCTGTGATGATCTGCCAGAGAAAAAGAACGGGGAACCGCTGATGTAAACATGGCGGTTCCCCGCTTTGTCAGGCGGCATCTAAGAGATCTACTGATCCCTGTCATTGGGGTCAGTTAGATCTCTTATGCCCATGGTAGCCCTGCCTCCTCACAGTTAGAACACGCCTAGGGAACACAGTTAACCCCTAGATTTCCCCCTCCAGGTTAACCCCTTCACTGCCAATGACATTTACACAGTAATCAGTGGATATTTCAATTTCTGATCGCTGTATAAATGTCATTGGTCCCAAAAAAAAGTGTCAAAAATGTCCGACATGTCCACCCCAATAACAAAGTCCAGATAAAAATCACAGATCGCCACCATTACTAGTAAAAAAAAAATATGAAAAAACGCTAGAAATTAATTCTCATGGTTTGTAAACGCGGCAACTTTTGCGCAAACCAATCAATAAACGGCGATTGCAATTTTTTTTTACCAAATGTAAATGAGCCCTAACTGTGAGTGTAGTTTCTTATTTAGCAATGACAAACCAAAGATTGCTGCATACTCACTAATGACTAGATGCACAAAATGAAGCAGTGTCAGTATGTGTTCCTGAACATGACAATAAATCAGTGACTAGTTTGCCTACTTTAATCATTTTTTAAGGACACATAAAAGTGAAAAAAATGTTTAAGGCTCCATGTGCACTAGTTTTTTTTATAAGCTCAAAAAACGCTAGGAAAAAAACCCTGGATGAAAAATGCTGGCTTTTGTGCCAGCTTGTAATAGCGTTCAAAGTTCAAAGTAGTCCCTGCATTACTTTGGCCCAACGTTGATGCAATTTGAGGTCCATAGACTTCAAAGTTAAACCCTCACAGTCGTATGCAAATCACACCTGAATAATATAGATGCGATTTCTGTACTATTTCTGTAGGACTTTGCAATATGTTTTCATTGTGCCAAAGTTGCAACAAAGTCGGACCAAAGTCGTACTGATCCGGAATCGCAGTAAAATCGTGGCAAGATCGCTGTAAAAAAATGCGGTAAAATTGCTTCGCACAAGTGTGACAGGGGCCTTAGGAGCATTAGCATTTTATTAAAGTTTTTACAGTACATGAAAGAAAAAAAGCTGTTAGGAGTGTCTTAGTAGTGCTTAGGAGCATTCAGCATTTTTTTCTGCTGTAAAAACACTCCACAAAACCCTGCAAAAACTATTTTTTGCTGCTCCTAGACGCTGAAGCTCACAAAACGCTAAGAGCCTAAAGTAGTGTGCATGGACACGATTTAGCTTTTAGGAGCAGAAAAAAAAATGCTAATAGCTTCTAGGAGCTGTGGGAGATTAGGGATTAGCTCATAGGGATCAATTTTCAGGGGAAAAGATTCAGGTTAGATGTCAGCTTCATTAACCACTTCAACCCCGGAAGGATTTCCCACTTTAGGACCACAGCACTTTTTGCGATTCGGCAATACGTCGTTTTAACTGACAATTGCGCGGTCGTGCGACGTTGTACCCAAACTAAATTTGCGTCCTTTTTTTCTCCACAAACAGAGCTTTCTTTTGGTGGTATTTGATCCCCTCTGCTTCATTTCTGATCGCCGCTATAAACAAAAGAAGAGCGACAATTTTGCAAAAGAACCCAAATTTCTTACTTTTTTGCTAAAATACAAATCCAAAAAAAAAAAAATATATAAAAAAACATTTTTTTCATCGGTTTCGTTGCTGCGTTTATGGATGATGAGAAGAATTCATTTCTGGGGTTTTTATTTTTTACTAGTAATGGCGGCGATCTGCGATATTTAGCGGTACTGCGATGTTGGGGCGGACATGTCGGACCATTTTGACACTTTTTTGGGACCATTGGTATTTATAAAGCGATCAGTGCTATGAAAATGCACTGATTACTGTGTAAATGGCATTGGCAGTGAAGGGGTTAACCTGCAGGGGGCGCTCTAAGGGTTAACTGTGTTCCCTGGGTGTGTTCTGTGTGTGGGCTGCCCTGGCTGGGGAAAGGGGATGATCACAGCTTCCATATACAGGACGCCTGTGATCACCACCCTTCCCCCTCTATGAGAACGGAGATCCATGTTTACTAATACAGGGGGGGGCCACGATATTAGTTATCGCGGCCGCCATCAGGTGACGGCGTTTCGGGATAACGAGCCACCTTGCCTCCGTCACGCTGCGGGCGGCGGCAAGTGGTTAAAATCCGGCGGCTTGCCAGGTTTATTTCAGGTATGCAAGTTCAAAACACAAACAACAAAGAAAACAAAACCTCGCCGTATGGCACTAAACTAAACAAGTAGATTCCTCTTTATACAGTGTGGGGCTGTCCCCGAAGCACACAAAACATAAGCACATTGCAAACCTTGTTTTAGAGTCCAAATTTAGCACACAGAGCTCTCTCAGCTTTCACCCTCTGAGATCCAGGATAGAGCTCCTCTCTGCTCTCTTCCTGGTAATTAAATGCAGGTGGAGAGAGGTTTAAGTGGACCAGAATGTCCAGGCTGGAACCAGCTCTGCCACGTTGGCCGGCAAAACCCGGGTCGGACTCCTACTAGTCCCCTCACAATGACCGCATGGGAGGTGACAAGTATCGCCCGTCCATTGTGGTGCCACGCATAACGTCACAGAGCTTAAAAAAATGCTAGTGTGCATGGAGCCTAAACCTTTATTTAAACGTAAACAAAACCACTACTGTATTTGTTATCTGTGCACAGTGCGGTTTACAAACAAAGCAATGTGATCAGAAGATGCAGATTACTTCCCTATCATTTGTGGGGGACCAGAGCTGTCAGTGACAGTTGGATTTGACAGCTAGCAGCTGCACACAGTCAGCTGCTAGTGGTCACCCTCCCTGCACAGGCCTTTACAAATTGTAGAAGAGAAAAGGTAAAGAAAAAATGCATACCAAATTCAGTGTTTTGGACCCGAAAGGCACTGAATACTGTGGAAAATACAGGTATGTTATAATGCAATGCTTCTTCCTGGAATTCTTGTTTTAACTTGCCTTACAAAAATCTATGTCGAAATTATTGCAGCGCCCAAATAAACATATTTAAAGGAAACCAGAATGAAATGAGGCAAACCAAAAATAATTGTAAAAACTGTTCAAACAAGTCCCAATAAAAGAAAAATAACTGTATAGAGGGTAATTCCCGTAACTCATTAATCCATACGTATCATAAACAGTTCACAGTCTTTATCTGTGTAGAGGAACTCAAGCCCACAGGATATTCTGATAAATCCAATAAACTAATATGGATGTAAGCTTACCAGAAACCTGTAGGTAATGCGCGGGTGTCAAAGTGATATCTCTGGGATGAGCAGTCTGATGACCTCAGGATCCTATTGGAGGATACACGGGTCCTGGATATCCAACTCAGGGATGCGATGGTCTGAAGTCATCTATCCATGTAAACCAAGGTAAAAGAAAGGCAATTCCTGTCTGGGTGGATGGCTCCAACTTCTCCAGGCGGTTTGTCTCCGACAGTGATAATGCATACCAGATCGCAATGGATAAAGAGAAAGCAGCAATAGTGTAATACTGTATATTGAAATTTTATTTCAACAGGAAGATTGAATAATACTCACAATATGTTTGGTTAAAAAGAGCTCTCAATAAAAACGTGACAGGGAGGGTCTGGAAACCCGACGCGTTTCGGCTCCAACAGCCGTCATCGACAACATATTGTGAGTATTATTCAATCTTCCTGTTGAAATAAAATTTCAATATACAGTATTACACTATTGCGGCTTTCTCTTTATCCATTGCGATCTGGTGTGCATTATCACTGTCGGAGACAAACCGCCTGGAGAAGTTGGAGCCATCCACCCAGACAGGAATTTCCTTTCTTTTACCTTGGTTTACATGGATAGATGACTTCAGACCATCGCATCCCTGAGTTGGATATCCGGAACCCGTGTATCCTCCAATAGGATCCTGAGGACATCAGACTGCTCATCCCAGAGATATCACTTTGACACCCGCGCATTACCTACAGGTTTCTGGTAAGCTTACATCCATATTAGTTTATTGGATTTATCAGAATATCCTGTGGGCTTGAGTTCCTCTACACAGATAAAGACTGTGAACTGTTTATGATACGTATGGATTAATGAGTTACGGGAATTACCCTCTATACAGTTATTTTTCTTTTATTGGGACTTGTTTGAACAGTTTTTACAATTATTTTTGGTTTGCCTCATTTCATTCTGGTTTCCTTTAAATATGTTTATTTGGTCGCTGCAATAATTTTTGACATGTTTTAGAGCAATTGGATCAGTTGTTTTTGCGAGCAGCCCACCCTTCATTTCTTATTTTGTTCCAACAAATATTACTGCCTAAATATTTGTGTGCGCGGGCTTCTGCTTGTATATTTTCTGGTTTCTTACAAAAATCTAACCCAGAGATAAAGTAGAAGATTCTAAAGTAAACCGGTGAACAGTAAACTGCCTTTCTTTCAGCAAGAATCTCAAACCACCTGCTATTATTTTAATTAGCCAGAAAACCCTTCTCTGTGGCTCAATTTAGCTCTACCTTTTTACAACAGACTTGACTTCCCTAACTTCTGGGCAAAGCCCCTCTCACCTTCATGCACCTTGACTATCAAAATGCTTTTAAAAGCCATTAGGCCTCATACACACGGGTGTTTTTTGACACCACGTTTTTTGCAGCTCTCCATGTTATTCAATGGCCCCATAAAATCACAGAAGTTTTTGAGCTGTAGAGGGCGTCGCGTTAGTGAGCTGTAAATAGAACGCAGGACCAGCGTGTTCCGAGGATGTAGCGTTTTGGCCGGCAAAACACTCACTAACGCTGTACCGATGTTAACCAGCGTTTTTGACGCCGACGTTTTCAGGTTAAAAAATAGCAGAGGACTTTTTTTAAAAAAAAAAATGCCTACTGATGCAGACGCTCATTAACGCCGAAAAAAACGCTGATTTTTCCCTGACGTTGGGCCCAATGTTTTGATTATTTTTTTGCATACACCCGTGTGTATGAGGCCTTAAAGTGCAAGCCGGGGGGCAGTTGATCAGGACTTAAAGCGGTAGTAAACCCATTAACAGTTTAAAACCAGTTCAATTTCTGGCACATGTCGGAAATGTAACACTCCCATGGTTTTGCTCTAAACCAAACTGTCAAACTATCCAATGGCTGGTATCATAGTTGATCACATGTGCAGCATCATGGGAGTTGTAGATTAAACAGAGGCCAAGATGGCAGCTTCCTTGGCTGAAAATGATAGGAGGGTTTACTACCACTTTAAGTTTGCTATATAATTTTTAGATTATTTCATTATTTCAATGTGCTCTTAATTGCTAATAAGATCAAAACAAAGGCAACCTATCATTAAACTGAGAGTAAAGCCACAATGGTTTTGTTTCAGTGTATGGTAGGGTTAGATTAGAAGACCTATGAGGCTATTCTTTGCTGCCTGTGACTCAATGGGGAAATGTTTCCTGTTTTCTTGTCCAGAAGGTGCAATCGAAGTGAGGGGAAATAACCCTGAAGGGAGTGGAATTCTCACCTTACAGAGTTGCCAAAGGAACAGGTGTCCCAATTGAAGGAATTTCCCTAACTTCTTGTGTTGACCTCTCTAAAATAAGAGAACAAATTAGGGTTGCCACCTCATCCCTTTAAACCCGAACACATATAAATTACACAGGTTCTGTGGCTGATTAAGGTGGTAATTAAACTCACTTGGTGCCTTATCTGCATTAAATTAGCCTCAGAACCAGTGTAATTTATATGTGTTCGGGTTTAAAGGGATGAGGTGGCAACCCTATTGGGGACACAGACAGTAATGAAAACCTTACAGGGTGGTCTAACCATTTTCCACTCTTAAAAAATTGCCATTACTAACACTTTAACAAACTGAATTAGCCAGCAAATTTGGATTGACTTTACAGATTAAAACAGATAGAAAGTAAATCTGCAACTGCAATAAAATCAAAAGAAAAACCGATAGAAAGTTTACCATGGTCAACATTATTCTCAAGATGACCACACATGTTAAAATTTGATTTTTTTTTCACCCATCCAAGCGGTACATATTTTATTACATTTTTTTTAAAAATTACATTTTTGGTTGAAATAAAAAAAAATAAAACACTGGACATAAAATTTGCTATGGATTTCAAAGGGGTTCATGGAACATCAAATTATTTTGATTCAATCCTTGATATTTCCAATCAAATCTGAAAATGATCTGATGTTTGACTAGGGTTCAATAGGAAAGTATTGATTAAAGTGAACAAATATTGAGTCCGACAGAGTAACACCAGCACCGCATCCCTGGACAGTCAGTGAAAAATAGAAAAGAAAAACACATGGGTGGGCCACTGTTTTAGCAGTTGAGCCCGCACCATGTACAAACTTATGTAACCAAATAAAGTGTTTGTTTTAATTTACTTTGTGTCGTTCTTCAGTGAAGGGGTTAAACCAGCACCTATAAAGTCCCAATTTTTTCTTTTCTATTTTTCACTATTGATTAAAGTGGTTGTAAAGGCTGAAGGTCTTATTATTATTATTATACATGATTTATATAGCCCCAACAGATTGCGCAGCACTTTACAAAATGAAGGCAGACGGTACAGTTACATCACAATTTGGTACAAGAGGAATCAAAGGGCCCTGCTCTTTAGAGCTTTTTTATCATTCTATGCATGAAGGTAAAAAACCTTTTGTGTGCTGCTCCCCCGACAGCCCCCCCAATACTCACCTAAGCTCCCTCTCAATCCAGCGATGTGCATGAGACCCTCGGCTGTCCCGGGGGTCTCTCTATTCATTGGCTGAGACAGCAGTGGGAGCCATTGGCTCCCACTGGTGTCAATCACAGCCAGTGAGCCAATGAGGAGAGAGCGGGGGGTGGGCAGGGCAGAGACGAGCCATGGCTCTATTTGTCTTATGGACGCATAGAGCACACACCAGTTTTCCCATAGCAAGCAGCTTTCTATGGGGGGGGCACTGGTCAAGGGGGAGTAGCAAGGAGCTCCGGCGGGGGACACGAGAAGAAGACTGGGGCTGTTCTGTGCAGAACCACTGGACAGAGCAGGTAAGTATATCACATTTGTTATTTTTTTTTTCTAAATATGCCAAACCTTTAATACCACTTTAACTTGCTGGTTGTAATTCAAGAAAAAAAAATAATAATAGGTTAAATTTAAACGTTAACATAGAACCTAAGAAAAACACACAAAACAAATTCGGTTACTTAATGTTGGTCGTTCAATTTCACCATAATTTCCAAACCGTATAAATCTTTTTTTTTTATTGTTTACACTATATGAATGGACGAGACAGGTCACCAAGACGTGTCTTGTCGGGGTCAGAAGAAGAGCACAGGGGGCGGCCTCGAGGAACGATGAGGGGGAACTGGTCACGGGGGGG
>BLSH010169639.1:393369-409901 GCA_018402905.1 Glandirana rugosa | reverse complement strand
ACGGTCAGTGAACAGTGGGCAGTGGGTAGTCACTGGTGGTGGACAGTGGACAGTGGGCAGTGTGTATACACTGGTGGCGGTGAGTAGACATGACCGGTGTCTGGTGGTGATCATTAATGCATGACGGGTGACTGGCGGTGGTTACAGATGCGTGACAGATGAGTGGCGGTGGTCACATATGTGTGACGGGTGACAGGTGACAGGTGGTGGTCACTGATGGGTGACGGGTGACAAGTGACTGGCAGTGGTCACTGAAGGGTGACGGGTGACTGGCGGTGGTCACTGATGGGTGACGGGTTACTGGCGGTGGTCACTGATGGGTGACTGGCGGTGGTCACTGGTGGGTGACGGGTGACTGGCGGTGGTCACTGATGGGTGACGGGTGGTGGTCAGTGATGGGTGACTGGCCATGGTCAGTGATGGGTGACGGGTGGCTGGCGGTGGTCAGTGACGGGTGACATGCCACGGTCACTGATGGGTGATGGGTGACAGGTGCTCTTTATGATGGCAGTCTGAGGACAGGTACACTTTATGATGACAGGTACCCTTTATGGGGGCATATGTGGTGACTGTTGGGGTGACTGGTGCATTGGGGGGGCAGGGGGGGTCAGTGTCAGTGTGCTTTTACTTTGCAGATCAGTAACTCACTGATCCCAGCTCTTCTCTCCTCACACTGGACACTGTGTGAGGAGAGAAGAGCTGGTAACAGTGAGTTACCGCTCTGTTTACACTGGATGTGATCGGCTGTGAAGTAGATCACAGCCGATCACAAGGTATCGGCCGCCGGCTGATACCAGTGTTGGTGACAGGCAGTGTTCCCCAGGAACACGCCGCCACCAACGCGCAGCGCGCTCCCGATCGCGCGCATGCGCCGTGCGAACGGCGGGCGTGCCATTTGTGATCAGCTGTGACTTTGTCACGGCCGATCACGTGGTGAACAGCCATAACCAATGGCTGTTCACCCCTGTCGGTGAAGCGGCCTGTCCTGGGGACACGCCGACACCGACAGAGCAGGGATGCGTGCGCCCGATCGCGCGCAATCCCGGCTTAAAGGGAGGACGTCATATGACTAGTAATAGCAGGTCCGCTCCGTCGTCATTTGATGGTGGGCGGTCCTGAGGTGGTTAAGATAAAAACCTTCTGTGTACAGCAGCCCCCCTAATGCTTACCTGAGGTCCCTCTCTATCCAATGATGTCCACGAGTGTCTCAGACATCCGTTGGCTGCCACTGATGTCAATTAAAGTCAGCTAGCCAATCATGAGAGACAGAGGGGGCAGGGCAGGGTCAGGGCTCTGTGTCTGAAGGGAGCTGTGACTCAGCTTGAATGCCCCCATAACAAGCTGCTTGCTGTGGGGACACTGAACAGGAGGGAGGGGCCAGGAGCACAGAAGAGGGACCCAAGAAGAGGAGGATCCAGGCTGCTCTGTGCAAAACCACTGCAACAGAGCAGGTAAGCATAACATGTTTGTTATTTTTATAGGAAAAAATATGAGACTTTACAATCACTTTCATTTTCTGACTAAAGTAGAACTAAATCCATCGATTACACAGTTTAAAAAAAACAGTTACATTCCTGGCATGTGCAGGGAATGTAAGGTCACATTAGTTGTGCTCTCAACCAAACTGTCAAACCATCAAATGCCTGGTGTCAAAACTGATCACATGTGCAACATCATGGCAGTTGAAGATCAAACAGAGGTGAAGATGGCAGCTTCCTTGGCTAAAAACGATAGGAGGGTTTAGTTCCGCTTTAAAGTGATGAAAGCAACTGTTAGGTCATTCAATTCACTAGCATTCACCAAAAAGTAAAAAAATAAGTTGGGGATGGACTGATGCTTTAACTGGGCATACATATACTACAAGCGTTAAGAGCTACCTCTCAGATCAGCAGGATGTCTCCATGAAAGTAACACAGCATCGCTAATTTACACTTTGCATAAAACTGCTAATTAAATTGTTTGTGTAGCAGCAGTAAATCTTTAAAGGTTTTCAGGACAAGAGACAGAACGTAGAAACCTAATTCAGAGCAGTGTGGCACTTCAGGGCAACGTGTCTCACCCTGACCTCCAAGGGATTTCACCGCTTTGTTACAATCATGTTAATTAAAAGCTGTATTGTTAGAAATTCACAGGAACATTTCCCAAGAATAGAAGTATATTTGTTTCTCATATAATTCTCTGCGATGCTAATTATCTCATTCCATTCGATGAGCCTGCTGAAGTCATTTATTATGTATTATTTCTTTCTTCCACTGTTGCTGCATTTATAGATATGGCCCATACATAAGAGGGTTGGCTACTCGATCCCATTGTATCAAGGGGGGGGCACCTTGTGAGAAAGAACAAAGGCTGCAGCATTAATGTCACCAGTCATTTTAGAGCTGCTGTGCCAAGGAAAATGTAAGTTCCTGCTCCACACCAAGCTAAACTAGTAACCTAGGTTCAGCTTTTGGGATGCTGTGATAAACAGACGGATGGTACTGTAAATTACAAATATGAACACCAAAATATTGCTAAATTTGACTTCATTGTAAAGTCACCTGTAGGAGGGATGTTCAATGTTTTGGGACCATGTTGGATTCCCTTCCCAAGGCAGACACTTGAATACTAGTGACTCTACAATAATTTTAGATTAAGATATGCTGATGGTATGCATCTCAACAGCTACAAGGCTTCAAAAGATCAGTGCTCCCATCACTAATTATTCACTAACTAGTAAGCTGAGTACCCCAATGAGCTTTTATATCTTTTAGGGTCTCCAGAGATGAGAACCACACCTCATAAAGTCTGTTCAAGCCCAACTTGTAATCTCACTCCTTCAGCAACACTTGTACCTGCTGTATGGCTTGTACCTGATGTATGTGCATTCTTAAAATGTTTATCAAAAGACAGTAGGATACCCTTATAACTACAGTTGCAATTGTGTAGGACCATGGGAGCACATATTGTAGATCTAAACACATAGGAAACCAATGGGCTGTTTAAATTTGTACGAATGCAAAAAGGTATAAAGCCAAATATTGAAAACTTATTTAAAGTGGAAGAAATCCCTGTATAGAACTAGTCTTAAAAATGCTCTCTTCCCTTCCTCTAACCTATTCTGTCTAACCTGCATAAAAAGATCTGTGTATTCAGGCAATTGGAATGACCTACAAAGCGACTCGCTGCTCTGCCCTATGGGAGCTTTCACAAAAAAATTACCCTTGGATGGTACCTAACACCAGACAAAAACTCACGGCCAATTTTCTAACCTCTGTTAGAGACAGTGGGGGCAAAAAGGTGATCTGCATATGCAGTGGAGCTGTACTCGGCTCAGACCTTTTTGGTCCGCTATCTTTCAACTCATCTCCAACATTGCCCACATTCCCATCTCCCCTTCTCCAGGCCTAGCCCTTCATAATCTTAACATGAACAATCTACCACAATACTCCAGACACAGAACCACTCATATTCTCCTAGCAGCAAGACTGCATCACTAGGAGATGGAAAGTACCTATGCCTTATACTCTCTCTGATACTGTAAATTTAACCCAGTTACACTGCGCCTACAAACATATGATGGCAGCTAGCATGGGGAACCTTACTCAGATTCGCCATCTGTGGCAACCCTGGTGTCTATGGAAAAACCATAATCCATAAAAATTTGCCTGTTACACTTCCAACATCCTTTTCCGTACTGAGCCTTGGACTCCCTCCCTCCTCGTTTGATCCCATTTACTTACCACTGTATTAAACAATGTTAAAGAGGTAATATTTCAATGCTTATTGCTAAAGTTGACAAATATTTCGCTTTGCAATAGTAAAATACGGCATATCTGAGTCACCAAGAAGCTTTATTGCACTTCTGTTTACTATGGTAACTTTGTTATAAGAATATGTTCTTACCAATTAGTCATTGCAAGCTTGACTAACACTGTATACTATCTTTAATGAGAATTCAATAAAAACCTATTGAAGGAAAAAAAAAAAAAAAAAAAAAAAGATCTGTGTACTTATCCATTTTTAATTTTACCCGGTATGATAAAGTCCACCCTGTAACAGCATCTCTCAAACTGGGAAGCAGATTTGTGGACACTTATTTCTAATTTGTTACGGTTTTAATTTAAAGGGTTAGTGTACCTTTACCCCAAAAAAAAAAAAAACTACCTGTGCAAATAAGGGACATCTGTAGATAAAAAAAACCCAAAGTAAATTAACTCTTTAAACCACTACTTTGCATTGAATTTAAACATACATTTTGTGTAAGGTATATGGCAGTTAACTCTAAAGATATCTGTTACACCAATTCAAGACTTTGCTGATAAAGTGTAAAACGATGAGACCTCCTTGTCATCTCTTATAAGTATAATTCCAATCCTTATATAATTACATAGTTAGTCAGACTGAAAAAACAACTAGTCCATCTAGTTCAACCAATAGAAAAAATACATAGAAAACCACCATGTACACAATCCAATACCTACAGTTGATCCAGAGGAAGGGAAAAAAAACCCTACAAAGCATGATCCAATTTGCTCCAGTGGGGGAAAACGATTCCTTCCCTATCTCCTGAAGGCAAAATCAAATATTTCCCAAGATCAACAATCTCTGGTGTTATTACCTATAAATGTTAGTATAGGTATATTTTGTAAATTTAGTAATGCATTCAGCTCTTTATTAAAACAAACCAACTGAGCTGACCAGAATTAGTTCTTGTGGGAGCTTATTCCATTTTTTCACAGCTTTTACTATTAAAGTGGTAGTAAATTTAGTAAAAGAAAAAAAAATCACTCTGCAAGGCAATGTCATAATATGCTAGTATACATCGCATGCTAGCACATTATTTATTTTATTTATTTCAGGTACTTATATAGTGCGGTCAATTTATGCAGCGCTTTACATATACTATGAGAGACTTGCCCTAAAACGAAGTCCTCCAGGGGTGCGCTATCACCTCTAACTGGGCTTCTATCCACCCCTGGTCTTCTTTCCAGGTTTGCAGACTCTGGGCGTCTGACTGGCCGAGCCACCATGACGTCACTCTGGCGCCTGAGCACAGAAGTGACTTCTTGCGGCACAGACTTCTGAAGGAACGGCACAGTATGCCGTTCCTTCAGGGCGCATGCACCTGTGATGTCAACAGCTGCTGCTCGGTGGAATAACTCCTAAACGGTTTAGGAGATATTCATTTTACTTGTGGGTGCTCAGCCCGTGGCTCTCCAGCTGTTGCAGAACTACAAGTCTCATAAGGCATTGCAAAGCTGACAGTTACAAGCATGGCTCCAAAAGGCAGAGGCACGATGGGACTTGTAGTTCCTCAACAGCTGGAGGGTCACTGGTTGAGCACCCATGACCTACAGTTAAAATTTACTATAAGCTTACCTGTAGGTAAAAATCGCTGACACAACTTTACTGCCACTTTGAGAAGTCTTTCCTATGTAGAGGTTAAATCTCTTTTACTCCAGACATAAAGAGTGCCCCTTGTCCTCTGTTATGGCCTGAAAGTGAATAACTCAACACCAAGTTCACTATATGGACCACTTATGTATTTGTACATGTTGATTATATCCCTCCTTAATCTCCTCTTCACAAGAGAGAGAATAAATTCAGTTCCTCTAATCTTTCCTCATAGCTGAGCTCCTCCATGCCTCTTATCAGTTTGGTTGCCCTTCTCTGCACTTTCTCCAGTTCCCTGATATCCTTTTTGAGAACTGGTGCCCAAAACTGAACTGCATATTCCAGATGAGGTCTTACTAATGATTTCTACAGGGGCAAAATGATGTCCCGCTTTCTCTCTCTTATACAGAATGCAGAATCTAATTAAAGCTTTACTTTGGATCAAGTAAAACAGAAATTATCAAAAATATTCACAAGCAAAACACTAGCAGTTTGTCAATGACTGATATTACGTAGTTAAAGAGGAAATGCAGTCCTCTCACATAATGTGTAATAAAAACATCTTTGCCATTCTGAAACTTCCCTCCAACTACTTTGCATATTATTTTATATATATTGTGATTCTGTACTTGCCAAATATGCTGCAGAAATCTCTCTTCACTGAGTCTGGTTGCAATCATTTTAACTGTTCACTTCCTGGATTTACACAGACACACAGAGGCACACCTCCAGCTATGATTGGCCCTCTTATGACTCACCCCCCCTCCCTTCCTGGCAAACTCTCATGAGAGTGAGAGAGAGCTGTGCATGATGTCAAACGTAGAGGCATTTTTCCAGCCAAGAAACAGGAAGTGAGCTGTATAAGGTATTTACCGGCAGAAAAAAAAAATACTATCCAAAGTTAAAACAACAAGGGCAGAGGTTTTAATAGATGGAAAGATGAAAAATGACTGAAGTTCCGCTTTAACTTAGGAAAGAGATTTGAAGGGTAGCTCTGGAACCTTATGGTAATCCAAATATTATAATGGGTATACAAGTATTCAACTGAGATGTCTGGATTCCTAGGGCTGACAGCTTCTTGACACCAAAGGACCACCAGTGTCTCCTTGGTTTGTGAATGAGAAGATCAAAGTGTCACACCAATATCTGTTTGTTTAGGCATATA
Organism: Glandirana rugosa; assembly: GCA_018402905.1. NCBI lineage: Eukaryota > Metazoa > Chordata > Amphibia > Anura > Ranidae > Glandirana > Glandirana rugosa. The sequence continues at coordinate 403,360 of BLSH010169639.1, read as the reverse complement.
TCTATTTCAAGTTAAGGTAAAAGTCCTTTATCTCCACTTGAATTGAGAAGTATTGGATAAGGGACTGAATACAAATTATATTTTTATTTTTAACCAAATTAGGAGCAGAGTTTGTCAGTAACTGATTCAGAAAGCCATTATGTAGTTAACAGCTTCTTTCAGGATAAGGTGATAAGGACAGAAAAATAAACAATAATACTCTTCTCCAATCAATACATTCCAGGTGATAATGAAAATATCAGTCGTTAAATAATTGTACAGTGCATAATTGTATATACAGCAATAAACACTTAAAAGCCCATCTGAAGTTAAACCTTTTTTATCATAGTGACCTTTGAACTTCTATCAGGTTTTCATTCCTGTTTTCCCAATTTTCCCCCCAGATGCATCTCTGTATCAAGGTAACAGAGGGTTCATTCAGATGAGCATCTGCCAGCGAGAACCTACGATTCTTGTAGGTGGAGAAAGTAGCTTTCTTCATAACTTGTTTTTAACCAGCCATGGCCAGGTTTCTACCCCATACAAATCAAAGGTTGGCTGGCATTGCTGTTGTTCGCATGCAGCTTCTCACACCAGTGGTTACATGTAAATAGAGCTTCTGACTGGCCCTGGACCAGCTGTTTGCATGTTAAAGCAGAGTACCACCCAAAAGTGGAACTTCCACTTTAAGGGAAGGTGACCCCCTGACATGCCCCAATTGGCATGTCATTTTTTGGGGGGGGGGGCCCTGTTTTCACAGGGTCCCATGTCGTACTTCCTCTGCTGGTGCCGCAGAGCTGGAAGGAAGTTCACCTGTCCCCCCTCCCACCTGGGGACCTTCTGGGACACATCACAGGTCCCAGAGTATTGCCCAGCCATTCACAGCATGCAGCGTGGCTCGCGCATGCGCAGTGCGCGCCCGGCTTTGAAGCCACAGCCGGGCGCCCACACTTGTGATGCCGGCGCCGCACGGGGGAAGAAGAGAAGAGTTGTGCTGCGGGCGGCCGCATCGCTGGAGCCTGGGACAGGTAAGTGTCCGATTATTAAAAGTCAGCAGCTACACTTTTTGTAGCTGCTGACTTTTAAAAGGGCGGAACTCCGCTTTAAACTGCTATGCATCTAGTTTTTATGTGGTCATAGCACAGAGCACTTCTGTGTCCTGTTGTGGAGTTAGGGCACATCTGAACACTGCAGTCTAGCCACCCATCTTGTTGAGTTTAAGGGGAATTGATGTAACAAAGTGAGGGGAAACAGACAGCCCTAATCCTTTCTCACCAATTTAAAAAAAACATGATATACACTGGAACATATTTTTTGTACCTGAATTGCTACTGCTCGTGTTACCAGCCCTCTTAGGTACTGTAAGGGATCTTCCGGACCTTCCCATTTGCTTTGCCAGGCGAGTGGACACTGATGAAAATAAAAACAATTTAATTAAATATAAAAATATGATCATTTTTTCTCTAATAGCATCTGTATCATTTAATGCAAACATTTAATATACGAGATGTGTTTACAAAGTTTTTGCGAACGGTTTTAGAAAACAAACAAAACAGAAGATACAAATTACCTTTATTGGCCTTCAAAATAATCCCCATCCTTCACAACACACTTTTAGCAATATTCATAAAGCTTCTGGAAACTGTCAGCAAAGGCCTCTTTAGTAATCGATCACAGAACTGCTGTCACACATTCTTGGATGATGCCATCCTTGTTAAAGAAGGAGATCAACATTGCTTTGACCTTGGAATTTTGCAGGCCACTCTTTTTGGGTCGCAGGGAAGACAGTGAATGCCATTCCATTGATTGACACTTGGATTCCGGATCAAACTGGTAGCACCAGGTCTCATCCCCTGTGACGGTGCTTAGCAGAAAGGATGGATCCTCGCCACACATGGTATTGAAATCTCCAGAGGTTTCCATTAGTTTTGCTTTCTGTTTGTCTGTGTGGGACAAACCAGGAACAGATCTTCTGCTTACCCAACTCTTTGCGGACGATGGTGTGCATGGTGTCCTTGCTAATGGCCAATTCCTCCACCATCAATCATAGAGTCAGTTGCCGATATCGTTCCAGCATTCGTCGCACTCACTCGATCATGTCTGGGGTTCTGCTTGTCGACAGCTGACCCAACCATGGCTCATCTTCAGTCGTTTCCTTCCCATCGCGAAACACATTTTCTGCTCATATCTTCCGTCCCGTACAATTGGGCCAATATTTCATGCATCTCCATCACCGTGTTCCCCAGTTTGTAGCAGCACTTGATGTTCACTCATTGCTCCATTGCACTGTGGCCCTACCTCTCACAATGACTATTTTTGACTGCCCTCAGCGGGTTTACACTGATGGTCACTTGTATTCCACACCAGGTGGTACTTCTTGCGTGCCTCTGGATAGCCACGTGCATGTGTGCACGCCATGTTGCCGTTGAGATATCGGACCATTCACCAAACTTTTTAGACACACCTTGTATTGCAGCTTATCAATTCTTAGATGTGATGGCTGTATTTGTTTTCTTTTTTTTTAACCTTTATTTTCACCTGGTGATCTGGCCAGTCTGTTGTTTTTCAAAAGATAAAGCTATCTTCCAGATGCATCAGTTTACAGGGATGAGACAAACCATTTAACACTGGCAAGGGTGCTTACAATAATCAGAATTTATTTATTCAGGTAAAAAATGAGCTGCCAACACACCACAATACATGAAAAATCAGAAAGGAAACTTTTTTCAATGAAGTGCACCACAACAATTCCCATGTGCATGGTGTCTTGTATGCTGAATTGCATGTCCACTGAGGTTTCATTTGCAAGTTGCATGGTGGGGTCATTCAGTGCACCACACCATGGATAATGCATTTACAATACAGTAAAAAATGTGTGTTTATTATGTGTTAATGCAAGGCATAGGTGTATAAAAAAAGTTCTACATCTGGGAGATACAGTATATAAGTTGCTCATTGTTAGAGTGCAGGATATCCGTTTGCTGGTTTCCTGGTCACAAAAAAAAAAAAAAATACAGAACTTGTGACTGCATCAATGCTAATGCTGTACGTTTAGAAAATCCTTCTGCTCTTCCCAGAGCTCTGCGATATTGGAAAGCTTGTAAACAGTACGATATATCGGTCCATTAAAAGTCATCATGTTATTTATGACTCCATTCTGCTCTTCTCTAGGCTGGCAAGAGCATATCGGCATTATTTCATCCCAGCTTAGGGGCCTTGTTCACACACGCACACATTTATATTAACTACAGAGGGGCAGATTTATCGAGGGAATGAAAGGAACGACTGCTATGTGAAAAGGAGATTGCAGGCATTTAATTGTGCTATGAACGATGTTCTACAATTTAACCAGGCGGTGTTAGGGCTGCAATAATTGATGTGTATATAAAAGTGTTCATAGTACAATATATTCCAGAGAAATATCTCTCAATCTTCACACCAGCACTTTTAAAGGAAAACTCCACTTAGGGCTGATTGGAGGAGCCAGGCGAGAAAAGAGTAAACAACATCTCTGTGTCAGAGACTCAACTGTACCTTTGAAACATGTATTCATTCATATCTGGAGCATGTCTGTAAAATGCTGATAAGCACTACTGAAGTAGTGAAGATCCTATAAAACTTTTTTAAAGTTGATTTCTGCATTGGCTTAGTTGGAACTGTGGTGTCACTGTGGCAGTGGAGAGGGCTGTTGTAGTCAGGAGGGCTGCGAGGGCCTAGAAGAGGATAGGCTGGGAGCAGTAGACCATCATGGCTAGCTAGCACTTCAACTAACTTTTCTACACTATAGGGGCCTGCGGTCCCTGCCTACAAAAGGTGGTTCAGAGGCTCTGCTAATTAAGAGAAGGCCTCGCCATGTGCTAGCTAGGCTGGCAAGAGCAGGAGAGAGCAAGAGGAAGTAACTGAGAAGCAATATTGTGCTGGAGGAAGAAGAGTAGAGTGTATATACTGGAGTGTATATAGGACGTTACGTGAAAGAACTGTTAATCCTTGGGCATCCCATAATTACCCTTTTCCCAATCCAAGTTTAATCCCCTAATAAAACAACAAAACAAAGTACCGGCTTGTTCTTGTGACTCTAGATGTGTGGGGAAAAGGTGATTGAGGGCAGTGTAACAGGTGGAACCACTACTTCCAGCAACTCCTACAGGGGCATGGCTGCAGATAGATTAAGGGCAGGTATGCCTGGAGGGAGCCCACCCCTCCTTAAAGGCACAGGGGTGCACGTGACACCCAGCAAGAGCACAATGGCAGTAAAGGCATCCAGTGGGTACCTGCATCCAATTGATCCAACTGTACAAAAAAAAGGCAACCACCCCAACCTATAAGTGGCCTTTGCAGCAAGGTGCACATGAAAGGGCAATGCACCCTTCTCCCTATGTGTCACAGCTAGGAACTGGTAATAGGCTACTATGGAAATGAGTGCTGCATTGTGAGATGATTGAGAATGGGGAAAAGACAAGGCATCTTTCCCCCATTTCCCAAAAGTCAGGTTGGTTCAGGGATGTTTGAAGAGGCTTTCAAGAAAGGTTGCAGGTGTGAGTATATGCATTATGGTGTACACTCTACAGATTTTTGCTCGCTTACTTAAAAGAGAAGTATGGACAAAGTTTTTTTTTTTACCACAATTTGCTTGTGGGTTACAGGAGTACGATTACATTTGTCCTCCTATGACCCAGAGTATGGAGCAGAGTTGCTTCTAGGCACTGGAAGAATCCTAACCATATTGTCAGGATTCATCTCACTGCATGAACGACAGCTGGCTCTGCCTTTCAATGTGTGGCAGAAAGCCATAGCCAACCACCCCCACCTTCCCAGCTTGGCGCTGGGGGGGGGACAGAGCAGAGAGCAGTGACTGACAGTCACCGCTCTCCGCTCAGGGCAGGCTGAGAACTGAGAGATCCGTGGTCATATGATTTCTCATTTCTCAGTCTTAGAGCAGACATGGGACAGTTGCAGCATCACACAGCAGGTGGGTAAGTATGTTTCTTTTTTTTTTAATTCCATATTTCTCCTATAAGAGACCCATTCGCAATTTTACATTCTGTTGTGATGTGTTACCACAGGCACATCAATGTGGTATTTTGTAGATTAACGTGCTCTGCATTATGATATCGCAATCATTTAGAATGAGCTGCCAGCACAGGGCTATGGATAAAAACGTGTCCCTGCAGCATTTTTTTCATGCAGCACACTGTAACCCATTGTACCACAACCTACCTGGTAATAGGGGCCTATAGGAGAGGAGGACAACAAAGCCCAGTGGAAACCTTAAGCACATATTTAAAATTTGTTAAAAGTCATTGGTATGGCCTTACCACGGCTTTCCACTGCTTTAAAAAGAAAATACATATTAATAATTCACAGCAATGTGCTTTACAAGTGTAGTTACTATTCCTCTGGCTTCAGGAGTTCAAAGTGGAGCACTAATAAATGAAGAGAGAGAAAAATAAAAAACAAAAAGGAGAGAATGGCCTAATCATGTAGCCTGTCAAGCAGAGCGTACCAATGGCTACACACTGCGGCCTGCATTTTATGAATGGGCTGAAAAATGCAGGCTGTGATGTGCAGAAATCAAGCAATATAGGCCCAATTTGCAGGGGGTTCAGTGAACCCAGTGCAATATCTGTGAACCCTGAACATAGATTCTAACTCCGTTAGTCTAGGGGAGCTTTTTTCCTGCCATTTCCCAGGGTTAATATACAAGATTTTGGTTGAAAAAAGGGCACAAGAAACTAGGCAATGCCACGGGAGGGCAAACAAAAAATGTAAAAACATGCAACATTGAAAAGACTTTAACATGTTTGGGAGTTACCTTAAAGCTGTACATGATGTTATGGTACAGTACAAGTTTAAGGATCACATAAAATGAAGTTCTAGAGAAGCAAAATGACAGATTTCCGGCCAGCTGGCATTTGCAAACAAACTGGCCCAAGATCTTGTATGGACCCCATCGATCAAATGTAGTCATGTATAGTCTTGTTCTCCTGCAAAAACCCCTTCCCCCACAAATTCATTTTGGGAGACAAACCAAAGCCCTATACCACACTACAAGCCCTTCTAATTGAAGGAAAAGGGAAGTATGAATTTTTAGGGGCCCCACACTTACAGGAAAAACAAACAAAGAAAAAAAAAAAAACAGGAAAAATGGTGTGGGGTTCCTTTTAAATTCACACCCACCAATAACGCAGGGTGACATCATAACAACAGAAGCCATGGATTTGTGCTGGCAAACTGGCCAAATTTGGTTAGTTTTGAGGTTCACTGGACTGTGAATAGGCTGGGCTTAGGTCAAATTAATGTTTGACTCAAACCCAAAGCTCATCACTAGTGATGATTGGAATTTTTTCTGACCCAGCGCTATAGAGGAATAAAAAAACGTTCTGAAAACTTTCAAGAACATACTAAACAAAGGTATTAGCCAGTGTATCCCAATGGGAAATACATTTAAAAGAGCTAACCAAAGACCAGGATGGCTTAACTCCGACGTAAAGGCACACATAAAAGCAAAGGAGAAGGCCTTCAAAAAATACAAGGCGGAGGGGTCTCAGTCAGATTTTCATATTTATAAAACACGCAATAAGGAATGCAAAGGTGCAATCAGAGCAGCTAAGATAGAACATGAAAGACACATAGCAGAGGAGAGTAAAAGGAATCCCAAGAAATTCTTTAAGTATATAAACAGTAAGAGAGGGAGGTTAGATCATATTGGCCCCATAAAGAATGATGAAGGTAATCTGGTTGCAAAGGATGGAGAAATGGCAAAGATGTTAAACTCATTTTTCTCCTTGGTATTCACGAAGGAAACCGGGGGCTCAATTATTCAGAACTACAATGCTGATCCTCACGGCACATTACGGGAAGTACCCTCATGGCTAACTGAGGATAAAATCAGGAATAGGCTTGAAAAACTGAACACTATTAAGTCACCGGGACCAGATGGCTTACACCCGAGGGTCCTTAAGGCCAGACCCTTGTACCTAATCTTTAAGAGCAGTTTTCTGACTGGTATGATACCAGCTGATTGGAAGAAAGCCAATGTAGTACCAATATATAAAAAAGGACCAAGATATATCCCTGGGAACTACAGACCAGTTAGCTTAACATCAATAATTGGTAAGCTCTTGGAGGGAATAATAAGGGATTATATACAAGATTATTGTAACGAGAACGGTATCATTAGTGGTAATCAGCATGGGTTCATGAATGATCGTTCTTGCCAAACCAATCTATTAACATTCTATGAGGAGGAGAGCTGCCATCAAAGATAAGGGAAGGCCTGTAGACATGGTGTATCTGGATTTTGCAAAAGCATTTGATACAGTTCCCCATAAACGTTTACTGTACAAACTAAGGTCCCTCAACATGGATCAAAGGGTGAGCACCTGGATTGAAAATTGGCTATAAAGGTGAGTCCAGAGGGTGGTGATAAATGTGGAGTACTCCGAATGGTCTGGTGCAGAAAGTGGGGTTCCCCAGGGTTCTGTCCTGGGACCAATCCTATTCAATTTATTCATAAACGACTTGGAGGACGGGGTGAACAGCACAATCTCAATATTTGCGGATGATACCAAGCTAAGAAGAGCAATAAACTCTCCACAGGATGTGGTAACCTTGCAAGAAGATCTGAATAAATTAATGGGGTGGGTAGACAAGTGGCAGATGGGATTTAACGTAGAAAAATGTAAGATAATGTATTTGGGTACCAAGAACAAGAAAGCAAACTACTCACTAGGGGGAGAGCCTCTGGGGAATCTAGGATGGAAAAAGACCTAGGGGTCCTAGTAGAGAACAGACTCAGCAGTGGCATGCAATGCCAAGCTGCTGCAAGCAAAGCTAACAAAGTGTTGGCATGAATCAAGAAAGGGATCAACTCCAGGGATAAATCAATAATTCTCCCTCTATACAAGTCTCTGGTGAGGCCACACCTGAAATATGCCGTCCAATTCTGGGCCCCAGTCCTCAGGAAGGATGTCCTGGTATTGGAAAGGGTTCAGAGAAGGGCAACAAAGCTAATCAAGAGATTGGAGGACCTTAGTTATGAGGAAAGATTACAAGCACTGAACTTATTCTCTCTGGAGAAGAGACGCATCAGAGGAGATATGATCTCAATCTACAAATACTGTACTGGTGACCCCACAATAGGGACAAAACTATTCAGCGCAAGGCAATACACAAAGACACACAGCCAAAATAGAAGAAAGGAGGTTTAACCTTAAAATGCGTAGAGGTTTCTTTACGGTAAGAGCAGTGAGGATGTGGAATTCTCTTCCACAAGCAGTAGTTTCTGCTGGGAGTATAGATAAATTCAAAAAACTATTAGATGCACAGCTAAGGGACCACAACATTGGAGGATATGCAATGTAATAATGACATAAAAAACACACACATAGGTTGACTTGATGGACTTGTGTCTTTTTTCCTCACTGACTATGTAACTATGTAATATATGGTTTTTATTTCAACACAGAAATAGTGGAATATTTATTGTGAACTATAAGGGCTCCTTTACATAGATGCTGAGGCCTTCATAGGGCCTTTTTTTCAGTCTGCAGACTCCAGGTGCTATGTGCAGGCAGCAGTCTACAGGATGCAGAGGCTGCAGAGACACAGTCACTAGTCCTAATGTGTATCCACATACTTGTCACATTAGGATGAGCAGCTGTGCCCATGCAGTCGCTGTGTCCTAATAGATTTGAATAGGCTGCCTGCTTGAAGCCTGTCCATGGAATACGGGCCTCAGCACCAACGTCGGTGAGTCCTAGGTGGCAGAGATGCTTTAACATTATGTTTTTATACAATGATGGGAATTTACTAAGACTGGAGCAGCCAGAATCCAGAGAAGCAAGTGTATGGATCAGCTTCTAGATTTCATTTAACTTAAAGTAGTTGTAAACCTCAGACATGAAATATGAACAAAGCATATCCCTCTATAGTGTTTACTTGCCTTGATCCAGAGCACAGTGTCATTTCTGTCAAGAGAAAAAAGTAGTAGCAGATCGACAGCCACAGCTCTGTTCCTGTGTGCTGTGTGAAGGGGGGGGGGGGTGTCCCTTTCCTCAAATAAGCTGTCAGAGCTCTCCTCACGGAGCTCTGCAGTGTGTAATGTCAGCTCTTCAGACAAGTTCAAGTTTCAGATACATTCTGGACTTTGAACAGATGTAGAGAAAATAGGACTGCAGATAAACAGGTACAAATTTAGTAGGAGGATTTGCTTCATCTCTGTATCACCTGAGGACAGTCACTTCACTGGGTACTGTATATATAAGGGTTTACAAGCACTTTAACTGAACAAGCAGAAAATAGAAGCAAATTGGTTACATGCACAGCTGTTCCAGATTCTGTCTGCTCCAATTGTAGCAAATTCCCCATATAGTAAAGTGGAGTTCCACCCACAAATGGAACTTCCGCAGATCCGATTCCTCCCCTATTCCGGTGCCACATTTGGCATCTTTCGTGACCATGTATCTGCTCCCACTTCCTGGGAAAGATCACGGCAATCTTGTTTGGTGATTTACGCAATGTCCCCCCCCCCCCACTTCTGGGAGACACACAGGTCCCAGAAGACAGCAGGGAACATTCAGAAAGTGCAGCGTGACTTGCGCATGCACAGTGGAAAACAGGCTGTGAAGCCGCAAGGATTCACTTCCTGTTTTCCTTAGTAAGGATGCCGGCTCCTGCACCCAGAACTGAGGGATGGGTCGGCTTCGGGTGCTGACATCACGGGCTCCCAGGACAGGTAAGTATCCTTATATTAAAAGTCAGCAGCTACAGTATATACGTTGGCTGTTTGACACTGAATACTGTTGTTATAGTAGCAGATAGCTGCCATAACCCCAGTATTTTTTTTAACACCAGGCGGTCCACTTTCAGATAAAAGTGGTCTCTGCGGCGGATTCGTCGTGAGATCACTTTTATCGATGGTGGGAGAGGTATCCCCCACCACCGCTCCCCGGCAGAGGCGGCTGGTGTATAAGGGGTGCTTGGGCGCCGCCCCCCCCCCCCCCCCCCCCCG
>BLSH010169639.1:354409-388684 GCA_018402905.1 Glandirana rugosa | reverse complement strand
ATTACAGCACTCAGTCCTTTTGGGTAGGAGTCTATCCGCATGGCATATCTTGACCTGGCAATATTTGCCCACTCTTCTTTGCAAAAACACTCAAAACTTATCAGATTGCGGAGCATCTCCTGTGCACAGCTGTGAGCAGAGAACGGCTCTGCACTTGTTACATGAATTGTCTCCAAACCCCGGCCTGAGGGCCACATCCGGCCCGCTTGTATGTTCCATACAGTCCTCAGCTCATTGAGAGAATGCAGAGAAAGAACTGCTTGCTTCAAACTACCCCCCCCCAACCATGAGTTTTAGGCAAGATTATTTAAATTGTATTCATGTATTTATAAATAACTATCGTCATTTTTTTGGCTCTGACGGGGACACAGAGGTGCTGAAAGGCTCTGACGGGGACACAGAGGTGCTGAAAGGCTCTGACGGGGACACAGACGTGCGGAAAGGTTCTGACGGGGACACAGACATGCAGAAAGGTTCTGATGGGGACACAGACATGCAGAAAGGCTCTAACGGGGACATAGACATGAGGAAATTTTCTGATGGGGAAACAGATGTGCGAAAAGGTTTTGACGGGGACACAGACGTGTGGAAAGGTTCTGACGGGGACACAGACGTGTGGAAAGGTTCTGACGGGGACACAGACGTGTGGAAAGGTTCTGACGGGGACACAGACGTGTGGAAAGGTTCTGACGGGGTCACAGACGTGCGGAAAGGTTCTGACTGGGACAAAGACGTGCAGAGAGGCTCTGACGGGGACATAGACATGCGGAAAAGGCTATGAGATTATTTAAATTTTATTTATTAATTTATAAATAACTACCGTCATTTTTTTGGCCCGCAAATATTTGTAAAATCAACACCCCTTTTCTAATCATAACCAAAAAAAATAGTTTGGGCTTTAACATAAGGAAAAAATATGTAAACTCTGATATGGATCTTACAGAAAAAAAAAATCTATATTATTTGTCACAAGCCAAACAGGCTTGATCAAATTTAGTTAAACCATTTTGTATATTTTATTTATACCTCAGAATGCAGTATGTATATTTCACATCATATAAGTTAAGGACAGCAAGCCTTTATGCTCTTTGGAAGCTCCCTTGTGGTCCTGCATGCTCTAATCTTCTGCTCTTAACAGGAAAGCTGTTAATGGAAATCTTGCATTTCCAAACTTTCATATGAATAGAGGACCTATGAAAGCTGCTCTCCTTGACCTTGACCGCTGTGAAATCAGTTCAGTGCTGCAGATTAATGATATCAGCCAAAGTGGAGGATTCTAGTGTTTTTGTTGTGATTAATTCTGAGGCCATGTTCAATTACTTCCTGTCAGAGGGGACAAATTGGAAATCCACACTCAGGAACAAGATCTTCTTTTTTTACTTATCTTTAAAACTCCTGGGAACAAAAATAATATTTTATACTGAACCCTGGGTTATGTAAAAAACGTACCCTTGCAGATGGGGCCCTCACATGGCAGGGGCTAAATGCTAGTCTTGTCTAGGAGGAAAGGAACAAGCAGATGTGCAAGGCCTTTTACCTTCACCACTCTGCTAGTGGTAGGAAATCGAACATCATACTATCAGTCCTGCATTGTACGCAAGGACGGCAAGGGCCCACCTACGTCTAGGGTTTCCACCTGTCCAGGATTCACCTGAACAGTCCGGGTTTTGAATCGTGTGTCCGGGTTTCAGACCACTTGAAACCCAGATTTGACTGACCACTGACCCCAGGCTTTGAGAACCCTAATTAAGGGGGGGGGGGTGCTGGGAACTCTGATGTAAGTGGTAGGTTTGGTTAGCAAGAACCCCCTTACATCAGAGTTCCCCTTTACACCAGAGTCCACAGCATTCCCCCCCTCAAAAATAAAATACAATTTTGCAGTGCGTGGCAACCCTACCCACGTCCTGGAGGGTCAAAATGCATAGTGGCCCTACTGTAAAAGCTATTTTTTCACTTACCCTTGGTTCACAGCTATGCATTTTTAAGTGCATTTTGCAGAAACGCACTACAGTCCATCTAACATGGTTTCCTAAGTGATTAGTTCACATCTGTGCGTTTTGAGCCGGTGTGCTTTTTGGAAAGGGCCAGGGACTTTTTTCCCCACAGCAGATTGCGGTTTGTGTGTAATAAACTTTAATCAACCCGCACTAAAAACACAAGTGTGTTTTTGATGCGTTTTGTATTTCAGTAGTTTTTATTGAGTTTCCAGGTCAAGAATAAACAAAATAAGGATACAAACAGATACCAAGTTCTAGTACCTTTCTTGTCTTGATGCATTTTGTTGGTTTTTTTTGGCTAATGGAAAAGTATGTCAGTTGTGTTCATGGAGTGCAACTTTGATGTGACTTTACACTCTCTGGCACTCAAGCAGCATCAAAGTTGCATCAAAGTAGTGCAGGAACCTTTATGTGTCCAAAGTTAATCCTAACATGCGACTTTGGACAGAAAGGTTCCTGCACTACTTTGATGCTAATTTGAGTGTCAGAGAGTACACATTTGCACTCCATGAACAGAACTGTCATGCTTTCCTATAAGCCAAAAAAAAACAAAACTGCAAAATGCACCAAAAACGCATGTTCAAAAATGAAAAACACACCCCATGCGTCGGAAAAATGCATCAACCTCAGCCTGCATAGATGTGAACTTAGCCTTAACCTGGAGTTCAGCTGTAAATAAATTCTCTAGATCAGCGTTTCTCAACCTTTTTTCAATCAAGGCATCCTTTAAATTCATGTACAATCTGAAGGCACCCCACTCTAAAATGTAAACAATTAAACTCATATTTTTATTAATTGCAGCAGCATTCACATATGTGGGCCACCCAACATTAGAGGTGATTTAGTCCTCTACTTTCACAAATGGATTCTGACTGGTATTCTAGCTTTTCTCTTCTCCCTCGGTTTCGCTCCCTCTCTGCTGACGTGACCCCAGTGCTGACAGAGAGTGGAAGTGGAGGCGCAAACAAGGATGCTGTGCCGGATGTCCTCCTTAATCAATGACATCAGTGGTTGTTAGAATGCCAGTGGCATTTAAGGGATTATAAACCTTTGATTTTTTCAAAAATAAAAATAACAAACATGTTTATACTTACCCGCTCTGTGCAATGGTTTTGCACAGAGCAGCCCCAATCCACCTCTTCTGGGGTCCTGCACTGGCGTTCCAGGCCCCTCCTCTTCATCAGGTGCCCCCACGGAAAGCTGCATTCCATGGGGGCACCCGTGTGGGCACGCCCCCAAATCCCGCTGCTGCATCCATTGACACAGACAGCGGGACTTGGCCCCGCCCTCCGCTTCCATGTCACCGCTTTTGATTGACAGCAGCAGCCAATAGCTCCTGCTGCTATCAATCTGTCCAATGAGGAGAGCGACAGCGGCTGGATCAGATCAAACTCAAGTAAGAAAAATGGGGGGTCTGCATAGAATGCATTAAGGTGAAAAACCTTAAGGCTTTACAACCACTTTAATGCTGCACAATAAAAACCTGTGGCTTTGTGTAACAAAAAGCCAGGCTTGATCCACCTGTTGGCTTGTGGACAATTTTTGGGCAATTTTTAGGCATTTGCCAAGGCACCACTGAAGAACCCAGAAGGTACCCTGGTTGAAAAAGTCTGCTCTAGACATTGAGGTCAGTTTCACAATGGACTTTTAATGCAGTTTGCAATGGACTTGTAATTTTTTTTTTTTTTTTTAAAGCAGTACATTAAAACATACAAATAATGTGGTCTGCATGTGGATTGTGGTGTGTTGAAGTGTACATTAAGGTGGCATTTAAAATGCAATGCAACGTGCAGAATTTGTTACAACATGTTGCAGTCACTGCAACGCACAGATGCAAACTCTGGTCTTAGATTTTTTTTTTTTTTTAGAAAACAATAATGCATTAAAGTGGAACTCTAAGCATTTTGTAAGCCTCATTCACACTGACAATGACATACTTTATATATATCTGGTGAGTGCGGTCCATATAGGGGGTCACGTATCACCCATTCACCATATCACTTGGATATTCAATTTGAGCACCTTTCAAGCACTTTTTGAACACTTATGTGGAGCACTTTATTTAAGAGTATTATTTGCACTTTATTCATGAACTTTGGTGGACTTTCAAATTAATTCTAGGGCTGACGCTGATATTTTTGTACATATACTTTATATGCATATGGTTATATGCATTTAAACTGTATGTGTTTATAAGACATTTCTCAACACATTTAAATGCATTTTAAATCATGAACCTTGTGTGTCTTTTGTGCATTCAGTTTGGCTGTGTTTAGAGAAAATAGAATTGTGTGTGTCTAGAGGCAGATTACATACTCTAAACGTATGTATACGAAAGCACATTAAGCCACTTTCACACGGGGTGGATCTGTTTTGATGGACTTCGCTTACTCAGGAGGGATCGCTCTGGTGATCCCCGCTGAGCAGGCGGACGACAGGTCCTTCTCCGCTCACTGTGCAGAGACGGACCTGTCAGAGTCCCGCTGTCCTCTATGGGGAGAGTGGATGAAAATGGACCGTCTGTCCTTTTTATCCAATCCCATCCACTGGACAGATGGTGAACGGATGGGATGCCAGGCTGATGTCAGCGGACACATATCTGCTGACATCCACCTCCCCATAGAAGTCAATGAGTGGCCCCATCAGATCCACCTAAAAAACGGACAGGTGGATCCAATCAGTCCGATCGCGAAAAATCGAGGAGAGCATGATCTGAGAAGCACACTATTTGCTTATACTTTCCAAATAAATCACACTAGCCTCTTGCATTTGGTTTATTTAAACGGAGGCTAGCGTGAACTTAGTCCTAAACCTACAGAAGAGAACAGAGCCTAAATGTTTCGGGAGCCAAACCCATCAACTTCCCAAAGGGAGAACCTCTGGGGAATCGAGGATGGAAAAGGATCCGGTGGTCCTAGTAGATCACATATTGAGCAATAGCATGCAATGCCAAGCAGCAGCAAGCAAGACCAGCAGACTACTGGTATGCATTAAAAAGGGTATTTACGCAAGAGATAAAACTATAGTTCTGCCACCTTACAAAACTCTGGTTCGGTCACATTTTGAGTATGCCGTTCAATTTTGGTCATCAGTCCTCAGGAAGCATGTCTTTGAATTGGAGAGCACAGAGAAGGGTTGCAAAGCTAATAAGGGGGGTTAGAGGACCTCTGTTACGAGGAACGATTACAAACATTAAATTATTTTTCCCAGAGAAGAGGCACTAAAGAATGGATAAAACTGCAATATACAAATGTTTGAATGGTGAGATGCAGCATGGATCATGTATAATTGTTTTTTTTTAATTCCCAAATTTTGCCCATTTCCCATGACTACAGAAAAAAAAACAGCTCACTGTACCCTGTAGACTCCTGCATTGGTTCTTGTCTGGATTGAAAGACACCCAGCATCAGGTGAAGAAATTTGGTTTTGAAGCTTTCAGTATATGAAACTTTAGTGACTGAGTTTACATACACTTTAAATGGAGCTTAAATATTATCTAAAACAAAAATTTAAAGCCCAACTGAACACGCAGCTATTTTATTTTTTTACATTTTAGATTCTCATATTACTACTCATTTTTTTTATTACTTGAGGAGCTTCAGAAATTAAAAATAGATGTACCCAGAGGTGGACTTTAATTTGTTGTGGTATAACAGTCCTAGAATGTAGTGGCTGCATTACTTTTTCAATTTTTAGCGTTTTTTTTATCACATTTATTTTCACCTGGTAATCCTGCGAATAACTGGCCTAGGGTGACAACTCACTCACTCTAGGATGCTCTCTTGATTTAGATTACAAACACCTCCTCCTCTCTTTATGGGGTGTATTTTGTAGTTTAGGGATTGATTGAAAGGATAATAACTTTGATATATGGGTTCGGTGCACAGAAAGTGACAAGGACCCACTACCTCAAACCTTTGAAAAATATCAGCATGCTCCCTCTGATAAAAGCAAAGGGAAAATTAGAACCTAATAATTATTACCATTTCTTTCTGGTTTTAATAAAAAGTAAGTAAAGGCATGAATGAGTCAAGTACTATTTGCATACATTCAGCATTCAATTAATCCATGTGGCGGGAGAGGAAAAAAATGGCATGTCTATATTTAAGATCTGTGCCTGAGTCTCTTCACGCTAATTCCAGGGAAGAAAAATTCCTCTGTGACTGCTTGATAGGTGATAATTAAAAGGTAAATGAGCTAATGGACTCCCCATATGTCAGCTATTCCGTTTCATATACTGCAACTATACTATGCATTCTTAGACACAGAGCTGTAACAGACCCATGGCCACCTCTGCTTGTTCATTACAGCTGTACTGTTCTGAGGAATACATGAGATGATAATGAGATTTGTAAAGATTGGGCAACATAATATGAGATAACTGACACGCCACTAGTGATAGTGGAACTCTGGTCAATTTTTTTTCTTTAGTTCTGGATAGTGTTGGTAGAGTTGGAGCCTCAGGCTTTTTTAATCAGATCGTGGCCCGTTGGCAAACATTCCTTTCACTTCTTGGAAGGACAGGAAGTAAAGGAAAGTCTCCACAACGGGGACCGAAAACATCATGATAGGTTATTCTACAGTGCTTCACTTTTTCCAAATTTTGTAATGTTACAGCCTTATTCCAAAATGGATTCAATTCTTCATTTTCCTCAAAATTCTACAAACAATACCCCATAATGTGAAAGAATTTTGTTTGAAATCTTTGCAAATTTATTAAAAACAAAAAACAAAACAAAAAAAAATCACGTGTACATACGTATTTGCAGCCTTTGATCATCCTTGAGATGTTTCTACAACTTGATTGGAGTCCACTTGTGGTAAATTCAGTTGATTGGACATGATTTGGAAAGGCACACACCTGTCTATATAAGGTCCAACAGTTAACAGTGCATGCCAAAGCACAAGCCAAGCCATGAAGTCCAAGGAATTGTCTGTAGACCTCTGAGACAGGATTGTATCGAGGCACAGATCTGGGGAAGGGTACAGAAAAATGTCTGCAGCAGTGAAGGTCCCATTGAGCACAGTGGCCTCCATCATCCGTAAATGGAAGAAGTTTAGAACCACCAGGACCCTTCCTAGAGCGGGCCGCCCATCCAAATGGAGAGATCGGGGGAGAAGGGCCTTAGTCAGGGAGGTGACCAAGGTGGTCACTCTGACAGAGCTCCGGAACCTTCCAGAAGAACAACCATCTCTGCAGCACTCCACCAATCCGGCCTGTATGGTAGAGGGGCCAGACAGAAGCCACTCCTCTGTGAAAGGCACATGACAGCCCACCTGGAGTTTGCCAAAAGGCACCTGAAGGACTCTCAGACCATGAGAAATAAAATTCTCTGGTCTGATGAAACAAAGATTGAACGCTTTGGCCTGAATGGCAAGTGTCATGACTGGAGGAAACCAGGCACCGCTCCTCACCTGGCCAATACCATCACTACAGGGAAGCATGGTGGTGACAGCATCATGCTCTGGGATGTTTTTCAGCGGCAGGAACTGGGAGACTAGTCAGGATTGAGAGAAAAATTAATGCAGCAATGTACAGAGACATCCTTGATGAAAACCTGCTCCAGAACGCTCTGGACCTCAGACTGGGGCAAAGGTTCATCTTCCAACAGGACAACGGCCCTAAGCACACAGCCAAGATAAAAGGAGTGGCTACGGGACAACTCTGTGAATGTCCTTGAGTGGCCCAGCCAGAGCCCAGACTTGAACCTGATTGAACATCTCTGGAGAGATATGAAAAATATCTGTGCACCAATGCTCCCCATCCAGCCTGATGGAGCTTGAGAGGTCCTGCAAAGAAGAATGGCAGAAAATGCCCAAAAATAAGTGTGCCAAGCGCTTGTAACATCATAATCAAAAAGACTTGAGTCTGTAATTGGTGCCAAAGGTGCTTTAACAAAGTATTGAGCAAAGGCTGTGAATACTTATGTTCATGGGATCTTTTGTTGTTTTTTATTTGTAATAACTTTGCAAAGATTTCAAACAAATTTCTTTCACATTGTCATTATGGGGTATTGTTTGTAGAATCTTGAGGAAAATGCGATTTTATTAAGAACTTACCATAAAATCCTTTTCTCTGAGTTGATTGACAGACGCAGCCTCTATTTATGACACGTGGGTTATGTACCTTTTACTAGGAGTAGACTAGACAGAACGAAAGTTCAGAAAGCAAAGCTGGCCCCTCCCAAGGGGGCCGTCCTTACTCAGCACATAACCCCTCAGCCCTGCATGGTATATCAGTTCGTAACAAGCCGTACAAACACAACACCGAGGGATGGGTGCTGCGTCTGTCAATTAACTCAGAGAAAAGGATTTTACGGTAAGTTCTTAATAAAATCCCATTTTCTCTTACGTTCATTGACAGACGCAGCCTCTATTCATGGGACGTTCCAAAGCAGTGTCAAACAAGAGGGGTGGGTAAACAATAACAACTGTACCCAACTGAAAGTTCTCGGGAGGCGCCAGCCGCGCCTACACCGCCGCCTGCAAAACTTTGCGGCCAAAAGCAGCATCCGCGGATGCTGACACATCAACTTTGTAAAACTTAACAAAGGTGTGCACCGAGGCCCAAGTAGCCGCCTTGCACACCTGAGACACCGATGCTTGGTGTCTAAACGCCCAGGAAGTGCTAATCGCCCTGGTGGAATGAGCCGTGACCGGAAAAGGGGGTACTTGGCCCCGAACAGTATATGCATGGGTCACGGTCTGTCTGATCCAACGTGAAACAGTGGCCGACGAAGCCGCCAACCCCTTGCGCGGCCCATCCGTCAGTACAAACAGCGCATCCGACTTCCTAAAAGGAGCCGTAGCTGCCAAATACACCCGCAACGCTCTCACCACATCCAAGGAATGCAGAGCAATCTCCTTAGGGTGAGACGGATGCGGACACAAAGAAGGGAGGACAATGTCCTCATTAATGTGAAAAGAGGAGACTACCTTCGGAAGAAACGAAGGAGACGGACGCAGCACCGCCTTATCCTTATGTAGGACCAAATAAGGGGACCTACACGACAAAGCTGCCAATTCAGACACCCGCCTAGCGGATGTGATAGCCACCAAGAAGGTGACCTTCTGAAACAGCAATTGTAAGGGAATATCCCTGATCTTCTCATAAGGCGGTTTCTGCAGTACAGGAAGTACCAAGTTTAGATCCCATGGCGCCAGGGACGACTGTACCTGAGGAGCCACATGACGTACACCCTGTACAAATGTACGGATCAAAGAATGCATCGCCAAAGGACGCTGAAACAGAATCACCAGAGCGGAGATCTGGCCCTTGAGGGTGCTCAAAGCCAACTTTTGGTCCAGGCCTTGTTGAAGAAAGGCCAGCACCCGAGCAACTGCAAAAGAACGGGGGTTCCAACCCTCCGACTCGCACCAGGCAATATATGCTTTCCAGGTGCGATGATAGATCTTGCACAAAGTACACTTGCACGCCTTAAGCATGGTGGGGATCACTGACTCAGAGACTCCCCTGTCCCTCAGTACCTGTGACTCAATAGCCATGCCGTCAAAGCCAGTGAGGGTAAAGCAGGGTGTAAGATGGGGCCCTGCGACAGCAGATCTTCACGAAGCGGGAGTCGTCAGGGAACGTCTGTTACCATCTGCACCATGTCGGCGTACCAAGGTCGCCGAGGCCAATCCGGAGCCACCAGGATTGTCGGGATTCCCTCCACTTCTATCCCACGCAGCAACTGCGGTAGAAGCTTGAGAGGAGGAAAGGCACACAGAAGCATGTACCGGGACCACGGGGCCACTAGGGCATCCGTGGCTGCCACCAACGGGTCCCTTGACCTACACACAAAGTTGTGATTGAATCTGGACGCCAGGAGATCCAAATCTGGTGTGCCCCACCTTTCGTAAATCTGGCGAAACACCTCTGGATGCAGGGACCACTCTCCCTGGTCCAGCTTTTGGGGCTTAGGAAGTCCGCCTTCCAATTTTCTACGCCCGGAATGTAGATGGCGGAGATTGCTAGCACGTGAATCTCTGCCCACCTCAGAATGTGGGCTGCCTCTGCCGCTGCTGCCGCGCTTCTTGTTCCCCCTTGATGGTTCACGTACGCCACCGCCGTGGTGTTGTCCGACTGAACCCGAACCGGGAGGCCGCGCAGCCTTGCTGACCAGCGGGAGAGGCAGAGCCTGATCGCCCTCAGCTCCAACACATTGATCGGAAGTCGAGACTCCTGCGCCGACCAACAGCCCTGAGACGACAGGTGCCCCAGGACTCCTCCCCAGCCCGAGAGGCTGGCATCCGTCGTGACTATCGACCATTTCATGGGGAGGAACGACTTCCCCATGGTCATTGCTGGGGCCCAAAGCCACCAAGTCAACGACCCCCTGGTCTGATGATCCAGCCGGATCAGCCGATCCAGAGACGAAGGAGACCTGTCCCACTGCAGTAGTATTGCTCCCTGCAGGAGCCGGATGTGACTCTGGGCGTACGGTATTGCCTTGAAGGTCGAGACCATGTGCCCCAGCACCTGCATGCAGAAATGTAAGGAGGACCAACGTCGTGACAACAGGGTGCGCACCGCTGCTTGCAGCGCCAGAAACTTGTCCGGAGGTAGGAATACCTTCGCCTGCACCATGTCCAATATCAGACCCAGATATTCGAGGCGACAGGATGGGGTCAATGTCAACTTCTGCAGATTGATTAGCCAACTGAAGTCTCTCAGTGAGGTCAGGGTGATGGCAACATTGTCCTCCAGAGCCGGAGCCGACTCCGCTCGCAGGAGAAGATTTTCTAGGTAGGCTACCACAGCAATGCCTCTCTGTCTCAGCAGAGCCAGCACCGGGGCCAGCAACTTGGTGAAGACCCGCGGAGCCGAGGCCAGGCCGAAGGGGAGAGAGACAAACTGGTAATGAGGGTCCCCTACAGCAAAGCGCAGGAACCGCTGGTGTCTGAGACAAAGGGGAACGTGCAGATATGCGTCCTTGATGTCCAGGGACGCCAGCCAATCCCCCTGGTTCAGGGCAGCCACGACCAAACGGACTGGCTCCATCCTGAATTTGCGCGCCTTCACAAAGTGATTGAGCGGTTTTAAGTCCAGAACCGGCCTGACCCCTCCCCCTTCTTTTGCACCACAAAGAGGTTCGAGTAGAAGCCGCGGAATATCTCCGCTGGAGGGACAGGCACAATCACCCCTTGTTCGGACATCGACCGCACAGCCCCTAGCAGAGCTAGTCAACGCTCCGGAGGGAGTCTTAAATTGGACGGGAAGAACCTGTCCGGGGGCCGAGTACTGAACTCTATCTTGTATGCGGAGGACACCGCCTCCCGCACCCACCGGTCCGCGAACCCCAGAAGTCGGCCCCCCACCCGAGAGACGGGCGGGGGCAACCCATCATGCGGAGGAGGACTTATCCTCCGACTTTTTGGGCTTGCATTGCCACGGGCGCTTACCGGGGCCAGAGGCAGACTTGCTGGTCCGGGAGTTCCTGCCCGCCTGACCGGGTGCACAAAAAAAACATTTGGACCAGAGGGCTGAGACCCCTGCTTGCGGCGCTGGTCACGCCGCTTGGGTTCTGGAAGAAACATACTCTTCCTTAATGATTTCATCCAAATGGGGCCCAAAAAGCCGACCACCCTGAAAAGGAAGATCCGTGAGGCCCTTTTTGGACGCGTGGTCACCCGACCAGCGGCGCAGCCACAGCAGACGCCTAATAATGATGGCAAAAACCAACATTTTTGACAACATCGGTACCAAGTCCAGAGCTGCATCACAAAGGTAACGAAGCCCTTGCACCAGTTGGTCTGCTCGCTGTACAGATTCAGGTGCATCTACGCTGCCCCGAGCCTCACTCCACTCCATCGCACACTCCGTGAGATACTGAGCTACCATGACTGACGCCAAGGCCGGTCGCATGGCTGCCCCTGCCACCAGAAAGAGTGCCTTGGACACTGCTTCCTTCTGCCTATCGGCCGGGTCCCTGAAGGAGGGGGACCCCTCCAAGGGGATAGTTGTCACCTTGTTCAGGCGGGCCACTGGCGGATCCATCACGGGGGAGACCCATTTCTGTAACAGGCTGTCCTCAAAGGGATAGCGTACAGAAAAACGTTTTGGCAGGGTAAAGGATTTTAGCGGACGTTGCCATTCCTTCTACACATACTGGTCAAAATACTGGAGGTAGGGAAACACCTTAGGAGCACGAGAGGGCTTCTTGGACCCAAACGTATAGGCGGATGCCTGTGACTCTCCAGCCTGATCCAGGTGCAGTGGCTTACGGACGGCCGTGACCAGTGTGCCCACCAGTGCCCTTTTGCGTGCCACCGAGGCCCCCTGGTTCTCCTCCCCATCCGAGGGCTCCAGCTCTCCGTCTGAGAGCTCCACGGAGGTCCCAGTGACCCCAGAGCCGCCTTCTGCTCCGAGTCCTCCTCAGAGGATTGCGGGGGAGGGGGACACTTTTTGGGGCTTCCCCCCGGGTGAAAAACTCTTCCAAGATGGAAGTCAACTGATCTAGGGGAACCAGAGGTCCCAGCGCGGCCTGTGCCTCCGCGGACCCCTCCGGAGTAGCAACTGCCAGTTCAGCCGCCATAGCGCCACCGCCAGGACACTTGAAAGGCCTACCAGCCATACGCCCCCACAATACCACCCCCTGCAGAGCCTCAGGACTGCCCAGTAGGACCCAGCACCGCCGCTGCACTCCAGGGAGAAAAGCCAGCAATACTTGGAACACTGTTCTGAAAAGAGGCCGCCCTGTCTGCTAATGCCACCGCTGCTGATCTTGCCGCTGTTGATGCTGTTGCTGCCTCTGCGTTCCTGGGAGAAGGAATGGCGCCAAGAGCACTTGGAAATCTCCCATACAGGGAGACCAACCAAAAATGGCCGCCACAGACACAAGAGGCCAAAACCTCTCCAAAATGGCAAAATGGCAGCAGCCGCGACTCCGAGAAAATGGTGGCCGATGCCGCCAAAATGGCGGCGGACACCGCAGGGTAAACTGAGTGGCCCAGGCAGCGAATGGCAAACAGCAGAACGAGTGGTTAATGAGAGCGGCCGAGAGGGCGGGCAAGCAGGCAGGGGGCGGAGGGGAGAAGGCATGACCAGGGACCAGAGTACCTGTACCCCCCAACCGGAATGGGCCCTGCTGTCGCCCCCCCCTCCGCCACCAGGGGGAGGGGGTGTCACTCACCCATCCAGACGGGAGCGGGTAGCCACCCGGTGCAGACCTTCCTACCCCCAGGTGGGGAGGGATGCTAATGGCCAAGCGACCCCTGGAGCAGGCCACAGCCTGGACACGGGGTACGCAGGTGGGGCGTTTAACCCACCAGCCGCCCGCACGGAACGGGCAGGATGCGGTGGACCCCGCCAGTGCTAAGAGTGGCTCGCATCCGTCGGCCGTGCTGGGGAGATGGCAGGATCTACGAGTATCCGCGTGGTCCCCAGCCGCCTACTTGATTGCAGTCTTCATCAGAAGGCTTGCGCAAAAGAATAAAAAAAAAACTTTAGGGGAACCGCAGTTCCCAGCAGCGAACCAGGTCTAACTCCTTGCACTAGCCAGAAGAAAAACTGGTATACTATGCAGGGCTGAGGGGTTATGTGCTGAGTAAGGACGGCCCCCTGGGAGGGGCCAGCTTTGCTTTCTGAACTTTCGTTCTGCCTAGTCTACTCCTAGTAAAAGGTACATAACCCCACGTGTCATGAATAGAGGCTGAGTCTGTCAATGAAGGTAAGAGAAAATAATGAATTGAATCCATTTTGGAATAAGGCTGTAGCATAACAAAATGTAGAAAAAGCGAATACTTTCTGGATGCACTGTATTTATAACCAAAACATTTTTGGCTCTTCTGCCTCTTCTCTCCCCCTCCTCTACAATTCAGTCTCAATACCTCTTTTCTACTCCTTATAAATCTAGCCCACCTACCTTTTATTTCCCCACAATGCGATCTGTCTGCCTTTTCTCCCCACTCTCTACAGTTAAAGCTCGCTATATTTTCTCTCCACCTTTTCTATAATCTGGTATTGCTAGTTGATGAACTGTAGAAACAGAACTAATGATTGCTAAAGCACGCATGCATAGTAAGACAGTATGTCTTCTTGTTGTGTTTTATCTGGTGTGTTATACATGGCATCCTAAATATGTTGATGTAGCTTACACCATGCAATTAACTTTCTCTGTTAATTGCTTAATTAGTACTTGCAATAATAATACTCGTTCTTCATTACAAACATAGAGGGAAAACACACTTACTTCTCTTAGGTGGCCCCTTTAGGATGCTTTTTAAGGACACTTAATTTTGTTGTTTTTTTTTTTTAGATTATACAGGTACGCATTTTTAACCTGCCCAGGGGGGCATGGTGTTGCTGGTTGCTGGGGATTGTATAGGATATTGGCTCCTCCTGTGTGCTGATATTTTATTTGAGTTTTTGAAGGACACTGTTTTGTTTCTGAGAATTTAACTAGTGTTTCCATTGCACAGCTGATAATATTGGAGGGTGTATTGCATTCATATGTCAACAGAAGCTGAATGATAAGAATCAGATGTGATGATTGCATGGTATTTTTATTAGGCGAGTCCATGCCATTTTCAGAGAGCAGAAGAGATCTTGTTTAGTTCATAAAGTATTTATAAAATGCATCCTTTACAACTCCCAAATTTTAAAAGATAAGGTCACCTTTAGCCTGGGTTCACACTTGTCCGACAAACGGACTGATCACATTACGTCACAAAATCAATGTTTCCCTATGAGAGCCGTCTTAACTGCTCCAACACAAGTCTCTCCGACTTTGAAAAAGGTTCTTGTACTACTTTGGTCTGACTGGTCCTACTTCAGCCCATTGAATATCATTGAAGTAGGATCAAAGTCGGATCCTTGTTCTAACCATCTGACTTGTGACATCCTACGATGATTACAGCAGCAGTAAAAGGAATTTATCTCACACTGGGATTGTTTTGATTGGTCAAAGGACAAGTCACTATCTCAAAATCGGAGCAAAATCTTATCTTGTTCATTCAAGTCGGATGGAAGTGCGACCAAAGTAGGACCGATGTTGCAGGGCAAAGTAGGATCAAAAGTCTGACCGTTTTTGTGTCGGATAGTGTGAACCCAGCCTTAGGAACATGTTACACCCATTTTTAGGGTGGAACATGTTCCCACTGCTGCAATCGCTCGCCCATCCCCTCTGTCCCTGTGACAGCAGTATGGGGAGAAGTTCCCCATACAAGCTGTCACTTTTTGAAATGAGCACATTCATTCACAGAGTATTGTGAATGAATGAACTACTGACTCCTTTGCGCATTGGCTTGTAGTTCTCAATGAACTAACACGGCGCTCTGGTAGTTCATTAATTCTATCAGTGTGACAGAATTATGTACAGGGCAGACAGCTTACACTCACAGTCTGCAGGAAACCTGCATGGGCACCAGCGATCTGTTGATTGCTGGTATAATGCTTTCAAGCCTCCTACAAAAAAAGAAAAATAGTAAATGCACTTTTTTCTTACCTGCAAAAAATGTGCATTTATTTATTTATTTTTTTAAAGATGAACTTATCCTTTAAAGAGGAAGTAAACCCTGATTCAAAGTAAAGGCAAAATGTGCTAGTATGCATCGCATACTAGCACATTATGTGACACTTACCCACAAACGAAGCCCACCCTGTCCCCGCTGCAGGCTGCATCCATCTTCACCTGCCATCCTTCTGGGGCCGCGGGCTCCAGCTGTGCGACTGGCCCAAGCCACGTGACGTCACTCTCACCCATGCGCGTGGGATCCACCGGTCACGGCACGGAGCTGAGAAGGAACGACACCCGTGCCTTCAGAGCACATGCGACAGGGACATCATTAGCGCAGTATACAGTAAATATCTCCTAAACTGCACACGTTTAGGAGATATTTACAGTACCTGTAGATAAGCCTTATTCTAGGCTTACCTATAGGTACAATACAAAAACAAGGTCACTGTCCCCCACCTATAACTGGCCATTGCAGCAAGGAGCTATGGAAAGGCTGATACAGACAAAAAACAGAGAAATCCAAGCTCAACTTACCGACCAGTCTGCCCCCAATCAAACTCACCTGTCTAACAGTAGCGTTTAAAAGGCAGGGGATTGGTTACACACATTTGCAAGTGTATGCGTAAGCTGCAGGCCCCAATAAGGCTCCCTGTGTACTGCAGACCTAACTTTGTATAAGAGGCTTCACAGTGGAAGCACATACAATTTAATGGATAGATGAAGGACAAGTGACTGGAGGAGCCCAACCCTCCTTAAAGGTACAGTTGTTAGATGGAGGCTTACAACCACTTTAACATATATAATGAATTTCCATGTGAAAATGTGTTTGTCAGAAAAACGTGCCCTTTAAAACTACAACCACATCTGGCTAAAACTACACCCATAAGTCCACCAATTGCCGTGAAAGAGCCAGTTGCTTGTGATTTCTCCGCAGACCAAAAGATCCCAGTCCTTCTCTGCTACCGCACTACGCTCTCAAATGTCTCCAAATGTGGCAATGTCCTCATTTCAACTTTCCTTTCCTTGTCTGCAATGACACTACGCACACTTATTTCAAATTTAATTAATACAAATTCTGACATTAATTACAGAGGTATATAGTGAACGCCAGGGAAGATAAACGGGTCACTACACACCTTCAATTCTGTTATGATGAAGCATAACTGATTATAATAAATGAACTCACAGCGCTTCAACGGAAACAATATAAAAGCAGTAGACAAGGCAGGCATTGGTTTAAAGAGTATTGTATCATTTAATTGGTAATATTATTCCGAGGATGGAGCGTGAAACGCTCTGCGGTGCACAAAAAGATACATTTTTGCCACTGATGTATAATGAAGGTAATGAAAATTAGGGAATATTCTTGCAGGTTTAATCTTTGTTATTACTTTTGTATAGTTTCTGTCATTTTCATGATACATGGGTTATGTTTTATTAAAACCCAGGGAATGTTTCACTCTTTCTAATAACACGTCAATGATTTCCAAGGTGTGCGATGTATACCATACTGTTTGTAGGGAAGCTGACAAAATAGTGGAAACACCATATGACAATGGAAGAAGTTACAAATGCAATTTCAAAGGTGAATTAAAGGTGATGGTTGCCAGTTAGCAGTATGTGTGTATAAAAGGTCAATGAGTTGCTGGGCTCCTGACAAATCCTTGCATCTTTCATCCAGTGCTCCACTGACGTTTCTGGATTCGGAGTCATGGGGAAAGCAAAACAATTGTCAAAGGATCTGCGGGAAAAGGTAGTTGAACTGTATAAAACAGGAAAGGGATATAAAAAAGATATCCAAGGAATGGAGAATGCCAATCAGCAGTTTTCAAACTCTAATCAAGAAGTGGAAAATGAGGGGTTCTGTTAAAAGCAAACCACGGTCAGGTAGACCAACTAAAATCTCAGCCACAACTGCCAAGAAAATTGTTTAGGATGCAAAGAAAAACCCACAAATAACTTCAGGTGAAATACAGGACTCTATGATAACATGTGGTGTGGCTGTTTCAAGAGGCACAATAAGGAGGCACTTGAAGAAAGATGGGCTGCAAGGTCGAGTTGCCAGAGGAAAGCCATTACTTCGCAAATGCCACAAAGTATCCTGCTTACAATATGCCAAACAGCACAGAAACAAGCCTCAAACCTTCTGCCACAAAGTCATTTGGAGTGATGAAACCAAAATTGACCTTTTTGGCTACAACCATAAATGCTATATTTGGAGACGAGTCAACAAGGCATGTGAAATACAGAGGTGGATCGCTGATGCTTTGGGGATGTGTGAGCTACAAAGGCACAGGAAATTTGGTCAAAACTGATGGCAAGATGAATATAGTATGTTATCAAAAAGTGGAGGAACATTTGCATTAATCAGCCAGGAAGCTGCGCATGGGACGTACTTGGACATTCCAACATGACAATGATCTAAAACACAAGGCCAAGTCGACCTGTCATTGGCAACAGCAGAATAAAGTGAAGGTTCTGGAGTGGCCATCTCAGTCTCCTGACCTCAATATCATTGAGCCACTCTGGGGAGATCTCAAATGTGCAGTTCATGCAAGAGAGCCCAAGAAGTTCCAGGAACTGCAGGCTTTCTGCCAAGAGGAATGGGCAGCTTTACCATCAGAGAAGATAAAGAGCCTCATCCACAAATACCACAAACGCCTTCAAGCTGTCATTCATGTTACATGGTATTAAGAACCGGGGTATATAAACTTTTGACCAGGGTCATTGGGGTAGTTTCTGTTGTCATTGTGATTTAAAAAGAGTAAACATAGTTGATTGATAATACATGGCTTCAGCCAAACACTAACCATGAGCGAAAGACAAGTTTTTGTGTTATCATTTATATTCTCCGAAAAATGGCCAAGAAATCTAATTCTGCCAGGGTATGTAAACTTATGAGCACAACTGTATGTGTCAACATTTTATGAACAGAAGATGAAGGGGAAATTGTTTAATTGGGCCATCTCTTATAGTGATAACGGTCTTATAGGGGATTTTTCTTTAAGTCGAGAGGAGATGCGATTATCTTTCACTTCCTGTTGTGTCTCTGGACAGGAAGTGAAGAAAAGGCATAACGGGCATATACAGCACAAGAAAACTCAATAGAGACCTTAAAGTGAAAAAGATGCGAGCAGGCAGCCTTTAGTATGTCTCTTTTGCAACTAAACCTTCTTACCTGCCTTTTTTGCATTCTTATTGAGAATCCACGCTCAGCTGCAGTGAATATGTACATTCTCTGCATGTCTCAGTGCTAGGATGAGTTCTTCCTGGCCAGTCAAGATGGACAAACATCTTGCACCTGGAAGAAAACTGGGTGGTGGAGGCACCGGCAAGAGAGCTAGGGGAGACAAGAATAGTTCTGCTTTAACCATTCCCTACTCTTTTCAAAACAGGTGTTGAATTTATGTACACTTCAATGAAAGGAACAATTTAAAAAAAGTTACACGGTAAGATCAGATATGGGCACAGGAGATGATTTTCCAGCTAATAAAAGGTTGCAGTAAAAATCTTGTGTTGTGGGCTTCTAGAAATGATTCTAACTTTTAAAAGTTTAACATGAAGTTTGGGATCACATAAAACTATAAACTGGATGCTGTTGTTAGGCTGTCAATGTTCGCGTCTCTTCTGAGAGCGTCAATCTCATGTATGGTCCACTGCAGTTAGTTGAGGAAAGTGGAAAGATAGCACTGGACCCATGGGCGTCCGCAGGTGGGGGGCAAGTGCCCCCCCCTGGAATCAGGGATCGCAAGGTGTCCGTCATAGGTGTGTGCATGGTTGTGCCCAGGCACGCACACCCTAATCACCCGAGTGCAGTGCACAGAGTGTGAGCAGGTGCTGGGCGCTGGAACACTCTCCATGTACCAGCACCCGGCACAAGAAGGTAGATTACACTGTGGATGGCAGCCGGCAGTCTAGCATCGTGAGTCAGCACACACAAAACCCTTCCTGCCTTCCCAGCTCTGCATATACAGACAGGAGGGGGCAAGGTGGGCTATCCATAGCCACTCAAGCCTGCAGCGTGTATCAACAGGAGCCTGACCTGCCACTGTGAGTTATAGGCAACTCTCTTCTGTGGGGGGAAGAGAGCTCTGTGGGGGGGATTGAGTATGCACACGCCTGGAATCTGCACCCTGTACATAGCACACGCCTGGAATCTGCACCCTGTACATAGCACATGCCTGGAATAAAGTCTGCCATTTCCCCCTTAAAAATAAATAATTGCGAGTTGCGGCTAAGCCCCTCCCATTCATGACATTGTCGAAAGGGGCGGAACATGGGTGAACTTAAGATGATGCCCCCCCTGTAAAAAGTTCTGCGGACGCCCATGACTGGACCCATAGGGTTATCCTGCTGGTATTGTTATCTTAGGGCAGAAACTGAGGGAAAAGAGAAACCTTGGAATACTAGTCATTAGCATTGTGCAAAAGTGTATTAGCTTTGGAAGAATAGATCCCCTCTAACATTGGGTGTCCTATATGTGTGGATGTTGTTGCATTATGTAAAAGCTATTAGAAAAGTTTTTTTACACTTTAGAATGGGGTGCCTCGAGACTGTCCATACTTTACATTGCGGGTAGCCGGCGGCGATCAAGTCCGCCCTACCCGCTCCCTGCCCCCCCCCCCCGGACACAGTGAGCGAGCCTCCGGCGGCACGCGCTCATAGCACCAGTTATCGCAACCGCCATCATATGATGGCGGTTTACGATAACGAGCCACCGTCAGACTGCAGTCGGCAAGTGGTTAAGGGGAACCCCATGCCAAAAAAACTGTGTAGGGTCCCCCCAAAATCCATACCAGGACCTTATCCAAGGAAGCAGCCCAGTAGGTCAGGAAAGGGGGTGGGGATGAGTGAACAACAGCAGAGCGCCCCTGCCGCACAGCACCCAACCCCCCCCATGTTGAGGGCATGTGGCTTGGTATGGTTCAGTAGGGGGGGGGCGCTCTCATCCCCATCCCCTTTCCTAACCTGTCAGGCTGCGTACTCAGATAAGGGTCTGGTATGAATTTTGGGGTGGACCCCACGCCGTTGTTTTGGAGTGGGGGCTCCCCTTAAAATCCATACCAGACCAAAGGGTCTGGTATGGTCTTGGAGGGGGGACCCTTTGCCGTTTTTTTTTTAATTTGGCGTGGGGTTACCCTTCAAGATCCTCAGAGCAAAAGTTGCATGCCAAAGTCGGATCAGTTAAGACGGTGATACGACTTAGATCTGACTTCAATGATATTCAATGGGCTGAAGTGGGATCAAAGTCGGACCAAAGTAGCGCAGGAACCTTTTTCAAAGTTGGACCGACTTGTGTCGGACCAGTTAAGACGGCTCTCATAGGGAAACATTAAATTTTACATGTCATGCGACATGTGCTCCCAATGTCGGAGCGTTTGTCGTACCAGCGTAAACCCAGCTTTGACCCTAGAAGCTGAGGTTACTATGCACAGCTGCACTGGATTCTGCGTGCACCAGTTTTAGTAAATCTCCTGACTGCCAGCAGATAAGGTTGAAGATCATAGCTATCACAAGAATGTTGGTTCATATAGCCCTTAAATATCCTGCTTTAAAATACAAATGTATTTTAGGGCACAACAAAGGTTGTATGTGGCTCACTTAGGTTTAAGGGACTAGGTTTTTTTTTTTTTTGTTTAACAAAAAAGCTCTTATTTATTGCTTGTACTTACAGTATATAGCACCAACAGTTTAGGCAGCGCTTTACATATTGTACATTTACATCAGTCCCTGTCCCCAAGGATCTCACAATCTAAGGAGTAATAATCACTAGGCTACTACACATTTTCTATATAAAATGAGTTAAAGGAAGCAGTTTTTTAGTCCTTTTCAAGATGCATGCTTGATTGCAATCCATTTAATGTAACTGAACTTATTACTAAGTTTAAATGTTTTAAAAACGTTTTCTAGGTATAGTTTGTAATTATATATTTACGTGAGTGGAGACATATCTGTTCATTACATATTCAGCCCGTGTTGCCTGCTTTTCAGTAGTGCATAATGACTGCACTGAGTTTATCTCAAAAGTCTAAAAAGCTACAAGGATGATTTTAATCTCTTATTTACTAAAAACACATTACTGCCTTCCTTTAAAAGATAAAAGAGGGCAAAAAGCTTCACAAGCCAAATCATATTAATTCAAGGTATTATAGTTCTATTTCATTTTAGATTCGTTTTAAATTCCTTGAGGGCAGGGGCTGATGTGAATATACAATATATGTAAAGTGCTATACAAATACATGCAATAAATACATTGAATGGCTCTTTGTGATGCTGAGCAGATCCTCTATATACTAGAGGAGCAAAAGTGTGCTCCTTCGTTGAATGGTAATGTTTTGAATAAAGGGATGCTGTAAAATGCTGTTCTCCATTTGGCAATGGGCAAAAGTAAACATTTTAAAAAATCAACAGTATTTTCATTTGCCTTTGAGATAGATAGATAGATAGATAGATAGATAGATATCACCTTTTAATGCGTAATCTCACTATCCCAATTCTTCCTGATGTGATTTTCCTTATACTAAAATCCTATTTACACCCTGACCATGACACCATGAAATAACATATCAACTGGTTACAAGCAAATCTCATCAAAAGCAATACACAGACAAATAAATGATAGACTATAGGGAGGATTTACTAAAACTAGAGAGTGCAAAATCTGGTTCAGCTCCGCATAGAAACAAATCAGGTTCCATTTTTTTTGTCAAGGATTAAAACTGAACAAGCTGAAGTTAGAAACTGATTGGCTACTATATATATATCCCTATTAATTTATCCTTAGGCCTCATACACAGGGGCATCTCAAAAAAAATAAGCAAAACGTTGTGTCCGACGTTTTGAAAAAATCAGTGTTTTTTTCGGCGTTTTGCATCGGCGTTAGTGAGCCTCGGCGTCAATAGGCGTTTCTTTTAAAAATCAGTCCTCTGGTATTTTTCAACCTAAAAACGTTGGCATCAAAAAACGCTGGTTAACGCCGGTATGGCGTTAGCGGGCGTTTTGCCGATTGGCATAAAAAAACCGCCAAAACGCTACAGCCTCAGAATGCACTGGACCTGCGTTCTAAAAACAGCTCACTAACGCCGACGCCCTCTACTGCTCAAAAACGCTGGCGTTTTTAGAGGGCCATTGAATAACATGGAGAGCTGCGTGTATGAGGCCTTAAGCCTGGTACTCACTTAGGCCCCTTTCACACGGACGTTCCGTTCATGTCCGCCTGTCCATTTTTCAGGCAGAACTGAATGGATGCTCTATGCACCTCTATGGAGAGACGAAATGTCAGCGGTGACATGTCCGCTGACATCCGCCGCTCTCCGATCCTGCACCGTAAAGTCCAATGGATAGAAACCCTATTTTTCCATCCGTCTGGGGATCGGATCAGATGACAACAGACAGATGGTCCGTTGTCATCCGATTTCCCAAAGAGGAGAGCGGAGCTCTGAAATATCTATCTCCGCACACTGAGTGGATCATCCGCCTGCTCAGCGGGGATAGCAAAACGGACCCCGCACACGGGCACCGCTGTGTGAAAGGGGCCTATTAGTTTTTTTTTCGTTCAATGTCCGTACAGCGATCTCCCCCGCTGAGCTGTTGTGTTCTGACATGAGGACGGCCCTCCGCCAGAACACTCCGATCAGCGCTCTCGGCCATTGGCTGAGAGCGCTAATCGGGAGTCAGTCAGCTGCTGGTTTTCCAGCATGCATGTCCGACAGAAGCCCGTCAAACTGCCTGCTTCTGTTGGACAGATCAACATACAAACGGGCCGAATGCCGGCCGGTTTTTTTTTTTTTTGACCCGGCCATTGTCTCCCAAAATTTGGCCCATGTATACTTTGATTTAGACTGGACTCAGACTTGGGTGTTTATTTCTTACTCTCTTTCCCTTTTTTTTTTTTTTTCATACCACCAAATGCAGTTTTTTGTACCTTTCACAAACTCGTCATGTGTTTTCTTTACTGCTAAATTGCAGCCAGTGCTTCACTTTATTTTATTTTTTTTTAAAGCTTATTCTTACTTCAATATTTATTTACTAGTACTGTATAATGAAAGTTCTTCGTGATTTATGCTTTGGCTGCCCATATTTTTTCTTTATATTTGGCTCTAGACACTTGGTGATCTATTTCATTTTACTGACACACTCCTTTTTCTGTGGACTGAACTTTGAGACTTAGGCTTAAGGTACATGGGACGTTTTAAAACTTCTCCTGAATGATATAACTTGACAGATAGAAACCGATGTTTAAAAACATCCATTGCCCAACCTTTACATGCCGCGCTTACATGCATTTTTTACATTGAAAATAGTAAAAAATGTTTCTCCATTAAAGATGCCTGTAAACGAAATGCGGCTAAACACCGCGCTTACAGGCTGTTACAGGCATTTGGTGTTTCAAATGCCTCTGAACATCCGTCCTGAACGCATTTTTTTGCTTTCCAACAAATGCTTCTAAACTCAACTGCCTAGAAACGACCCTGTGTACATGTACTAATAAGAAAACATTGAGGAGAGTTCAGGGGCAGCTGATAAAAACGCCCAACTGCTCCTAAACGTCAGTTTACCTGCTGCAATGTACATGAGGCCTTAGGTGCCTTTCCCTTCCTTATACCACTAGGTGCAGCTTTCTGCATCTTTCACACATTCAGTATATGCTTGCCCTATTCACTGCTATGTTGCAGCCAGCATTGCACATTATTTCTGTTGCTTATTACCTATTTTGATTTCATTATTCATTTATCACTATAATACTTAAATTTATTTTTACAGCAACTACTTTGGGTGCCATCATGGATTGCCCACCCACGTTGAATCTGCTTCCTGTTTGCCCCCTTGAGTTCTCGCTGAGTCACAACTCCACAGCTCCCGGGTGAGACTCCCCTGGCAATCACCATTTGGAAATATTATCATATCTATTCTTAGCTGATCTGTAAGTATTAGAGCCCCTCTGGTGGCTATGAGGCTGGAATTATCCTATGTATTACGAGATACCATTAGGTATGTTACATGCCTGATGTTTTATCTTACAGACACTATACATGCATCTACTCCTGAAGAGAGAACAAAGAGTCATGAAGTGTATCGAGTTTATGGATGCAATTTTTGTTTTAATTATGTATTGCCAGTTGGATTGTATATGGTCCACACCATATGCTTTATGTATGAAATGCATTAATATGGATTCATTACAATTCAACTTGTTACCATTGTATTCTCTTTTTGTATGCAATATTTATTAATTTACTAAACAACAATGTTGGATACTTGTTATTCATTGGTCATATGTGCTGTCCCTCATTTAAAATCCCCAGGACATATAAATTGGATGATTGACTACTATGCACAGCTGCACCATATTTTTCAGTCGAGTTTTAGTAAATCAACTCCTATGTCTGTGAAAGTTCCCATTTATCCAGGTCATTGTATATCTAGTTGTAGTCAGACATATATAGTTGGACATGTTCCCTAATGTCGAAACATTTAAGACCAAGTTCAATTGAATATGACTAATGTCTACCAACTACATGTGCAAGAATGAAGGAAATAGGGATACAAGAAAGGAAGAAAAGAAAAGATGATGATGAAAATAAGAATGGAGAAAAGTAGGAAAGAAAAGGAAAGGACTAAAAAAACGGATGTATAAAGACACATGAGGTGGATAAACAGACTTGAGTTAGATTGGACTTCGTAGTTTTGAAGATTTTGTGATGCCTTTAGAGGAAGTAATCAGTAGTGGAGTACAGCCTAGTCATGTTAGGTCAATAGTGGAGTAGAGTCAGGTCATGTAATCTCAATAGTAGAGTAGGGCCAGGTCATGTAACATCAATAGTGGAGTACAGCCAGGTCAGGTAATCGCAATGGTAAAGTAAAGCCAGGTCATGTAATGTCAATAGTGGAGTACAGCCAGTTCATGGAATCTCAATAATAGAGTAGAGCCAGGTCATGTAATGTCAACAGAAAAGTAGAGCCAGGTCATGTAATGTCAATAGTAGAGTAGGGCCAGGTCATGTAATGTTAATAGTAGAGTCAGGTCATGTAATGTTAATAGTAGAGTCAGGTCATGTAATATCAATAGTGGAGTAGAGCCAGGCCACGTAATCTCAACAGTAAAGTAGAGCCAGATCATGTAATGTCATCAGTGGAGTAGAGCCAGGTCATGTAATCTCAATAGTAGAGTAGAGCCGGGTCATGTAATCTCAATAGTAGAGTAGAGCCAGGTCATGTAATGTCAAAAGTAGTGTAAAGCCAGGTCATGTGATGTCATTAGTGGAGTAAAGCCTAATTAGGTATTCCCAATAGTGAAGTAGAGTCATGTTATGCAATCTCAGCAGTGGAGTAGAACCTAGTCATGTAATGTCAATAGTAGAGTAGAGCCAGGTCATGTAATGTCAATAGTGGAGTAGAGCCAGATCATATAATCTCAATAGTGGAGTACAGCCTGGTCATGTAATCTCAATAGTGGAGTAGAGCCAGGCCATGTAATTCCAATAGTGGAATAGAGCCTACTCATGTAATCTTAATAGTGGAGCAGAGCCTGATCATGCAATCTTAATGGATTACCTAGGTTGCTTGCTTCTTCTAGGTTTGTAGGAAAAATGGACATTTACAATGTTTCAGAACATATATTGCATATTTAGGATTATGACTTTACCTGGTTGAGCTTCTTCCACAGGTTGAGGACAGGAGACAGTTCATTAGACCACAATTCACGATCAAACTTGGAGCCTGCAGTTACCAAACGGCTTAGAATCCTCAGCTGTGATATCACCTGGGCAGAGCACAGACATAATAACAAGTAAGATTTATGTTCAAACAACGCTCTATTAAAAAAAAAAAAAAAAAAGAATAATAATAATACATGTGTCAGCACATTCACATATACATTACCAACTCCAAATAAAACTTTTGGATAGTGTAGGAAGTTTTACCCTCACTTCATGCCAGAAGTAGTGGGAAAAAGCCCCCAGCTGAGACATAAAACACATTTTTAGTAGAAAGTACAAAAGCATAGAAATTCTAACAATGCTTGAAAGCTGTCTGAGCCTTCCTGGCTTGGTGACACACGCATTGCCCATGTCTTGTACAGGTGTCACCAGAAGGAAATAAAAAATCTCCCCAGTGGTAGATACATAGACATACTAGGACCAGTTTGGACAGGAACTATTAACCTACCAGCATGTCTTTGGAAGTGGGAGGAAACTGGAGTACTCAGAAGAAACCCACACAAGCACAGGAAGAACTTGCAGACTTTATGCAGATAGCGTTCTTCTTGGCATTTCAACTGAGGACCCTAGTGCTGCAAGGCAGGAGTGCTAACCCCTAAGCAACTGTGCTACATCCATCTTGGTGTGCTTTGTGAATTTTTTTCCAGATCTGTGTCAAAATTTGCCTGTGTGCTCCTCTCTCTCCATGTGCAGGGTGACTAGTCTTGTGTCCGCCCCTCCTGTATTTTTTTGCAGGTAGCCTATAGTGGGTGGGGTCTGCTGGGCCCCTCCTACAGCTGTGTGATGATGCCATTGCTTCTATACAGGGTAATATCTGGGTTTACAAAGGCATTTGGTGCACACAAATTGGAGGCATGTCCTTTATGGCAATTCAGGAATGTACTTGAAAGAAAGTTTTCATTTATCCCGTGTATTTAAACCCAAGAACAAAAATATAATATATTAGTTTAACAGTCCTTAGATGTAATGGCTGCATTTTCTTTCCTTTTTCGGCCTTCTTTCCTTTATGTGCTGATCCCGCCAGTAGAACACTGCCTGTCCTAGAATGACAATACTCACACCTATAGAGGAGCAATATTATCATCCAAATAATGGAATTGTGCTAGGACTACAGAAACCCATTGATTTTGCTGAAGAATATGATTATCAACTATTTGATATTCATATTCTTATCAATTATTTTGTAAAATGTAGGTCTAAGTGAACGTTTCCTGATTTATCACAGAGCCTTCTAAGGCTAGGTTCACAACCACAGGTGCGTTTTAACGTGTTGCCCTACATGCAAGTGATGCAAAAAGGAAGTCCCCGACTGGCACAAAAACGCAATGCGTGGGGTG
Source organism: Glandirana rugosa (assembly GCA_018402905.1). Lineage (NCBI taxonomy): Eukaryota > Metazoa > Chordata > Amphibia > Anura > Ranidae > Glandirana > Glandirana rugosa. The sequence goes on along the minus strand of BLSH010169639.1, from coordinate 361,172 downwards.
CCATTAACAATTGATGGCACCACCACCCTTCTGCAGTATGTTCTCTGGAACATTGCACAATTTTGTACTCATTCCAAACATGCAGTAGTGTGAAAGAAGCCTAATTCTAGACTTGGGTTTTTTACGCTAGTTAGCTAAAATGTTGACTGCTTCGTTGCCTTATTTGAAAAACTCATCATAGGGGTATTATCTGATAAACCCCCCCCCCCCCCCACTGTTATTTTTTGGCATGAACCATATGGTTTCTATTGTCTACATCTGGTGCAAGCTTAAAGTTAGTGTACATGAATTTGGGTATTCAGACTGCATTAACATTTTCCACATGCATTTTTATTTTGGCTGCATTTACATATGAGATAATATTCCATCTAAAAAAAAAGCCTTGGACATATCCCAGAAAAACGTAATGTGTTGACATAGTTTAGACTGAAATTCCAGCCACCAGAACGCCAAGGCTGCGGTAGAGTTTTCATCAAGCAAATCAGTAATTCTTTAGTAGTCTGATCTACACTAGTGGACTATGATCTGATTTCATACGCTTATGTACTGTAACCTGTTGTGGTATACAAAGAATTCCCTCCTAGAATGTAATCTATGCTAGTCATGGCGGGAATAAGTGCACAGCCCTAAATAGAGATTTAATGTGTGCCAGACATGTATTAACCCTTTGTTGGATATTAGAGTGTATGTAATGATTTTTTATTATTGAATGTATTATATTTTTACTTTTGGATTGAGTAGGGAAGGGTTTAACTCTTTGTCAAGTTTTCAATTCTGTCGGTGTCCCCTCTATATGTCCTGGTGACCAGGGCTGTCTAAAGCAAGCCAAAAAGGGCAGCTGCCCCGGGCCCAGTTATTGTTGTGGGGCACAAGGCAGCTTCCCCTTGAGCTTGCAGTGCCTGCAAATAGTGGATAAGTGGATTTGGGAGGGCCCAAGAAAATGTTTGACCAGGGTTTAATTAATTTTAAAGATGGCCCTGCTGGTGATCACTGTAACCAAAACAGGAAGTGAGGTGAAATCCAAAATTTTAGAATTTGCACCAGAATAGGAGGTAAAGGATAAATTCACCAAGTGGGGGGGGGGGGTACCTGTTGTGGTTACAACTGTAAAATAGGGGAATTCCCTACACTTTAAGGTGCTTGAGACCAGTAGTAAGGGAAAATCTACAAACTAAACAAGACACAGAGAGCAAAAAAAAAAAAACTCTTTCCTCCTCTTTCCAAAAGGAAAAGAAAAGTCTTACATTACATACAATTTAATGAGATATAATTATAGCCTCTGTTAAGAGTTTATGTCCGTTTTTTGAGGATTGTCCTGTTTTTCCTGTCCCGGGGGCACAGTTGTCAATAGAATCTATAAGGAGAAGAAATCTCCAGTTGGGACACAAGCAGCAATAAAGAAAATTGTTTTTATTGCTATTTTTTTTATGGTTCAAACTTTTTATTGAGAAAAAATAACAGCATTACAAGGAAATGCATCAATCGTTCAGAACCAAATCTGAGTCAAACATAACATGTATAGACCAGTGGGGAAGAATATAAGGGTCCAGGCCGTAGTTACCCTGTAACAAATTGAGGAGAAGGGGGAAGAAGGTGGGGTAAGGTTACCCTAAGAGTGAATGAGGTCCTATGGGTTGTGAGTCCCCACTTCTAGAGTCGAGGGTTAGATTTGGGCCTGGAGAGTGATTGTTTGAGAGTCAGAGGCGTCCTGAATGTGGTGGTTGGAGGCTGTCGTACAGAAGGAAAAGAAAAGAACAGTGGAATGGAGAGGAGTAGAAAAGAAGAGCTCAAGAATAGGGAGACATAGAGGGAGAGGGGGCAGGATGGCCCCAAGACGGGGGGAGCGGAGAGGGGAAGGGAGGGGGGTAAGAGGGGGGGTGGCGGATCTGGGGAGGGCCGGTCGTTTGGAGCTCAATGTCAAAGGTAAAGTACAGTGAAAGCATTGAGAAGCGATTCATGGGATGTTCAGGGTCGGAAGAGGGAAATGTCAAAGCCCGGGGGGGCAAAGTGGGTTAGCCATGGTGTCCAGATGCGTTCATGTCGGGCGAGTTTATTGGTAACCATGGCTTAAATTCTGGCAGGAATCATGGCCTTCATGACCCTATTTTTGGTTTCAGCGATTGGGAGCTGTGGAGATTTCCAGGCATGTGCAATGGTTTGTGACCTGCAGGAGAAGCTTGAATTGAGATTTGAAAAGTTCTGTGGGTTTCATGTTTAATAGTGCTGTCTTGGGATCGGGAGCTATGGAGCAGCCCATAAGTTTGGTTATGATTTGAAATATGTGGCCCCAGAATCGTTCCACGATCGGGCATGCCCACCATATGTGCAAGTGGGTTCCAGCGTCTGAGCAGCCTCTGAAACAGAGAGGGGAGTAAGAGGGCAAGAACCTGGCAGGAACTAGGTACCATCTCATGAGGACTTTATAGGAAGTCTCAAGGGCCACGATATTCTGAGATGAGGATTTGGTGGAGTCCCAGATCTCAATCCAGTCTTCTGGGGGGATAGCCTGCTGAAGGTCATTTTCCCAGGCCTTTACAAAGGGGATCTGTGAGGCAGGTAGGGGGTCAAGCAGGAGGGTGTAAAGGGTGGATACGATGCCCCTGGCGTGGGGGTCGGTTTTGTTTTTATTGCTATTTATGTGCCTGTTACAGAATTACACTCACTTCCTGTACCTTGCCACCTGGTTGGGAGATAAGGGGAAATCCTCCCAAAAGAAACCTGGAAAGCAAACAGCCTATTATAAATTCTGGGGTGTTGCTTTGCAAACTGGAGAGGTTCACATTTAACCCTTTCACAGCCAGAGCCGTTTTTTGCGTTTTTGGCACACGTATTTAAAAAATAATTTTAGACCTGAAGATTACACAAAACCCCCAAACATTATATATTTTCTGAAAGCTGACACCCTAGAGCAGGGGTGTCAAACTGGCGGCCCTCCAGCTGTTGCAAAACTACAGTTCCCATTATGCCTCTGCCTGTGGGCCATGCTTGTAACTGTCAGCCTTGCAATGCCTTATGGGATTTGTAATTCCGCAACAGCTGGAGGGCCACCAGTTTGACACCTGTGGCCTAGAGAATACAATAGTGGTAGTTCCAATTTTTATGTCACATGATATTACCGCAAAAAGGAAACTCAAAATTTCAGTAAAAGTACACTAACGTGAATTGTAAAGCAAATAAACACAATAAATTACCCACATTTTTGGTAAAATATAAAAGACGAGGTTGCACAGAGTAAATAGATACCCACCATGCCAAACCTTAAATTTTTGTGCACCCCGTAAAATGGCGTCGTACTTCAGTACCCTATATTTTCTATAGGTATCAGTTTAGTGTTACGGAGGAAGCTTTGTGTTAGCATTATTGCTCTCACTCTGGCGTACGCGGCAATATGTTACATGTGTATTGCAATCAGCGTTTTCACACGTAGGCGCACAGACGCATGCGTTTACGTTTGTGCGTGTGTATATGTGGGGGTGGGGGGGGGGGGGCTAAAAAAATTTTTGGGGAGGATTATGTTATGTGTTTGTGTGTAACTTTAATTTTTGCAAAAAAAAGATAATATATTTTTTTACTTTACTTTTTTTTTTTTCATCACATAGGGGACAAAAAGTCCCCTATGTGATGTTTTTATGTGACAGGTTCTCTTTATTGAGACATGCAGGGTCTAAAAGACCCTGCATGTCTCCCCTGTACTCCACTGAATGTTTTGAAATGCAGATCGCATTGCAAAACATCTGTTCCCGGCAAAGCGACGTCGCTTTCCAGGTCAATGCAAAAAGGGGAGGGGAGCGGACATGTATCTGCTCTCCTCCTTCCCTCCACATGCCGCCGCCCGCCATGGACATACTGGGCCCGCCGATGGGCAAGCGGGAGCGTGCACATGGGGGGCGCCAGTACCGGGGGTCCGTGAGAGCGCTCGGGCGGCAGCCCGTCAGTTTCACACACAATCCTGGTGGCTGCAGCCATTGGATTGTGTGTAATACCCCCTGCCATTAGGTCTGTTTGATGTACGGACCTGGCGGCGAAAGAGTTAAAGCGGCTCTTCAGTCATTTTTTCAATTTTCTATCTATTAAATCTTCTGCCCTTGTTGTTTTAACTTTGCATAGTAAAACATTTTTTTTCTGCCAGTAAATACCTTATACAGCCCACTTCCTTTTTCTTGTCTTGTAATTAGCCTAGGCTTATGACATATTGCACAGCTCTATTTCTCTCACTCTCGTGAGAGTTTGGCAGGAAGGGTGGGGTGAGTTAAAAGAGGGCCAATGAGAGCTGCAGGGCTGCAGAGCTGGATGTGTGACTCTGTGTGTCTGTGTAAATCCAGGAAGTGAACAGGCAGCAGCTTCAGCTGCCCACAGTTAAAACGGATGCAGCCAGGCTTAGTAGAGGGAGATTTCTGCAGCATATTTGGCAAGTACAGAATCGCAGTATATATAAAATAATATGCAAAGTGGTTGGAGGGAAGATTCAGAATGGCAAAGATGTTTTTACTACAAATTATGTGAGCAGATTGCAGTTCCTCTTTAAGGGTTCAGTAGAGGGGGATTAGAGTGTATGTGTGTGTCAAGCTGAGGCGCCATCTTGTGTTTACTAGTCATACTGCCTGAATTTGCCTTTCCCTTGCTTATGGTCCCTCTCTGTAAATAAGTTTTTATTTTCTGATGCTGTGCTGAAAACACTCTGTTATCTGTTAGAGGTAATTACTAGTACTACACAGTAGTAGCAAACAGCAACTGTTGGTAGGTGCCCTTACATTCCTACATGTAGCTGTTGGAGCTGAAAGTCCTTAACAGGTTTTAAGATGGCCATAGACAGTTTGAATGTTGGCTGGTTCAGCAGGAACCGCCCGAGATTCGAACCTTGTATGGGCAGGCTGAATGTACCCAAGTTGATCGATCAATCAGAACCAGCCTGCTGGATTTTACATGTGATTATTGCTAGCGGCTGTTATAGCTGCTAGCAATAATCACTGTGTCCTCCCGGCGGGGGCGGCTTCCCCCATCCCCCTTCTGAGAGAACACAATGGCTCCGTGGGAGGGATTCCCCTGTCAATGCTGTCTGTGTTGTTGGGGGAAAGGAAAGAAATGGTGATTGCAGGAATGAAATTTGCTCCGTCTATGGCCAGCCTTAATAACAACAGCCTATTCACACCACATGCATTGGGCTGCTTTGGGGAGTGTTGCCCAATGCAATCCCAACGCATAGACAAGGCAATTTGCCTTTTGTCCTATTGTTTCAGTCTACAGAAATGCACTGTGTTGGTGGGTGCTGAAAAAAAGTAGGACAGAATGCATTTTCATGTATATGCATGTTAGGACATACTACACCACACCATGTACTGTGGTGCATAAAGTTGAATATTTTGTGTCATTTCAATAAAGTTGTAAAAAAGTAAAAAGAAGGTAAACAATGCAATGCCGTATAACAATGCGTTACCCTGCCCCTTCACAGCCCACTGGGGCAGTTTTCAGGCTTTTTAGCACTAGAAATAGTGACTAAAAACTGCCTCCCATGCCGCCCCAGTGTGAAAGCCTGAGTGCTTTCACACTGGGCGGCGTGCTTGCAGGATGTTAGGAAAAGTCCTGCAAGCAGCATCTTTGGGGCGGTTTGGGAGCGCTATATACAGCTCATTCCAATGGGCAGGGCTTCCAAAGTGCTTTTCAGCCACAACACGGGCATTTTTAACCCCTTTTTGGGGTTAAAAATGCCCTGCTAGCGGCCGAAAAGTGCAGCTTAAACATTGGTAAATCGCTGCTAAAACAAGCGGTGCTTTACCGCTAACGGACCCGCGGCCCCAGTGTGAAAGGGCTCTTATACAGAGCATAGGTGTAAATGGGTGCTTAGGGCTGAATATGTAAATCTTTCAGTGGATGTTTAGCAGAGAATATATTTGATGGCAACTAATATTTTCCTGCACACTGTGACAATGAAAACCACCATGTTCTATGGTTCAACCAATGCCTACTGCAGTCAGGCCCACAAACATACACAGGAGTATGGGAGAGGGACTGTATGGGACAAAACCATGTGAAAAAAAGCTACAGTCCTAACCAGAAAAACTGTAAAAAACCTCCTGAATCTGGTAGCAATGGAGAATATAAAACACAGATTAATGGTAATAAAAAAATTAAATTTGCATCATATCTACGGTGTTGTCAAAAGTCATGGCCTGCCCAAATAACAGTCCATAAAAGAAGTGCTGTACGCAGGGACTGGAAATATACTGTGTGTGCTGGCTTGTATGGAAGAAAAGAAAGACTTTCTCAGTCATGGTTCTGGCACTTCCTATTTTTAATCTTTTTTTTTTTGATCCTACCATGGCGATCCTGGTTCTGGCACTTCCTATTTTTAATTTTTTTTTTCTGTTTTATTTTCATTTGTATACAATTGTGGCTCCATATGAACAATAATACGAAATGTTAACTTATATTGTTTTTAGCATATCATAAGCCGGTTTGTGATGGATGTCCCCAGATTGAGGATAGACCTCTCCCCCTCCTCTGGTTAGGCCCATTTCCTGTCACTGGCCTTTATATTTCCTACCCTGGTCCCCCCCCCGTCACGTGACTTGACAAAGCAAAAGATTGTGAAACATGTCGCCAGCGTGACGGGACCTCCACTGTTCCCTGGCTCCCTGCAGACCCGCTATTCCAACTACAGACTTGCTCCGCAGGTCCGAGGATTGACGTCACCTGGGACTACACCGCGGCTTTGCCCACCTTATCTTTCCAGTGTGTCTGATGGGGCGGCTCTTGCCAGGAGAGT
>BLSH010169639.1:286946-354399 GCA_018402905.1 Glandirana rugosa | reverse complement strand
GCTTTGTTTTGCTTTGAATTGTTAAAAAAAGTAAGACGTGTACAGATTGTGGGTCACTACAGTGGGAACTAATCCACTGTTATGACATTCATTCCCACATTCCATATAAAAATGAAGAAAGAAGGTTAAAAATTAAATAAAAAGAGAAATTGGATCGTAAAATAACACCCCGAAGTCCGGTGGGATATTCACGTGGAATATGAAAGTAAGTTCCAGAGGAATGGGAGGATGGTTGACGTGAGTTAGGGGGAAAAAGGATAGGAAGGAATATTAGTGCAGTCAGGAGAGAAGGAATAAAAAAGTTTCCCCCCTCACATATACTAATGTTCCACAAACAGGAAGTTAATATCACCAACCATTCCCATTTTATTAAGGTGTATCCATATAAATGGCCCACCCTGTAGAATAGAGAGGGGAAGAAGTGAGAAGGCTAAGTAAAAATAAGGAAGAGAGGACTGACGTGATTATAAGGAAGGATAGGAAAAAGGGGGATTGAGTGCAGTTGGTAGGAGGGTAAGGAGACCTTGAATGAAAGTATAAGGTGCACTTATAGGGTGGCCTGAAGCCCCACAATAAAATGCTAGGTTAAAGAGAAAAATAAATTAAAAATTGGAAGAAAGAAGTAAAAATATACCTTACACCCTTACTTACAGTATTGTCACCTAATCAAGGGTGACATCACTGGGTGTTAGACATGTGCAGAATGAAAAAAATTGTTAAGTTTCGTTTTGTTTCGATTCGTTATTTACATAAATTTGTTTAGTTAAATTAGTTTAATTCGTTTTCGGAATTCGTTGCATTTATTAGAATTCAAATTGATTAAAATTTTCGGAATTCAAATTCAAATCCATTAAAATCGTTTTTTCGAATCTTTTCAAATTCGAAAAGTTTTCAAATTCGAATAGTTTTCTAATTCGAATAGTTTTTGAATTCAAATAGTTTTTGAATTCAAATGGTTTTCCAATTTCCAAAGAGAATAAAATAGAATAGAAAGTAAAGGAATGGAATATAAAAAATAGAATAGAAAATAATGTAACAGAAAATAAAAGAATAGAATATAATAGAGTAAAACAGAACAAAATAGAATAGTAAATAAAATAACAGAGTAGAATAGAATAGAAACAAATAGAAAAGAATAAAAAAAGAATAGCATAAAATAGAAAGAATATAACCATCTTCTGGAATTCAAATAGAAAAGAATGTAATTAATAAAAACAATAGAATAGAATAAAAATTTGAATGTAAATAGAATAGAAAAGAATAGATTAGAATAGAATAGAAAATAACAGAATAGTGTAGAAAAAAACAACAGAATAGAATAGAAAGAATATAACCATCTTCCTATTCTAATCTATACTTTTCTATTCTATTCATATTCGAATTTATTATATTTGAATTTTAGCAAATGGTTATATTCTTTCCATTCTATTGTTTTTTAATTCTATTATTTTTCTATTTGTTTATTCTATTCTTGCTATTCTGTTTTCTTTTCTATTCTGTTCTCTTATTTTCTATTCTATTATTTTCTATTCAAATTCAAATTTATTTATAAGATGGTTATATTCTTTCTATTCTATTCTATAGTTTTTCTATACTATTCTATTATTTTCCATTCTATTCTAATCTATTCTGTTCTATTCTTTTCAAATTCAAATTGATTCTATGGGAAGTTTGGGAAATGGTTATAAATTCTTTCTATTCTATTGTTTTTTTATTCTATTCTTTTATATTCTATTATAATCTATTCTATCCTTTTTTTGTATTCTATTTTTTTTTATTATTTTCTTTTCTTATGTATTCAAATTCAAGTTTATTTTATTTGAAGTTTGAAGTTCAGAAGATGGTTATATTATTTTTATTTTATTCAATTATTTTTTATTCTATTCTGTTCATTTCTATTCTATTGGATTGCATTATTTTATTTTCTGTTATATTCTTTTTCTATTCTATTATATTTTTTTTCTATTCTATTATATTTTTTTTATATTTTATTCCTTATTTTCTATTATATTTTATTCTCTTTGGAAATTAGAAAACTATTTGAATTTGAAAACGATTCGAATTTTAAATCTCTTCAAATTCAAAAACTATTTGAAATTAAATTCTAAAACTATTCGAATCAATTCGAATTCAATTTTTTTTTTTTGATTTGTAGTTCTAGTAAAATAAAATCTATAGTTGTAGCATTTCCAAATTTATCTTCCTCTGCTTTACAAAAGGATCATAATATAATAATAATATATAAAATATAAAAACAAATAATAGTTTGAAATGGTGTTGATGTTGTTATGATATTTATAAATGAACCTAAAATATGTTTACTTATTTCATTATTTTTTTGTTTATTTTTGCCAGTCTTACCAAATGGCTCTGGACTCCCTGCATTGAATATTCTCCTCTTGTCATTGTCATGGATTTTGATGACCATTTGCTAACACCATTCTCATTGAGCTGTCCAGATCAGTACATTGAGCTGATTCACCTTGGTTAAATCTTCTATTTGTGACTCAAACAATAATGTTTTATAAATATATATATATATATATATATGTAGACACAAAAATAAATAGTATTTGTAATTTATTGTTGTTTTTTTTTTCATTTTATTGTATAAATTTAGAGAAAAGAGAGCTGTTTTGGGGCAGATATGACCTGGTGAGATTAAGGTGGTTGTCAACTCCCCTGACATGGAGACAAAGGAATAATGAGCTAGTATGCATCACATTGCATTTGGCGGCTCCAGCCAATCACAGCGTGGGCCGCGCCGAAGTCACTCCCGTGCTTGCGCACGGGAGCCGTCGTTTACGGCACACATAGTGAAGAAACGGCCCAGTCCGGCTGTTTCTTCACTGCGCATGAGCCGATGTTGTCGGCACATGCATCTACACTGTATATATCCTAAACCGTGCAGGGTACCTACAGGTAAGCCTTAATATCCGGATCCCAACTGGTTTGCGCACATTTACTGCTGCAGAATGGCAGCGTCCCCCGAATCTCATGCCTGCCGCACTCTGCAGGAGTGTGCCCGTGGCTCGGGCAGACCCGATGTCCACCAGCAAGGCGCAATTGCTTATTACCAAAGAAAAACGGGGAACCGCCAATGTAAACACAGCAGTTCCCCACGCTGTCAGGCAGCATCTAAGAGATCTACTGATCCCTGTCACTGGGATCAGTTAGATCTCTTATGCCCCTGACAGCCCAGCTCCCTCACAGTTAGAACACGCATATGGAACACAGTTAACCCCTATAGCGCCCCGCAGGTTAACCCCTTGACTGCCAATGACATTTATACAGTAATCAGTGGATATTTAAATTTCTGATCGCTGTATAAATGTCATTGGTCGCAAAAAAGTGTCAAAAATATCCGACATGTCCGCCCCAATATCAAAATCCAATAAAAATCGCAGCTTGCCGACATTACCAGTAGAAAAAAAAATTGTAAAAACGCCAGAAATTGATTCTCATGGTTTGTAAAAGTGGCAACTTTTGCGCAAACCAATCAGTAAACGTAGATTGCTATTTTATTTTACCAAAAATATGGAGAAGAATATAAATCGCCCAAAACCGATGAATGCATTTGTTTTTTTTTTATAGTTTTTTTTTTTATTTGTATTTTAGCAAATTAAGAAATATTTTTTTTTGCAAAATTGTCACTCTATTTGTGGGGAACAAAGCACGCAAATTTTAGTTTGGGTACAACGTTGCACGACCGTGCAAATGTCAGTTAAAGCGACACAGTGCGAATCGCAAAAAGGGCTCTGGTCCTTACATGGGAAATCCTTCTGGGGATGAAGTGGTTAAAGGCTTACCTGTGGGTTAAACTGGTTGTCAAGAGTTGACAACCACTTTAAGTTCCATTTTCTTGCAGAAATTTTAGCTGCTACCATAAAATGCTATGAAGGTACCTGAGTTCCAACATAATAATAAGTATGTGAGCTAGTAACAGGGACGAGGTGGAAGTTCAATTGAACTTCAGCTGTTTGGACATTCAGATTAAAGTCTAAGTGCATCAAAATAAACACAACAATCAGCACAAGGAAAATAACTTACAGTTAGTATGATTGTGAAGTGTCTCTTGCTCTCATGCACTTCTGTTAGCTAACATTCTCATTCATCAATGCCCTCATCCCTACAGTCATCATTTTTTGGTATGGTGGGAGTCAATTGAGCTGCCGGGCACTCAGGTCACAGGCTGTCATCAGTGCCCAACTATACCTGCCCTTTTCGCCCAGCAACACCATTCATAGAAACCAATGGTACAACTTCTATGAATGGAAAATGATCTATGAATGGAAGAAGTGGGCCTTTTAATCCTCCACCTATGCTCCATTCTTAGATTGTGCTTCATTCATAGAAGCTGTAGTATGGCTTCTATGAATGGAGCAGCTGGGCAGAAAGGGTGGGCATAGCTGGGAACTCTTGGAAGGAGGTGACAACAGGCAGGGAGAACCAGTGGGTAAGGATGTTCCTGCAGTTGCAGCCTACTGCCAAGTTTGCTCCAGTGGAGGGGGAAGAGGGTGATGATGAGAACTTGTACTTGGGTGCCAGATATAGCAGAGGAAAATAAGGGAGAGGAACAATGTTAAAGAGGCAAAATGTGATCCAGGGGTAGGCCACAGAGGAGAGGAGGGAGCATCCATCCTATTCCACTGGATGGCAGAGGTACTGCTATCCCCTGGTCCACTCCTCAGAGCTTAACTGTGTGTGCTTTTTTAACACATATGCTGTAGATTGCACCACAGAGAGGGACACCACTTCTCACCACACAGCTCCTTGGGAGCAGCACCTGAATGCTAGCAATTAGCATGAAAAGGGCCTCACTCCTCCTTCCCCATCCAGATCCTCTCTTTCCACCTATACTCACACAATACCAGATTCCCCATCAGCAGCCTCCAGCAATAGGGATACAGGTTTTTCAAGGGGTGTCAAAAGTTTGTCTTATGACTCTTCCAGTGGAAAATAGACTCAGTATGGTGCCAAACAGAGTAGTGGCAAGCATAGCCTGCAACCTTTCTTTGATTCTGTCAGCCCCCACCCTGCCTTCTTCAGCTGTTGCAATCAGCATGTTTCCCCTTTCATAAATGTTCAGCCTATGCAGTACTGCAATAGCAGGTTCCCAGATCTGGGCCACACAGTCAGCAGGAGGGTCCACCTGACCATAGACATGTGGTCCTTCAGGTATGGACGGGAGAGGTATATATTTTTCATGGCCCACTGGGAATCTCTGCTGGTAGCCAGGAAAGATGCAAGACAAGGCACACCTTGAAATTGGTTGTGCTGCCCCATGTCCTTACAGCTGGTGATGGTAGGTGATGTATCATTAGCACTGCTAAATATGACAGCTTCCTGACCAGGGCTCCTGGTTGTTAGACATCCTAACAACCAGCGTTTCATCCCCGACCAGCACATTCAGCTGTCAGCTAGGTAGGGTTGCCACCTCATCCCTTTAAACCCGAACACGTATGAATTACACAGGTTCTGAGGCTAATTTAATGCAGATAAGGCACCAAGTGAGTTTAATTACCACCTTAATCAGCCCCAGAATCTGTGTAATTCATACGTGTTCGGGTTTAAAGGGATGAGGTGGCAACTCTAGCAGGAATGTCTTTGTGCAAGATTTGGGCTACTCACTAGATACTAAGGAATGTATATTAACTAACTTTACTTCACCACCCACCCCATAGATTATTTTTGATTTTGTTCAGAGTTTAGAGATGGGGAACCCAGATAGCAAGCAATCGTGCTGCAAGTTTGAAAACGACTTGCTAATATATTGTTAGACTTGCCAGGCTTCACAAGTTTATTGAACAATTGCCGCAAGTCCATATTGCATGACTCCAGATCAACTTTCTTTGCAAACATTCTGCAAGTCTGCTGCAAGTTCTAGTACAGTTATGTTGTACAATAGTTATCCCACCACAGGGGTCACTGTGGCTGAATTTTCATGCTGTAGACTTGCAGAGCTCTTGCTGTAGACTCACCACTGCAACTTTGCTCTTGCTAGAGACTTGCCATGCAAATTTGCTACAAATTAGAAGTGTCAACTCAAACTTGCACTTTAAAGTGGATGTAAACCCTCCATATACCCAGCCTCAGATGATACACAGGGATGAAACAAATCTCCCTATATAAGTCTTACATTTATATCTTCTGTCTTCAGCTTGATATACTGTTAAGAAAATGCGCATTCTGTTATATTTTTCACTTCCTCATTCCTATGTATGAGGAAATGACTGCTAGACACTGTGAGACACAGAGAGACTGTGCGAAAGCTAATTGGAGGAAAAGCACACACACCCTTCCCACACTTGCAGAGCCATGTCTGTGTATTGCTTAGCTGGCTGCTAATCTATTTTTAGCAACCTCATCTGTCTCTAAATTCTATGTCCCATCTCCCAGAGCGTGTGATGACTTATCAGGCTGATAAGAGTGCTACGGGGGAAGAGACAGCTATGTGACATAGCTGTTTGAAAAGAAATAGGAAAACACTACAGATAGAGGTGTCCAACTCAAATTTCATGAATCGGTTTTACATCCACTTTAAAGAGGTAGTAAACCCGCCTGAAAAAACAAAAAAAAATCCTGCAAGACATTAGTATAATATGTTAGTGTGCATCGCATACTAACATATTATAAAATACTTACCTTAGAATGAGGCCCCCGATGCCTGAGTCGGTCAGTGCTAAGGACACTGACATGATGGTCATCTTCTTTCTTCCGGGTACGCGGCTCTGGCGCTGTGAGTGGCCGGAGCCGAGTGACGTCACTGCTGCGCATGCGCGCGGGAGCTCTTCTTTTCAGCAGCCAGCTCTGTTTTTCCGGCAGCCTCCGCCGGATCATCAGAGCACATGCGCCACTAATGCCAGCGGCTGCATGCAGGGCGAATATCTTCTAAACCATGCAGGTTTAGGAGATATTCATTTTACCTACAGGTAAGCCATATTATAGGCTTACCTGTAGGTAAAAAGAGTAGTGGGGGGTTTACTACCGCTTTAAGTGCTCTGCAAGTGTATAACCTGTTGCCAGTGAAAATGTACAGCAAGTTATCAGACTTACAATTCAACACTGCCACAAATTTGTGGCAAGTTATCCTTGCTATCTGGGAAGGGTAACATTTACAAGAACTTATGACCTCTTACAGAGATCACAGTGCTGACGCTGATATCTGCCTTTCCCTTGAGAAGTACAGTGCTACCTTTCTTCAAACATCATCCAGGATCAACATCTACTTTCTAGACTGCTGACTCAGAGATGACAAAATTATGTAATCCCTGTTGTCTGGGAAGCTCTTGGCTGTGTTCACAAATTACACAATTTAAAGCCCCAGCTGCAGCCTCTAATTTGTAGGATTAGAGTCAGCTGTATGATTAACCAATTATACCAAGCAGGTGCTAACGATCATCAATTTTATATGTAGGTTGAAAAACCGCCATTACCTGAAACAGAAAAAGCTGTATAGGAAGCTTAAATCTAGGTGAGGAACAGCCAAACTCTGCCTCTAAGGCAGTGGTTCTCAACTCCGGTCCTTGGGACCCCCCAACAGGCCAGGTTTGCAGGATAACTGAAATACATCACAGGTGATATAATTTGCTGCTCAGTGATTGCAGTATTCTAGTCTGCATCTCCCCAAGGTAATACTTAAAATGTGGCCTGTTGGTGGGTCCCGAGGACCGGAGTTGAGAACCACTGCTCTAAGGTGAGGTTGTGGAAGACCGTTTTATGTCACAGGTCATACACCATGCCAAGACTTAGCACAGCAACAAGACACAAGGCAATTATATCCCATAGAAAGGAAAATGATTTAATATTTTTTTACAAATAAAAATCTGAAAAGTATGGCGTGCATTTGTATTCAGCCCCCTTTACTCTGATACCCCTAACTAAAATCTAGTGGAACCATTTGCTTTCAGAAGTCACCTAATTAGTAAATTGAGTCCACCTGTGTGTAATTTAATCTCAATATAAAGACAGCTGTTCTGTGAATCCCACAGAGGTTTGTTAGAGAACAAACAGCATCATGAAGGCCATGGAACACACCAGACGGGTCAGGGATAAAGGTGTGGAGAAGTTTAAAGCAGGGTTAGGTTATGAAAAAATATCCCAAGCTCTGAACATCTCACAAAGCACTGTTCAATCCATCATCCAGAAATGGAATGAGAATGGCACAACTACAAACCTACCAAAACATGGCTGTCCACCTAAACTCACAGGCCGGGCAAGGAGAGCATTAATCAGAGAAGCAGCCAACAGGCCCATGGTAACTCTGGAGGAGCTGCAGAGATTCACAGCTCAGGTGGAAGAATCTGTCCACAGGAAAACTATTAGGCCTCATACACACGGACGTTTCTTAAAAAATAAACAAAACATCGCGCCCGACGTCAAGGAAAAAAAAAATCGGTGTTTTTCGGCGTTATGCATCAGCGTTAGTGAGCGTCGGTGTCAATAGGCGTTTTTAAAAAAAAAATCATCCCTCTGCTATTTTTCAACCTAAAAACGTTGGAGTCAAAAAACGCCGGTTAACGCCGATACGGCATTAGTTGGCGTGAGTGAGCGTTTTGCGGCCATCTACAGCTCAAAAACATTGGCGTTTTTATGGGGTCATTGACTAACATGGAGAGCTGCAAAAGACGCCAGAAAACGCCAGCGTCAAAAAACGTCCGTGTGTATGAGGCCTTAGTAGTGTACTCCACAAATTCAGCCTTTATGGAAGAGTGGCAAGAAGAAAGCCATTGTTGAAAGAAAGCCATAAGAAGCCCCGTTTGCAGTTTGCGAGAAGCCATGTGGGGGACACAGCAAACATGTGGAAGAAGGTGCTTTGGTCAGATGAGACCAAAATTGAATTTTTTTGGCATAAAAGCAAAACGCTATATGTGGTGGAAAAATGACACTGCACATCACCCTGAACACACCATCCCCACCGTGAGACATGGTGGTGGCAGCATCATGTTGTGGGGATGCTTTTCTTCAGCAGGGACAGGGAAGCTGGTCAGAGTTAATGGGGACAATGACCATAAACATACAGCCAGAGCTACAATGGAATGGTTTAGATCAAAGCATATTCATGTGTTATAATGGCCCAGGCAAAGTCCAGACCTAAATCCAATTGAGAATCTGTGGCAAGACTTGAAAATTGTTGTTCACTGATGATCCCCATCCAATCTGACAGAGCTTGAGCTATTTTCCAAAGAAGAATGGGCAAAAAAGTTCACTGTCTAGATGTGCAAAGCTGGTAGAGACATCCCCAAAAAGACTTGCAACTGTAATTGCAGTGGAATGCGGTTCTACAAAGTATTGACTTGGGGGGCTGAATACAAACGCACGCCACACTTTTCACATATTAATTTGTAAAAAATGTTGAAAACCATTTATCATTTTCCTTCCACTTCACAATTATGTGCCACTTTGTGTTGGTCTATCACATAAAATCCCAATAAAATACATTTACATTTTTGGTTGTAATATGACAAAATGTGGAAACGTTCAAGGGGTAAGAATACTTTTTCAAGGCACTGTATGAAGTCCTCACTTCCTTAAAACGTTTTGAAGCTGAATACCTATAATTTTGGAAACTTGAAGCTGACTTGTGTGGAATTGCCCACGGTGTTCGCCCTGTGAGCTGATTATGGATACCCATGCAGTCCCTTGCGTTCTCATTGGCTGCCCTTGTGAGTGCTTTGGGACTTGGATCTGAGGGGATGGCATCTTTTTCAAATGTTCTGACTTATGTCTGAGAGTGGCATACCAAAGATCTAGAAATACTCTCCCCTGAAGAAGAATAATAAGAAATAAATGTAAACGCGTTTGGTCTCCTGGCTAGGAGTACTAGATGAAGAAATTATATTGTGGATAGTGTATATGATTTACCTTGCCCATGGTTATATGGGTATTGGGATAACTCAATGTCAATTTTGTCTGAAGAGATGTCAGAACAATTGTTGTTTTAGTGTAAAGATTCATTTTACGAATTATTATTTTTTGAAAATAAAAAATATGATTTTCATATCATTCTTCTTATGTGTTGTTAAAGTGCACAGTTGTGTAGAATAGGAAATGTGTAGTGCTCAAAATGAATTGAAGTAGAGTCCCACAAACATATCATCATCATCTATTTGATGTTAGCTAACACGGCACTTAGTTTAATTAAAAATATGAATGTTGCTAATGTTTTACGGAGAGGGTTTGCCCTCCAGCTTGAAGTGCCTGGCATTGTCATCCACCAGAGTAATGACAGCTGTTGTCATGGTGGTAAGTTAATACCAAAACACCTGTCAGCATGATGAATCGTGTAGAAAGCAGATCAGTGGCACTCAGGCAATCAGCTAGAGTGATTTGAAAATTATAGTAACTTTCTTGTTTTACAGTTTCAGTTGGAACGTGTGAAGGCTGCTAACTATCAGCAAGAACCACTTAGGTTATCTATTCCTTTTACAGATAGACACAAACTTTATATTAAGGTGGGTGTGACGGAAGTAAGCAAACAGCAAAGTGCAACATGTTACTCCTCAAGCTGTGTTCCGTGGGTGACGTAACTTTATTGCCTTTCTATGACCGATGCGGTTGAAAAAAAAAAAAAAAGAAGCTGTATGCGGGTTTAGGTAATATTTATGGCATAAACTAGTGATCCTGAATTCATAGTTTCCTGTTGGGAATTAAAGTCAACCTGTGCCCAGGCTATGCATATTACATTTTTAACATATTTTGCAACAAGCAGTAAAACATAACATCACTTACTGGGCTCCCTGTTCTTCTTTACTCTGAATATAGTTCTTAATAACATTTAATCTATGTTTGGGGTGATTGTCCTGCTGCAAAATATACTTGGGGCTAATCACACGCCTCCCTGATGCTGCAGCATGATGGATATGTATCTGCCGGTATTTCTTAGCATTGAGGACACCATTGGTTCTGCCCAAATCTCCAACTCCATTTGCAGAAATGCAGCCGCAGGAGAGAATGAGAGAAGAGAATGGTTTTCAACATTTTTTACAAATAAAAATGTGAAAAGTGTGGCGTGCATTTGTATTCAGCCCCCCTGAGTCAATACTTTGCAGAACCATCCTTCACTGCAATTACAGTTGCAAGTCTTTTTGGGGGATGTCTCTACCAGCTTTGCACATCTAGAGAGTGACATTTTTGCTCAAGCTCTGTCAGATTGGATGGAGAGCGTCTGTGAACAGCAATTTTCAAGTCTTGCCACTGATTCTCAATTGGATTTAGGTCTGGACTTTGACTCTAAACCATTCCATTGTAGCTTTGGCTGTATGTTTTGGGTCGTTGTCCTGCTGGAAGGAGAACCTCCACCCCAGTTTCAAGTCTTTTGCAGACTCTAGCAGGTTTTCTTCTATGATTGCCCTGTATTTGGCTCCATCCATCTTCCCATCAACTCTGACCAGCTTCCCTGTCCCTGCTAAAGAAAAGCATCCCCACAACATGATGCTGCCAAGACCATGTTTCACGGTGGGGGTGGTGTGTTCAGGGTGATGTGCAGTGTT
This sequence comes from Glandirana rugosa, assembly GCA_018402905.1. Lineage (NCBI taxonomy): Eukaryota > Metazoa > Chordata > Amphibia > Anura > Ranidae > Glandirana > Glandirana rugosa. The sequence goes on along the minus strand of BLSH010169639.1, from coordinate 342,907 downwards.
AGTTTACCGCCACACATAGCGTTTTGCTTTTAGGCCAAAAAATTCAATTTTGGTCTCATCTGACCAGAGCACCTTCTTCCACATGTTTGCTGTGTCCCCCACATGGCTTCTCACAATCTGCAAACTGAACTTCTTATGGCCTTCTTCTTGCCACTCTTCCATAAAGGCCGAATTTGTGGAGTGCACGACTAATATTTGTCCTGTGGACAGATTCTCCCACCTGAGCTGTGGATCTCTGCAGCTCCTCCAGAGTTACCATGGGCCTCTTGGCTGCTTCTCTGATGAATGCTCTCCTTGCCCGGCCTGTCAATTTAGGTGGATGGCCATGTTTTGGTAGGTTTGTAGTTGTGCCATACTCTTTCCATTTCCAGATGATGAATTGAACAGTGCTTTGTAAGATGTTCAAAGGTTGGGATATTTTTTTTTATAACCTAACCCTGCTTTAAATTTCTCCACAACTTTATCCCTGACCCGTCTGGTGTGTTCCTTGGCCTTCATGATGATGTTTATTCACTAATGTTCTCCAACAAACCTCTGTGGGCTTCATAGAACAGCTGTATTTATATTGAGATTAAATTACTCACAAGTGGACTCAATTTACTAATTAGGTGACTTCTGAAGGCAATTGGTTCCACTAGATTTTCGTTAGGGGTATCAGAGTAAAGGGGGCTGAATACAAATGCATGGCATACTTTTCAGATGTTTATTTGTAAATAAATTTGAAAATCATTTATCATTTTCATTTCACTTCACAATTATGTACCACTGTGTTGGTCTATCACATAAAATCCCACTTAAATACATTTATGTTTTTGGTTGTAACATGACAAAATGTGGAAAATTTCAAGGGGTATGACTACTTTTTCAAAGCACTGTATACCAGAGAACGGCTGGAGCCTCAGTAATTTAAATTCTTAAACTAGTAAGGACCACAAGGAAGAAGCAAGGGCCACTCATGGCCCCAAAACACCAGTATAGCATGCCTTCTCTCTCTCAAATTTATATCATATAGAGATATTTTGAGAACGAGTTGACTTCACTGATAACAAGCAGCCCAACATGCCAACTATGTATCACAGCTGGTACTATAGACAAGCCTGCTACCAGGATTCTGGACAGAAGGGAAAGACCCAATGAGAGTTTAAGCTCTGCCCACATCATCAAGAAGTAGTACATTTTCAGTGAAGTTATTATTTGCCGATATAAGTGTGACTTAATTAGTCTTCTAAAATACACCTCATTTTCATAATGGCTAAAAAACAAGGTCATTGCCTACCTTTCCTACCTCACCTCTGCTGGTGCCCCCAAGGATTGCTCCCATAAGAGATTAATGAAAATACCAGACTTCAGTATCATTGTTGGGAGACTAAACACACAAAGATGGTGTGTACAGGACATAGGCACACTTTATTGTGCGTTATAATTGGAGTAACTGATTTGCTTTGTTCAGACGTTGCAGGCAAACTCAATTTAGCCTAATGAAAATCATTGAACAAGTAATAGTCTTAATATTTAAATATCACAGATCTTAAAGTTAATAAGAAACAATAAAGTAATGAGTAAACTAAACTCATTTGGAACAGTAAAACTAGTATGTTTTTAGTGTAAACACATATTAAGATATAATAGTTCTGAACTCACTGCTGAATACAGAAATATGGGAGAAATAATTAAAACAGCAATAAACATCAGCTTGTTCCTGCGCAGGGAATTACAAATCGCAATCTAAACCAAAAAACTAACATGTAAAATACTGCAGCTTATCAGATGGCTCCTTTAGTTTTCCCATTTTAATTTTTTCCCTTTTATTTTCACCAGGTGATCTGGCCAGTGACACGCTTTCTGTCTTAGTCTGGCTCCTCTGTCTATGGAGGAGAAAAATATACACCCGTGGACAGCAGCAATGTCTGGAGAAGGTGGTGTTTGATAGACTAGAAGATTTAGGTGGACTTTACATACTGTATGTGACTAACAAAATAAAGCTTAGCTCCAGCTAACGATTTTTAAGCAGTTATAGAAACAGTTTTTTTTATTCGTCGTTTTGGATAAAAGTTTGACATAAATAAATAAAAGCTCACCAATATGTGCACCCCAGTCAATAGTCATTGGTTTGTCTCAACCCTCTAACTGCCGTTTTTGGTGGACAGTTTGGCCAGTTAAAGAGGAGCTCCAGCCAAAAGGGGAAACTCCTCTTGTTTGCCCCCCCCCTCTGCTGCCACATTTGTCACCCTTTGGGGGGGGAGCAGGTACCCGGCGAAACGAGACGGAAGGTCGCCCCCCCTCCCCCGCAGCCGGCCCATTCATAAAGCGCAGCATACTTCGTGCATGCACAGTAGGGAGCCGACTGTAAAGCCATAAGGCTTTACCATTTCTTTCCCCTTGTCAAGATAGCGGCGCCAGCACCCTATAGCCAATTGCAAAATTGGCTCAAGTGAGGAGATTGCTGGATTCCTGGGCAGATAATTGCCCTACTATTAAAAGACAGCAGCTACAGTATTTGTTGCTGAGTTTAATTTTTTTTTTTTTGGGGGGGGGGGCCTGGAGCTCCTCTTTAACCACCACACAACCAGCGATGTACCTGTACATTGCTGGACTTTGAGTGATTATACAGTCATCCTCCCAGTATTGGTTTTTTCAGCCTGCGGTCGGCTTTCTTGCAAAAGACCCTTAGTGGTTTCAAAAAAGCATCGGATGATACCGCTCTTGGCAGGATCCAAACCTTTTAACCTCTTTGGCGGTCTGATTATGTCAATATTTTGAATGTCAGAGGTACATGGTTTTGTATAGAAATTAGTTTTTTTTATATTGTAGGCCTGTACTTAGGAATAACTCACTTAAACTTTGTTAAAGTTTGAAACGCAAAATCATAAATTATAATATAAATTATAAATAATTATAAAAAATAATCATATATTTAATTCAATAATGTAATCAAACCAAAAACACTGAAATTTGTACAAATTAATCAACATCGCTCAATTCTGATGCCGGTGTTTCGTCAGATTAGACAACCTGTCAAATCTTGTACCGGAAGTGGCGTTCCGTTGCCGCCATCTTGCTACACCCCACACTCGTCCATAGTAAGGATACAGTGAGAAGGCAGCAAGCGGATATCTTTTTACACCCATCAGAGTTTTGCATTTAACACTTATTTTGTTACAGTGAATGGAGCTTATATAGTGACATACAGTATTTTCAAATCCATCAGCCTGTTTTGATGATGAATTGTAAAAGCAACGGTGTTCTGTCAGATCAGCAGGCTTGCCGGTGCTTTTACAATTCAACAGCAAACAAGTGTCATGTATTTCTAAATACTGTATTTTATTATTTAAACTCAGTTTATTGCTACAAATAAGTGAGAAATGCAAAACTCCAGTGGGTGTAATATGATGTCCACTTTTCACTGTTTTGTACTGTGGACGAGTGCTGGGTATAGCAAGATGGCGGTGATGGAACGTCACTTCCTTTACAAGATACGACGGGTTGCCAAATCTGCGCGGAACACCGGCATCCGCCGGAGGACACAGCGGGAAGACATCGGGGGACCGCAGGGACAAGGCAAGTGGATACTGTGGTGTAATCCCGAGTGTGGCTTGGGGTTACCGCTTTTGGTACTGAAAATTAACCCCAAGCTACACTCAAGATTACTGCCAGGGAGGTTAAGGGCAAAGGAGAGATCTGGGGTATCACTGCGAACATCAGATCAAGGGCAGTAATTCTAGCACCAGACCTCCTGTGTTAATAACCTGTAAAGGCTTTTAAAGTGTCGCCTATGGATAATAAAATGTACGTAGATTGCCGCCATTGCACGAACGTGTGCAATTTTAAAGCGTGGCATGATCGGTTTCTATTTACTCGCTGTAACATTATCTTTTATATTTTAACAATAATTGAGTATTAGATTGTGTTTTTGTGCATTATAATTCAAAAAAGTGTATTTTTCTCATTTTATTTTTCAGAACCTCTGCTTTAAAAAAATATAATGTTTGCGGGTTCTAAGTAATGTTCTAACAAAAAGTGTCAGAAAAGGCCTGGTCTTCAAGTAGAAAAGAACAGACTTACTGGTTGGATCACCAAGTAATAATAAACGAAAAACGCTTAAAAAATAATAAAACGAATGCAGCCGCCACATTGAAGGATTGTTAAGATACAATATATTACATTTTTTGCCTTTGGGTTTAGATATACTTTAAGAAAATGTAAATATCTGTTTCCATAGTCTGGCCACAATTACACCTTATGACATATCTAAACTCAAAAGCAGCTTAACAGAGTTATTGGACATAAAACTTAAAGTGGAAGTGTAGGCTTTTCTTAACTATGCTTAACCGACCGCCGTATGCAAAGTGGTTACGCTATCCTGACTGGGTGTCATTTGATGTCCTCAGGATTACATGCCGGGGGGGGGTGCATCGCGGCGATCGGTGGTGTCGGGGGTCAGTCTGACCCCCCGAATTAACAATCTCGGTAAATCGCTTCCATCAGAAGCACTTTACCATGTGATCAGCCGTGACCAATCACGGCTGGTCACAGTGTAAACAGGAAAGCCGTTTATATGCTTTTCCTGTACTCGGGTCTGCAGACCTGAGCAGTGGAGAGCCGATCGGCTGCTCTCCTGACAGGGGGGGGGGTCTGTGCTGATAGTTTATCAGCGTAGCCCCCCCTCAGATTGCCACCCTAGACCACCAGGGAGCCTGCCCAGGGACCACCAGGGATGTGCCCAGCCAGGACCACCAGGGAGCCGATCAGGACCACCAGGTAAGAGGCATAATGCCCAATGTGGATGGCACTCAGTGCCACCTTCAGATGCCACCCTAGACCACCAGGGAAGTGGCCCCTATCAGTGCTTCTGCCCACCAGTGCGTACCAGTGCCACCTTTCAGTGCCCACCAGTGCCACCTATCAGTGCCCTTCAGTGCCACCTATGAGTGCCCATCAGTGCTGCCTATGAGTGCCCATCAGTGCTGCCTATGAGTGCCCATCAGTGCCGCTTATCAGTGTCCGTCAGTGTTGCATATCAGTGCCCGTCAGTGTTGCATATCAGTGCCGCCTGTCAGTGGTGCTTATCAGTGCCACCTATCAGTGCCCATCATTGCTGCATATAAATGGCTCATCATCAGTGCCCGTCAGTGCCACCTTATCAGTGCCAATCAGTACTGCCTCATCAGTGCCCATCAGTGTAGCCTCATCAGTGCCCATCAGTGATGGAGAAAATGTACTTATTTACAAAGTTTTGTGACAGAAACAGAATTTTTTTTTTTTTTCAAAATTTTCGGTCTTTTTTTTATTTGTAGCGCAAAAAATAAAAACTACAGAAGTGATCAAATACCACCAAAAGAAAGCTCTATTTGTGGGAACAAAATGATAAAATGTTGTTTGTGTACAACATTGCATGACCGCGCAATTGTCATTCAAAGCGCAACAGCGCTGAAAGCTGAACATTGGTCAGGTAGGAAAGTGTTCTAAGTGCATAGTATTGAAGTGGTTAAACCTACTCCTGCCCCCCCCCCCTTCTAACTACCCTGTGGAAGGAAGATGTGTATACTTATCTACTCTAAGGGCGCTCCCATCCTGTAACGTGATCGGCTTCCAGCAGTGGCTTCAGGGGAGAGGAGAAACAGCCAACGAATGCCTCATAGCAAGCCTACAGGTGACATCACCACACAGGCCACACAGCCACACAGCCATTGGTGATCTCTCCTCTCCCCTAAAGCTGGTCGCAATTACGTGACTGGACCAGAGAGCTTTCCGAGTTGGTAAGTATACACATTTTGGGCGGCACAGTGGTGTAGTGGATAGCACTTTCGCCTAGCAGCAAAAGGGTCGCTGGTTCGAATCCCAACCATGACACTACCTGCCTGGAGTTTGCATGTTCTCCCTGTGCCTGCGTGGGTTTCCTTCAGGTACTCCGGTTTCCTCCCACACTCCAAAGACATGCTGGTAGGTAAATTGGATCCTGTCGAAATTGACCTTAGTATGTGTATCAATGTGAGCTAGGGACCTTAGATTGTAAGCTCCTTGAGGGTAGGGACTGATGTGAATGTACAATATATATGTAAAGCGTTGCGTATATTGACGGCGCTATACAAGTACCTGAAATAAATAAACATCTTCTTTTTGCAGAGTAGCTAGAATAGTAATTTGAAGGGGGGTGATAGCAGGTTTACACTTAATTCAGAATAGCCTGGACTTCCACTTTAAGTTGTACATCCAATAACACTGCTAATAATATTCCTATTGCTAAACCAATACAGGCACATGGCAAACCAAGCATATTTATGTGTTATCTATTCAGATATCTGTACAATATGCAGTTATATAAGTGATAGGCTCCTGTTTGAGAATATTTCCAATTCACTAATTATTACATCTATATCCAAACTATGCGTTGTGTGAAGGTGTCAGAAGGGACTGTTAGTTTTGTCTCGGGGTAACATGATGAACTTTAAAATGAATTCAATGCACTGCAATTGTCATAAATTAATGTTTAAATGCCATGGAACAATGTTTCTTTCTACTTAAAATGTCTTCAATCAACACCGTACTTAAATAAAGAATTGTATAAAATTTTGATAAACCGAACTGATTTAGTTGAATCTTGCTATAGTTTTAATGGTCTTGTTTGAATGGAGGATTTAACAGGTGCTCTGGTGCCACCTACCTGTACAATGAAAACAGACAAGTTTGTTCTACGAGCCTAAACTACATTAATTGAATCTCTCTTTCTCCAGACATCTAATATGAAGGCACAGTATACAGCAACTATATATATATATTTATTTTGGAAACAGACAAGGTTTTCCGAAGGTTGCTGCTGGCTGAAGAATTCCCCCTGAAATGTAAACATACTCATGCCTGCTGCTACTCACTGTGCAGACCAGCCAGCCAGCTACCATTTAGCAGGGGACATGGCCATTAATAAATGTCACATGAAACTAAACAAAAATGTTTATGAGCTTTTTATCGTCCTTTAACTAGGTCACCTAACCTGATTTAGTCAGTATGATGTGGCACATTAGTAGCAGGCCTGAACATCCAAGTTTATGTCTCCTCCCGTTGTTCTATGAAACGCACCAATTCTGCGTGTAGCCCTGCTTCATTAATAGTACATGGTTTCATATTGTCAGATTCAGTGCAGTATGTGGGGCTCTGGTCTTATATAAGCAGTGTCCAATTTACCCCTATAGTGGAGAACAAAATTTCCTTCTTTTAACCATTAATGGCATGCGCATTAGGGAAAAACCCACCCTTTGCAGCTATAACAGCTTCAACTCTTCTGAGAAGGCTGTTCACAAGGTTTAGGGGTGTCTATGGGAATGTTTGACCATTCTTCCAGGTGTTCTGTGCAACCCAGTGCAGGCAGTCCTATTCATGTCAGCTGGGACACAGCAGCTGCAAGGACAGATCTAAAATCTGTGCAAGTACAGTATAGGCGCATGGCCCCAAACACAGACAGTGTGGGTTCAGTGACATGCACCCACATGAATGTCAAGTTAGGAACAGTGGCTGTGTCTATGCAGCCGCTGCATCCCAATTTATATGGATGGGACTGTCTGCACAGGAATACACGGAACACCTGTACATTCCTGTGCAGCTGCTGGGTCCTAATTGACATCAATGGGATGACCTGCATGGGGATTCACAGCTAAGCACAACCTCACTGTAGTATGACTCATGTGAATCGAAGCCTTATGTCTTATTTACACTTGCAGTTGGGGGGGAGGGGGGGACAAAAATGGATGATTGAGCTGCATTTATGCTGCCTTACCTACCACCCCCTATAAGCTGCAATATGAAGAGGAGGGGGGAGGGGTTAAATGCTGTGGGCACGATGCTTCGTGCCCGTGGCACAGTTGACCTGACATGTAGTGATGCTGCCTTCTGAACGCTACACATTGAAGTCTGAGGAAATACCGCAAAGGCCCCGCAACTGCATGCAATTCATTCGGTTGCAGCGCATTTGTCGGCAAAAATGGGGTTAAAACAAGTGGTGATGAGGCATCCAATCGCTTCCTCACTGCCTGTAAGTAGCCTCTGGAGCGTGATCTGAACGCAGATCAGGCTTCGGCGGCAAGAAAAATTTAGATGCATGTCTACATCTACCCTTACTAGGTTTCTTTAATTTTATTATTTTTTACAATTGTATTATTATTATTTTAATGTTTTTCCTTTTTTTGTTGGGGGGGGGTTTGGAGAGACGCGACAGGTGGAGTGGGACGGCAGGGAGGTCTGACAGGCCCGCGGCGGCCGACCCTGGCCCGCCAGGGTGAATTCTCCAGAGGACCGCATGGACCCCACCCCCCACCCAGAGACCCCTAATGTCTCTTTTTTGAGACAGAGAAAAGAGACTGAAGATTGGGCTGCACTGTAATGAATGAGATAGGAGTCTGTACAGAGACTCCTATGCATTCTCAACCTGACACAGTGTAAACACAGTTTACATGTCAGCGATGAATGAACATAGTGATCAGTATTGATCACTTTGTTCATTCAGGAAAGAAAAGGGTCTGGTAAATACATGTTTACCAGCCTCCAACCCCCCCCCCCCCATATTGATACACTCCACTCGCCGATCTTCCAGGCAGCAGCTGCAGCCGGCGAGAGGGGGCAGAGGGAAATCAGACTAGCAGAGCTGCAAAGAGGGGCTGCCAGGGAACGGTGAGCGCGGGGGGGGCACCAAAGGGGGGTCCCAGCGGGGGAAACGCTCAGGAATTTAAAAAATTGAAGTGCAATTGCCGGCGGGAGAGCAAGCGGAGGGAGCCGGAAATTGCATCGGATCCACGGAGATTCGTGCTGGCGGTGGGTTAGAATTGACGCAGGGGGGAGAATTGGTGTGGTGGTGAAGGCAGAAGACAGCAGGAGGCGGAAGCAAGGTTGCAGCACAGGCATTTTAGGCAGTGCAGGAGGAGAGGAAGCAGCGGGTGAGAGGAAGCAGCGGCGGTTGGGGGGGGTGTCATTTTAGGTGAATATGTCTGATCAGTGGCTTGTTAGCCTCTAATCAGAGCTATTATTTTGTTCAGCAGAGTATGCTGAACATTTATGCTATAAGTTCATGGTCAGTGGACAAATGCTACTTCTTCAAAAGAGGCTACCATCAGACCTAGGACTCTCATACAGAAGTGGAGGGCGGCTCCTGGACAGGACAGATTAAATTGGGGTTTCTGAAGTTTTTCCAGTGGAAGGAATACTTTGACCTGAGCTGTGTCTAGTACTGGATGCAGATTCTTCAAACAATGAGTAGGTTTCAACAACAATTTCTAAAGGTTCAGGATCCATCCAAATCACTAACATCTGGATGTTCAACTCTGTTGCCCAAAGGAGTTGCACCAACTGTTGCCTTAAGAGGTAGTTGTCTAAGTATCCCACAATAGGGTGCCCATGAGAATACATCAGGGATGGTACAGGGGCCAGCACCTTGGTAAATACCTGAGCTGCAAATGAGGGGTCGAAGGGCAGTGCCATAAACTGGTGGTGAAGAGGCTCCACAACAAAGTTGGGACATGCCAGATGCCAGTAAGCGTCTTTAATGTCCCAGAAGCAAGAAAGTCTAGCAGGTAAGGGGAGCATGACAAACCTACTGGAATCCATGCAAAGTTTCTGAGCTTGAGCGACTAAATTCAGTGCTTTTGGAGCCAAGATGGGGTGGACTCCCTCCTTTGGGTTGAGGAAAAATGAGCAGGTTGTTGTAAAACCCATGGGGCTGAAGACCTGATCAAGAAAACCTGAGAGGACTCCATAGAGATTTTCTATTCTGTGAAGTAACACCGGAAAGTTGGGGATGGGAAACCAAGGAGGGGGCAGGGAGCCAAACTCTGTAGTCCTGGGTTATCCTCTTCTGCACCCAAGCATCTAATATGCAAACTGTCCAAGCAAAGGATAAACAACTCTTCACGTGTAGAGGAAGGCTTGTCTTTGGCAGGCATTTGCAAAGGTTAAACAACTCTTCTTGTGTAGAGGAAGGCTTGTCTTTGGATTTGGCAGACTTTGAGGGTGAACAGGAAGTCAAGCTTGGGGTGGGGTTACTCCATAGTGGTTGAGGACATTTCTTAATAGACCGAGATGGAGAAGACTTTGCAGTTTGTTTAGGCGCCTTCTGCTGGGGAGAGGAGGAGAAATGAAAGGGAACATTCTTAACAGACAGAGAAGTCCTTAGGATTCTTCTGCTGTGGAAGATGGATGCTCCCGCCACCAGTAGCAACCTTGATATTGTCAAGAGCTGGTCTGAAGAGATGCTGTCTCTCTAACACTTGTAAGACAAACACTTTTTACAAACAGTCCAGCACCTTAGCCAAAGTGCCCTATGGATATGAACTGACACACGAGAAATGAGACGAGAGGCTTCTAGCAAACCATCACAGCTGATGTTTAACACTATAGCCATTTGCTCCATGTGTTCTATAAGTGGGGGGTTAATCTTGGCAGCAGTTAAATCTCTTTTAAGCAATTTTGACAAGTAAGACATGGCCTGGCAAAGTAAGGTTGTAAGTTTGGATAGAATGAAGGGCAGGGCCCACCAGCGAGAACACAGCTTTGGAAAGGAAATTCAGCCAATTACAATGACATGTGCCCCTTAAAGGCATAGCATTTCAGGAGCCAGAGTGAGAATAGACCACTCCTGCACAAATTAGGAGTTTAAAATTACCTAAGGCTAGAAACATCACTGGTAGACTGTAACAGGCTGATCCTCTAGTTTCAGAATGGTCTGCATCACATCAATAAGAGCAAAAATATTCTCATTTAATATGGGAGTAATAGCAGTAGACTGCATCTCCTCTGGGGCAAGCCAGACTGGAGAAATTTTAGATTTAGATTCTCTTGGACCAATGGCAGGAAAGTCGCTAAAACGCATAAAGAATTTTCAGGAGTGGACGAAGGAATGCATTTGTGGCTACTGCAATTAGAATCAGCAAATCATTTGGTGATTTGGATTATAAAATGCTGCACAACCATAGTATAAATGTCACCTGAGAGGGAAGAGGGCTCCAATGATGGAAGAGACTCTAAGCACAAAGTGTGAGCTGGGTGTACCTGGTACAGTGGTCTTTAAAAACTGGGCAAGCTCTGAGGTACTGCTAATGGCTCTGGACCAAGAAAGTGCTCTACAAAGAAGTCTGGAAAATGATCTTTGCAGAACCCAGTGGCGGAATGCCACTTTCAAGCTATTCTGCACGTCCAGCCAAGCATTGGAGAAATGTGCAAAAAAAAGCCGCAATTGAAGACATGAAGCTACAGTAGTGAGTAAGAGAAGGGTAAAGATTAAATAAAAAAATATGCCTACTCCTCTTGGGACAGTAGCAAACAACAGAGGCATTTTGGTATTGGGAGGGTTATACTGGGCTGGGCTACAGTTTTCACATACCAGTGTTCAATCTTATGGTAGGTGGTAATATATCCCAAAGTTTAAAGACTGTTTCTCAATGGATGAGAAAGAAATGTTAATATGCTGGGTCCTAAATATTGTCTAAGCCAATGGCCCAGGGAAAGCGGGGGGGCGGGTCAGTGTGCCTGCTGTACCCAAGTCGTGACTGCACACTTTCCAATTCACAGTTCCATACCAGAGCCTTTAGCAGTCTCTAAGGGTTTAGACTTAAAAGTGATCTGAAGAGTAATTTGAAGAATAACAAGCCCTTTCGAGCACCATCCAGGCCCGGTTGATGCAATTTACATTTCTTGTCATCTGAATAGAAAGATCTGGTCACTCAATGTACAGTACATTCACCGTGTATTTTCTAAGTAAGTCATAACAAATGTTGCGTCACTTTAGTTGTAAACAAAAACAACCAACTTGTTGAGGTGATTTTTACATATAGATGGTTTGAAATGTACTTAATCAAGGAGCAGCTTTGTACCCCTCTATCCTTACAAATTACAGCCAAGTGTTACAGTTGCTGTATAACATTTTGCATAGTCATGCTCTGGGGTAATTCTACCCTGACTGCACCTCAGTGACCCTGTTGCTCTCTGTGCCTCACCTATATTTTCCTGTGCATTGCTCTGGAAAAAAAACTTCTTTGGGAACCAAATTGCGGCCAAAATGTTATTAAAGGAGTTGTAAAGGCAGAAGTTTTTTTTATCTTAAAGCGGAGTTCCACCCTAAAGTGGAACTCCCGCTGGTTGGATTCCTCCCCCCCTCAGGTGTCACATTTGGCACCTTTCGGGGGGGAGGGGGAAGAGGACACCTGTCTTTAGACAGGTGTCCTTTTCCACACTTCCGGGAGTTCTGGCCGGCGGACGCGGCAGATGACGTCAGAAGCCGGCTCCCTCCTCCCTGCTCGCTCTGCTACTGGCCGCCTGGCCAGTAGCAGAGCGTGGCAGAGCTCGCGCATGCGCGGTAAGGTGCCCGGCGTGAAGCTGTACTGCTTACACGTCCGGGTTCCCTTACCCGCGATGGAAGCGGCTGCACCCGTCCCCCGATCCGAAGATCGGCGGCGGGTGCCGACATCGCTGGAGTCCAGGACAGGTAAGTGTCCTAATATTAAAAGTCAGCAGCTACTGTATGTGTAGCTGCTGACTTTTAATTTTTTTTTGTTAGCCCGGACCTCCGCTTTAATGCATTCTATACATTAAGATAAAAAACCTTCTGTGTGTGGCAGCCTCCCCAGCACCCCCTAATCACTTACCTGAGCCCCTCTCTCTGCAGTGTTATCCACGAGTGTCTTAGCTGTCCCAGATACTCCTCCTGATTGGCTGAGACACCGCAGCGGCGCCATTGGCTCCCGCGGCTGTCAATCAAAATCAGCCAATCAAGGGAGAGAGAGGGCGGAGCCGGGTCGGGATCCGTGTCTGAATGGATACACGGAGCTCTTTTTTGGCTCGGGTGCCCCCTATAGCAAGCTGCTGGCTGAGGGGGCACTCCCCAGAGTGAGTGGCCAGGAGAGCAGAAGAGAGACCCGAGAAGAGGAGGATCCAGGCTGCTCTGTGTAAATCCAACTGCACAGAGGTGAGTATAACAGGTTTGTTGTTAAAAAAAAATTTTTGCAATCACTTCAAGTAGGCTGTAAACAATGACTACACAAAGGAAAGCAATGGCTTCTTTTGGCATGTGTACAGCAGTGTTTCTACAAATAGGGACAGTTGTACAGTACTTATATGATTTACTTGTAAAAGGAAATAATCCTGGGATTGCTATTGTACTGTCTGAAAACAAAGAATGGCCATTAATATTCCACAGACTAATACATCTATTTATACATTATCAACCCATTATACCGTTGCAGGAAATGCACATTTCAACTTTATTTGTAAGACTTCTAAACACCAGAACAGAATTGCTGGTAGAATAATGCATCTCACTCGCAGTTCTAGAAGTACTTTGGATACTAGAAGAACAGTGCTTCTAAAGTTAACCTGTGTTAGGAAACAAACCCAAATTACCTCAACACCCTTCCAGTGTATAGCAGGCACCCCTTGGAGTCTTAAAAATAAGAGAAAAATTGAAGGTGGTATTGCTAACCTCTCCTTCTGAAAAGGTTAGTTGCCAGGCTGTCATGCCAGTCTTCTACATTTAAATACCAGAAAAAACACTGCGCTGAAAATTGTCAAATAAATATACTAATGAATATAATATGATATAATATAATATAATATAAAGCAGCTGCTATAAGTAAATAATGCAAAGTAAAAGTTTACTAAAATCCATAATAGTAAAAGCAGCGCTAGAATCAAATTATTAATCCTATGTGAATAATTCTTGTGCAAAATAACTTGTGCAAAAAAAGTGCTAGTGCAAAGATTAAGAACACAATAGTGCAAACAATGTATATATATATAAAGTGCAAAAAATAAAGTCCTTTTCAGTTAGACAGCTACAATGCTTCAAAACTGCATCCTTCACCACTGGTCACCGCATGCAAGTACACACATTGGGGGCTCACCAGAACTTAGGATAATAACAGCATGTCAGTCAGCAAAAGATATCTCATCCCAAATCCATCTTTAAGGACCCACACCACAAGGATTTGTTGCTCTCCAATTATGGCAGTCATGGGAGACAAGCAGAAAAAACCCTCATAGTGTATCTTGTGTAAATTGGAGAAAATTTAAAATATATAAAAAACATATATAAAAATATATAAAATATATATTCAAATGTATATTAAAATCATCTAAAAAAACAGAAGGGAGGTGGATAACCTAGATGGCTCAATAAAAGGTCAGCCGTCCACCTCCCTTCTGTTTTTTTAGATGATTTTAATCAGTTAACATAGGTGATGGGAGATCCAGCAGGAGACGCCATCTGGTGTTATTAGATTGCCACTATATAGGAGGGCTCGGATCGCCCTCGGAAGTGACGAAACGCGTCAGAGACTTGGCCACACGGCGACCCGAGGCGAATCAGAGTACCGGCGGCTAGGACGCTCATGTGTTGGAGGAGAGGAGCGTTGGATGGCCGGGCGGTAGGAGGCTTGTTTAAATAAAACTGTTTAAATAAAACTGGCGATTGCAATATGGTTTTAATGTAAGCGCATTCTGTGTTGGAAATAAACTGCTTTGTTTAAAGAGATACACTATGAGGGTTTTTTCTGCTTGTTTCCCATGACTGCCATAATTGGAGAGCAACAAATCCTTGTGGTGTGGGTCCTTAAAGATGGATTTGGGATGAGATATCTTTTGCTGACTGACATGCTGTTATTATCCTAAGTTCTGGTGAGCCCCCAATGTGTGTACTTGCATGCGGTGACCAGTGGTGAAGGATGCAGTTTTGAAGCATTGTAGCTGTCTAACTGAAAAGGACTTTATTTTTTGCACTTTATATATATACATTGTTTGCACTATTGTGTTCTTAATCTTTGCACTAGCACTTTTTCTGCACAAGTTATTTTGCACAAGAATTATTCACACAGGATTATTAATTTGATTCTAGCGCTGCTTTTACTATCATGGATTTTAGTAAACTTCTACTTAGTCTTCTACATTTAATACTCTGAATAACCTGAAGTTTTTTTTTGAAAAACAGGTCAATAGTTATAAAAAAAATATGCTCAATCGCCAAATAACAGAAATAAAGTTAACAGTAACCAAACATGTACATCCATTAAACAGTCATCCAACCAGTGAAGGTGGATCAACACACTGTACGAAGAAGCGAAAGGAGCGAGGGAATGGGAAAAGAATAGAAAAAGGGGTGGGAGGAGAGGAAAGCCTAGGGAGTAGGGAAAAGGGAGAGGGGGGAATAGGATAAAAGAAACCCTTGGTCCCGGCACTTTAGTTACAGATAATACATTAATAATGGAAAAAACTAAAAAAAAAGGCATTTTTGGCCATACGTTCCAGACAGGCAAAGGAGAAGGTAAAGGCAAAGCAACAGGCCCATATTGTGCGTTTTAGGTGCCTAATCTCAACATTCATATGTAAAGCCATCCATATGGTATCTATGATCTACCACACGTAGCCATTGTTGCACAGCAGGTTGTTTTCAGTAAAGAGGGATAAGAGATTTTGAAGCATTCAAAAGGTGAGGAATTAAGCCTCGTACACGCGGTGCGACGGTCGTATGAAAACGGTCGTACAACAGCTTGTTGTATGATCATCTGACCGTTAGTACGCGCGATTAGAACAGTTGACGTGCGACGGTCGTACAACAGAAGTTGGATGAGCAGACTAGAAAACTTTTGTTGTACAACAAGCGGTCGTACGACTGTTGTACCATGTGTATAGAGAAGTTGGGCCAACAAGTTGTACTGTGCAAAACACCCATGTTCAGAAGTCAGGAAAGCATGGAAGTGTCAGTTCGTGGAAACCTACGTTCCTAACTCACAAATCACATTCACCTGAACTTCCTCTTTATATGCTCGTAACACGTCACCACGTTAGGTATGGTCGTACGATCGCTTAGTGCACGTCAGTATGCGAGAAACAACAGCCGACATAAGATTTTGTATGTCCGGTTGTACGACCGTCGCATCATGTGTACGAGGCTTAATAGAACGCCAATATCAGCCGGTTGGCTCACACATACATATTTTTTGCGCTATAAACAAAGAGTGACGATTTTGAAAAAAGAACAATATTTTTTACTTTTTGCTATAATAAATATCCAAAAAAAAAAAAAATATAAAAAAGAAAATTATTCATCGGTTTTGGCCGATATATATTCTTCTACATATTTTTGGTAAAATAAAATTGCAAATCGGCGTATATTGATTGGTTTGTGCAGTGTTATCGAATCTACAAACTATGGGAATTGACTCATAGTGTTTTTATTATTATTTTGTTTTTTACTAGTAATGGTGGCGATCTGCGATATTGCAGCGGACATGACGGATATTTTTGACACTTTTTTGGGACCGATGACATTTATACAGCGATCAGAAATTTAAATGTCCACTGATTACTGCGTAAATGTCATTGGCAGTCAAGGGGTTAACTGTGTTCCCTGCATGTGCTCTGTGTGGGGGCGGGGCTGGCCGGGACATAACAGATCAAACTGGCATCAAGTCAGCCGACCCGCGGGCACGCCCACACAGCGTGCGGCGGCTGCGAGAGCGCACCGCCACAGGCTGTGAGTGTGTGCGGGGAGTGCGCAAAGGGGCAGACGTCCATGGAGGTCCCCCCGGCAATTGAGATCCGCGCTGTAGCCATCTTTCGGCTATTGCGCGGATCTGAACTGATTAAAGCGGAGTTCCACCCAAAATTGGGGCTTCCACTTTAAGTGAAGGTGATCCCCTGACATGCCACAATTGGCATGTCATTTCTTTTGAGGGGGAGGGTGGGAATCGGGGACCCTGTTTTCACACGGCCCCAGGTCAACTTCCTCTCCTGGCACAGCGGAGCCGGAAGGAAGTTCATCTTCCCCCCCTCCCACTCGGCGATCTTCTGGGACACGTCACCGATCCTAGAAGATACGCCAGCCATTCACAGCATGTCTCGCACATGCGCAGTGCACTCCCGGCTTTGAAGCCAATGTTGGTGCCGTACATAGGAGGAGGAGAAGAGCAACACTGCAGGTGGCTGCATCGCTGGAGCCTGGGACAGGTCAGTGTCTAATTATTAATAAGTCAGCAGCTACACTTTTTGTAGCTGCTGACTTATTATAGGGTGGGACTCCGCTTTAATTACCAGAGCACTTTTTGCGATTTGCCACTGCGTCAATTTAACTTACAATTGCGCGGTCATGTGACGTTGTACCCAAACAAAATTGATGTCCCTTTTTTTCCCACAAATAGAGCTTTCTTTTGGTGGTATTTGATCACCTCTGCAGTTTTTATTTAGGTGCTATACACAAAAAAAGAGTGACAATTTTGAAAAAAAAAATATATTTTTTACTTTTTGCTATAATACATACCCAAAAATACAAATTTATTCATCAGTTTTGGCCGATATATATTCTTCTACATATTTGTGGTAAAAAAAAATAATTGCAATCAGCATTTATTGATAGGTTTGCGCAAAAGTTGCTGCGTTTACAAACCATAAGAATTATTTTTTTTTACTAGTAATGGTGGCGATCTGCTGATTACTTTACAAATGTCATTGGCAGGAAAGGGGTTAACCTGCAGGGGGCAATCAAGGGGTTAACTGTGTTCCCTAGGCATGTTTTAACTGTGGGGAGCTGGGCTGGCAGGGGCATGACAGATCTAACTGATCCCGAATACAGGGATCAGTAGATCTCTGTCATGCCCACTGACAGAACAGGGAACGGCCGTGTTTACATTGGCGGTTCCCTGGTCTTCCTGTGTAGTAGGTGATCGCGGGTCGCCGGTGGACATTAAGTCTGCCCAACCTGCAGCCACACTGAGGGAGCTCGCGGCGGGCAGGATAGTGCGCCGCCAGCGGCGTGCACGAATCACCGTTTATAAACGGCGATTTGCATTATGCTGCTACATTGCAGCAGTAAATGTACACAACGCGATTAAACTAAAGCAGAGTACACACGATCAGATTATTAGACAAATTTTCGTCTGTTTTTTGTTGCATGCTAGTCTCATATCAAAAGGGAAGAGGTTACTCAACATACGAAAATTCTCGTACGACAGAAATCAACTTCAGTAGTGATGTAATGCTTTGAATTGTTTTGTATGTGTTCTTTCATTTGTGAGCATGTGTATTCTTGCTCCAGTGATTTTTTTTGGACGAAAAGTGTACTAATTTAACGAAAATCGGACATTGTGTTCACATACAACAACAATTTTAGAGCCTGCACATGCAGCACTATGCTAAGAGGAGGATATTCAGGAGGCAGAGTCAGCACAGTTTGCAGGCAGCAAGGTTGTACAATGGCATACAAAGTCCTTAGAAATTGAAAGTAAACAGCAGAGGAGAAGCTGCAAAGCATGAAGGGAAACCAGGAAGATGCCTAGATGGCCAACAGACAGGCAGCACTCATATGAAAGGACAGCTGGCTAAGGTGCACCGTCTCTGCCCACTGGTCAGGGGGTTTGAGATCACTAGAAGTGAAATTGTCACAGCGCATTCACAAGCCTGTAGGATGTCAGTCAGCCAGTAGGCCATGTTTAGCTATGCTAGCTGTATACCTTATGCACTCAATATGCTCAAGCGGTCATTGAAGTTGTAATGTACGTGGCAGCTTGGCAGTCATAGAAAGAAAATGACATGCAAGCATTGCAGAAACCTTCCCTACATGACCTGTATTCTCGGAAAGTGGGATCACCTGAGATAGTGTACCAGGTGGATCTTACATATAAGAGGTAATTAACTATGGATTTTTTTCTTTAATAAATTAGCTTTCTCATTTAGATTTACATAAGGTTTTTGGAGAAATTTCCATATAATCAGAGAAGCTGTTAGATGGACTTCAAGCATTAGGCATTATTTCACATGAGATTTAGCTTGTATAAGAGCGGTGCGTTTAGCTATCTCTGCCTAAGCACTGGAAAAGCTTTTAGCAGCTTTCTGAAGCCTTTAAAAGCACTGCAGTTCTAGTGTAGGGGTGTTAAACACAGATCTCAATGGGAATGCTGTTAGCTTAAACAAGCAGCTAGAACTTTCAAAAAAGTTCTATAGTCACAGTATAAACTTTTATTTTATTAACATCAACACTGTAATAGCAACACAAACAATAGTTATTTTTGACAATTCAATATAAGCTTACTTGAAATAATTTAAATTCAATGTGGAAATTAATACAGTGATTTAAAATGTTGATCAAAGATACTTTAACCACTTCCCATCCACTATACGTTAACATACATCCACTATACGTTCTCCATTTATACCTCCTCCCTTGGTCTGTTAATAAACTCCCATGGCTTCCAATGCCACCTCTATGCTGATAACACACAAATCTATCTCTCTACTCCTCACCTCACTCCTTCAGTCTCCTCTCGCATTACTAACTTAGTAACTGACACATCAGCATGGATGTCACACCACTTCCGCAAACTCAATCTTTCTAAAACTGAGCTCATCATTTTTCCTCCAGCCCATCCCCCTGACTTCTCCATCAAGATCAATAATACAACTATAGATCCCTCCCCTCATGACAAGGTACTAGGTGCAATCCTAGACTCTGACCTGTCCTTTCAGCCCCAAATCCAATCACTGTCCAAAACGTGCAGACTTCACCTCCGAAACATCTCCAAAATACGTCCCTTCCTAACCGTTGACACTACTAAGCACTTGTTATCGCTCGACTTGACTATTGTAACTCCCTCCTAATTGGCCTACCTCTTTGCAAGCTATCCCCTCTTCAGTCCATCATGAAGGCTGCTGCCAAACTCCATCCTCCACCTTACCAACCATTTTGTGTCTGCCACTCCTCTCTGCCAATCCCTCCACTGGCTTCCCATTTCCCAAAGAATAAAATTCAAAACCCTAACCAACACATACAAAGCTATTTTCAATTCTGCCCCAAGCTACATCACCAATCTTATCTCCAAATATTGCCCAAACCGTCCTCTCCGCTCTTCCCAAGACCTTCTGCTCTCTAGCTCCCTTGTCTCCTCTTCCCATGCTTGTCTCCAGGACTTCTCCAGAGCCACCCCCATCCTCTGGAATTTTCTACCCCCAATCTGTCTGCCTATTTCCTACTCTGTCCACTTTTAGGCGATCCCTGAAAACTCATCTTTTCAGGGAGGCCTATCCTGCCTCCAGCTAACAACGGAATCTTCTACTCCCCTCATCAGTTCATCCCTTACAGTCCCTACCTTTTGATTCATGAGCCCCTCCCTCTTAGATTGTAAGCTTGTAGGAGCAGGGCCCCTCTAACCCTCTTGTTGGACTCTCGCTGTATTTATAACACATTTTGCTTATTTGTGAATACTGAAAGCGCTGTACATGCACAATTTATGTGGATGACCGGATTTCTATGTGTATGGTTTTATATTGATGTAATTTATCAAAACGGCTGCTTTTAAGTTCTAGTTAGCTTATTGGATAAAATCTAGATTGCAACTTATTGCATCCAGCGCTAATCAGTGTGCATGTGGGCGCTTTTACACTATTCTTTATATAGTAATGGCAGTGATCTGCAATTTTTAGCGGGACTGCGATATTGTGGCGGACAGCTCGGACACTTTTCACACTTTTTTGGGACCATTGACATTTATACAGCGATCAGAGCTAAAAATAGCCACTGATTACTGTATAAATATCATTGGTAGTGAAGGGGTTAACACTAGGGGCGATTGAGGGGTTAAGTATTCCCTAGGTAGGTATTTCTAACTGTGGGGGAGTGTAGTGACTGGGGGTGGAGAGAGAAAGCTGCTCCCGATCACTGGGAACAGCCGATCTCTCTCCACCTCCCTGTCAGATAGGGGATCCGTTTGTTTACATGAACAGATCCCTGTTCTGGCTCTGTGAGGAGCGATCACAGGTAGCTGGCGGACATCGCGCTCACCGGCCACGTTCATCGGCTCCAGAGACGTGCAGCGGGCGAACGCGCCCCCTACAGTCTCTTAAAGCACCCCTGTACAGCTACGGCGCAATGGTCGGCAAGTGGTTACAGACCAGCACACACCTGACCAATTAGTGTGCTGGCTGTTCACAAAATCTGGACCCTGACAGGGTACCGCCCTGCTACAGTACATACAGTATATAATGTTTGGGGGTTCTAAGTCGTTTTCTACCAAAAAAAAAGAAAAAATGTTTTTTACATGTAGGAGAGGAAAGTCAGAAGTGGCTGGACTGGAAGTTGTTAGGGAGTGCTGAATCCTACAGAAGCCTGCTAGCAGCTTGTTTAAAGTGACAGCACTCTTTATGATCTGGGTTTAACGTTCCCGCATTGGAGCTAAGTGGTGCTTTAAATGGTGCAGCAAAGGTCCTCAAAGTTTGTCAAAAATGTTGTAAATGCTGGCTATACACACACCACTTTTATACAAACTGAAGCTTGTGTAGCGGGTGCCCCACTCTCACACAAGACCGCTCCAAGTTGGCCATCATGAGTACACAGGCTTTTCACAGAGGGAGAGCTGCCTGCCAGCAGCT
Organism: Glandirana rugosa; assembly: GCA_018402905.1. Taxonomy (NCBI): domain Eukaryota; kingdom Metazoa; phylum Chordata; class Amphibia; order Anura; family Ranidae; genus Glandirana; species Glandirana rugosa. The sequence goes on along the minus strand of BLSH010169639.1, from coordinate 321,523 downwards.
GTGAGGAGGATTTTCACCACTCCCTCTCCTGAAGCACACAGACATCAGCCCTCTCTGACTTTCTCTGCTGTGTCACTATTGGTAGGAAGAGAAATAGCCAATTGGCAGCACCTACAGCCAAGCATTATGGGATATGAAGTCTCACTGATTCTTAAAGGGGCAGGACTACAAATCCCAGAGGGTTCTGCAAAACAGAGACCTGGCTCAGGACTCCATTTTGGAAGGCTGAGGGGAGTTCTCCACGAGGCAAAGAGACAGACGTGATCTGAGGGGCTGCTGTTACCCACAGGAGGGATCCATCCAGCCACAGTTCCAGAGGTTGGTGTGCTGATCCTGACACAGTTCCAGGAGTCAGACGGAACTACCATCTAAGAGGGATCCGGGTGTATCTCCAAGCATTCCTGAGGACATGGGCCAATCTGGTTACAAGGTGGCCAGTCGGGCCTTTTGGGGAACCTGTCACTTGATCCTTTGGTAACAGGACGGATGTCCGGGCCTTTGCCTATCTTTAAAGACACAGTAGACAGGCAACATTGCCTTACCAGTGCCCAAATGTTGTAGGAACACTTGCACCCTGTTGAACAGTCACTACATTCCTCTTACCCAGTTGGATACTGCTAGCATCCCACATTCCACTTTGCCTACCAGGAGACTGCTAGCATCCTACATCTCATTTTGCCTACCAGGATACTTTTAAGTACCCCTTTGTTTATCCTGCTTAACAGGACACCAAGAGCACCAATGCCAGGCTAGCCGAAGATCCTGGATATCTCCATTGTGAGGGCCCTTTCTGTTACGCTTTCAGTATCAGGAATTTAGTGATTCCAGTGACTACCTTAAAGAGGAACTCTCACGTTAATTGTTAAAGTGATAATTTGCATTTGTGGCCTATTACCTCACATGTTCTTTGCCTGGGTCTGTGACTTCAGGATTTGAGGGAAACAGACTGACTGTTGTTAAAGTGGTTGTCAACTCATGACAACCACTTTAACCTACAGGTAAGCCTAAGGCTTATCTGTAGGTGCCCTGCATATCTCCTAAACCTGTACGGTCCAGGAGATATGCAGTGTACTAGCTGTGCCGACGTCATTTCGGCACATGCGCAGTGAAGAAACGGCCTCCCTGCCGTTTCTTCATTGCGATCATGCCGTGACTGGCGGCTCCCGTGCGCATGCGTGTGACGTCACACTACTCCGGCCAGTCACACAGCTGGAGATCGCGGCCCGGGAAGGAAAAGGGGCTGAAGATGGACGCCGCCAGCACAGGGGACAGCGCAGGCTTCATTTGCAGGTAAGTGGCACACAATGGGCTACTATGCGATGCATAGTGACGGACTGAACAAACTTAAGCAGCTCCTTCGAGGGTATCACTACACTTGTATTTAAAATCTATCTAGTGTTTTTTTTTTATCTACAGCTATACAACCCTATTAAAAAAACATAGAAATCTAAAAAAACATAGAAATCTTAGAGGTACTAATGCAGAGTGCAGAGATGTTTCCACAAATATGAGGGCGAAATGAAAGACCTATATTTATCCAGTTTGTGATTAATCCTTCTTTTAGGTTGGGGGACAATTATATATCCGCTTTCTATTCCCTTATGATGACTAGTACCTGTAATCCATTTCTCCTGACTAAATCCCAAAGAAAAATTATAAATGTTAACTGATCAAAATCTTGGCTTAACCAATCTAGAGCACGGTAAGAGGTTTTCATAGAGAAACAAGTTAAAAACATCAAGCAAAGGGATTTGCTATCTACATGGTGAGATATGAATGTCTGTTAGATTGCATTTTGCTGCAGGGTTCCACTGATTTCTAAAGGAAAGAGGATGAGTCACTTTGTTGCAGGCTGTTTTCAGAGCTGTACTGCATCATTTCATCCCATATACTAACACTATCTGTCACAGCGCAACATCTTTCTACTGCACACATGATTTTTTATAAAGCCGCATTTAAAAAGCTTGCTGAAGGTTAAGTACGAACAAAAGAAATGTCTGTGCTGCTCTTGGCAGTGGAAAACCTTGGCTAATCAATTTAACAAAGCGGAGAAGGGATGCTAGATGTGGGAGCGCAAAAAAGGGTAATGGGGATGATGAGATCTATTAGATATAGATTGGCAAATGGTTCATGCAGAGTGAAAAATGTTTCAGGGTCTCTTTTTAAGGCATGACTACAAGTTAATCCACATTCCAACACACTCCCCAGGAAATGTGCGGCATATACTTTATTATATATATATATATTGATTATGTTTATGTGTCACCTTGGTTTCTCACTTGGTGAAGGGAGACATGATTTGTGTCTGTTACGGAGAGGAAACGAGAAGAGTGAGTGGCGGCTGAACACTAAAAAGGTACAAGCGCTGCCTGTTTGTTTTGGGGAACCCATTAGGGGCATCCTGTTATACATTGATTATTTTTAATCCTCATGCTACTAGCAGTTGTAAAATGGAAAGCATATCATATTTACTTGCTTTAAACTTTTCTTTTTTTTTTTTTACATTTCTTCAGTTACTTCCTGGTTTCTTGATTAGGCAACTGATGTCATACATTCCAGGGGGTCTTCAGCTAAGCACACTATCCTGCATGTATGCTTAGGCTAAGGGCAGATGGATTCCAGCAAGTAAATGGTACATGCACCCTAACTCAAGATAGACATGGCCAGAAATGCTAGGGGGGTGTTTTTCAAAGTGATTTATCAACAAAATAAAGCATGGAAACATGGACGGATGAGGGAGTTTGCTTTGAATATTAAAAATGAATTAAATTGTGTTTTTGGTTTGTGGTGCTCAGTGCAGTGAAAATCTGCTTTGATTCAAGATAAATAGGGTTATCCAATGTTTTCTTATATTAGCCCAGGTGCTAAGCCCAGTTATCTCCTCGCCCCAGCATACAGTATGCATGTGTTGATCATAGGCGTGCGCACAGGGTGTGCCGGATGTGCCTGGGCATGCCCTAATAGCCATATGTGGCGCAGATTCCCCCTGCTTAGACCCCTGATATTTCACCAAGGCCCCCTAACGAATCTCCTAAAAACATTGTAAAAAATAATTAAAAAAAAGAAACTAAAAAATTATTACAATAACTACAGACACTGTCCACTGCTCTACGGAGACTGTCAGTATACAGTTGTGCTCATAAGTTTACATACCCTGGCAGAATTGATGATTTCTTGGCCATTTTTCAGAGAATATGAATGAGAACACAAAAACTTTTCTTTCACTCATGGTTAGTGTTTGGCTGAAGCCATGTATTATCAATCAACTGTGTTTACTCTTTTTAAATGATAATGGACAACAGAAACTACCCAAATGACCCTGATCAAAAGTTTACATACCCCAGTTCTTAATACTGTGTATTGCCCCCTTTAACATCAATGACAGCTTGAAGACTTTTGCGGTATTTGTGGATGAGGCTCTTTAACTTCTCAGATGGTAAAGCTGCCCATTCCTCTTGGCAAAAAGCCTCCAGTTCCTGGAAATTCTTGGGCTGTTTTGGATGAACTGCATGTTTGAGATCTCCCCAGAGTGGCTCAATGATGTTGAGGTCAGGAGACTGAGATGGCCACTCCAGAACCTTCACTTTATTCTGCTGTAGCCAATGACAGGTCGACTTGGACTTGTGTTTTGGATCATTGTCATGTTGGAATGTCCAAGTACGTCCCATGCGCAGTTTCCTGGCTGAAGAATGCAAATGTTCCCCCAGTATTTTTTGATAACATACTGCATTCATCTTGCCATCAATTTTGACCAAATTTCCTGTGTCTTGTAGCTCACACATCCACAAAACATCAGTGATCCACCTCCATGTTTCACGGGCCTTGTTAACTCCTCTCCAAATGTAGCGTTTATGGTTGTGGCCAAAAAGCTCAATTTTGGTCTTCTCACTCCAAATGACTTTGTGCCAGAAGGTTTGAGGCTGGTCTCTGTGCTGTTTGGCATATTGTAAGCGGGATACTTTGTGGCATTTGTGCAGTAATGGTTTTCTTCTGGCGACTCGACCATGCAGCCCATCTTTCTTCAAGTGCCTCCTAATTGTGCATCTTGAAAACAGCCACATCACATGTTTTCAGAGAGTCCTGTATTTCACCTGAAGTTATTTGTGGGTTTTTTTTTGCATCCCAAACAAGTTTCCTGGCAGCTGTGGCTGAAATCTTATTTGGTCTACCTGAGCGTGGTTTGGTTTCAACAGAACCCCTCATTTTCCACTTATTGATTACAGTTTGAACATTGCTGATTGGCATTCTAAATTTCTTGGATATCTTTCTATATCCCTTTCCTGTTTTATACAGCTCAACTACTTTTTCCCGCAGATCCTTTGACCGTTCTTTTGCTTTCCCCATGACTCAGAATCCAGAAACGTCAGTGCAGCACTGGATGCAAGATGCAAGGGTCTTGCAGGAGTCCAGAAACTCATTGACCTTTTATACACACACTAATTACAAGCAAACAGATCACAGGTGAGGATGGTTACCTTTAATAGTCATTCAAACCCTTTTGTGTCAATTTGTGTGCATGTTATCAGGCCAAAATCACCAGGGTATGTAAACTTTTGATTAGGGTCATTTGGGTAGTTTCTGTTGTCATTAGGATTTAAAAAGAGTAAACACAGTTGACTGATAATAAATGGCTTCAGCCAAACAATAACCACGAGTGAAAGAAATGTTTTTGTGTTATCATTCATATTCTCTGAAAAATGGCCAAGAAATCATAAATTCTGCCAGGGTATATAAACTTACGAGTACAACTGTATATACACATGCACACACATAAGTGTTTGAACTTTGGGGTGCACACCCTAATGCAATAGTCTGTGCACACCTATGGTGTTGATCCATTGCGTCCTATTAAAGAGGAAGTAAACTCCTATGATGTTTTTCTACCTATAGGTGAACCTATAATAAGGCTTACCCTATAGGTACTGTAAATATCTCCTAAAAATTTAGGAGATATTTACTGTACATGCAGCCAGTGAATTCACTGGCACATGTGCTCTGAAAGAAAGGCCACCCATGCCGTTTCTTCAGAGCCCTGTGTCGTAACCGGCTCTGTAACGTCATTGCGGCACCAGCCAGTCACAGACCCGGAGTCTGCGAACCTGGAAGCAAGACGGGTGAAGATGGAAGCGGTCTCCATCGATGACATTGAATCGCTGAAAGGCTTAGTTTTGAGGCATGTTTCACATAATGTGCTAGTATGCCTTTGCCTTGCAGGTTATAAAAAAAAAAAACGTTCTGCGGTATACAACCTCTTTAAAGGCAGCTGGCCGGACCATTTTTGCAATTTTTCCCTTACAGCTTTCAGAGTTTGTATAAGACCCCCCCCCCCCCCCAACCATATATTTTCTGGAAGCACATGACCGGTAGAATGAAAAAAAAAAAGTTGCTACAAATGTTTAAGGTCCTGCAATATTTATGCAAATGTTTATAAAATCATTGTTAGCAGATAAAAACACAGCAAATATCACAAAAGTTATTACTAAATTAAAAAGCTTAACCTGTGTTGCGTTAATAAATGACAAATATTTTTAAACTTTAAATTGTGCCTTTTTGCGAAATAGTCAAAATCAAGCATACACAAAAATGTATCTAAAAATCTGGAGGTTTTAATTTTTCATTTACAGCTTTCAGTTTTGAAAACACCCCCAAAACGTCAGTGCTGTTTCTTCAGGGCCCGTGTGCGGGAGTGATGTCATCACGGCTCTGGCCAATCACAGTGCCGGAGCTTGCGAATCCAGAAGTGACCCCGGAAATTATATTGGCCATATCAGCGGTGTGCGGGCGCCGCTGCAGGGTTTCGTTTTTTGGAGGTCTACAACTTCTTTAAATTACGCTAGTAGGAGATTTCAAATGGTTCTCATTTTGAAAAAAAAAAACAATTATAATTAGACTAGCGTTCTTTATAAATCTGGATGCCCAAACACTTAGATTCGGGTGATGGATCTGACTGCTCAGGGCCAATTTTAGTATACTTCCTCTGACTACATGTGAAAATTATAGAAGTTGCTCTTTATAGGACCGAATGAACAATTCTCCGTTATCAGGAGGAAATAAACACTTTCCTGTCATCTGTGCCTCAGTGCTGCTATAATATTCATGTCCAGCTCTCTCTGTTGGTCAATAACTCACACATTTTAACTTTTCCTAAAGGCTTTAGGGCTGTACTCTGCAAATCCCATCAGAAGTTAAGACTGATAATGGCAACAAACAGTATGTAAAAAGGGTGCATGTAAGCTTCCAGTGACCTTGTGAATAAAAACTTTCAAGTTTTCACACTGATTCACAGACAGCTCTCTTGTGCTTTGATGTTAAAATGTGGTATAAAAGGATTACAGTTGGAAAGAACTACTTTTAAATACTATTGTTACATTTGTATTGAATATAGAACACCACACCTGAGGAAGTCGTTTTTGCCACGATAAATGTGGGGACATTATGATTTGACCTCCACTCCACTGGTAGTTGGATTTCCCTAGGTCCTACTTACCTTAAAATAGAACTAAAGCCCAAACTTTTTTTTCCCCATTTTGAATAGAGTAGGGAACTTTAAACACCTATCTTTTTGCCATCTGTGTTTCATATTTGGTCCTAACTCCTTGCCACTCTATGCGAAAATGAAACAATTAAAAAGTGGGCTTTAGATAAGCTTTAATCCCTCTTCAGGGGATCTGTATAGTTTATATCCACAATGCATTACTTTTGCACAACTCTTGTATATCAATAGCTTAGTGCTTTTGTTTTCAGATTGAATTATCTTGCTGGGTTACTATGTAATATATCTTAATAAGCTCTGGGTTTTATTAACAATGCAACCTAGTCTGGAGATTGCTAAGAACTCCAACTGTGCATCCTTTACATGCACCAGTTATATTATACCTCTCCAATACATGCAAACATGTGTTTTGTTTCTTTAACCTCCCTGGCGGTATGATTATTTCAGATTTTTGGTGCTGAAAGCGGTACGATTATTTTGTATGAAAATTTGGCGTTTTATATTGTAGGCCTGTAATTCTTAGGAATAACTCACTTAAATCTGTCCAAACAAGAGTCTAGTAGACATCCCGGGTATGAAAAAGTTTGAAAAATGAAATCATAAATTATAATATAATAAATAACTAAAAATAATTATCAAAAATAATAACGTAATAGTAATACAATTTATTCAATAATGTAATCAAACCAAAACCACAGAAATTTGCTCATTTGCAGAATTGTCGCTGTCGTCACTTTCAGTGTCTGATGATAAATTTCCCCAAAAATCAGTATCACTCAATTCTGCAAATGATTCTTATTTACTATCGCTGTTTTCTAGCTGATCAAAAACCACTTTTGACGCAAAGGGACACTTTTTGGTTGCTATGGACATTCTCATGTTTCCAGGCAGAAAGAATGACATTTATTATATAAAAGTGCATGCAGGGCACTGGGCAAACCACTTGGGACAAAGGGGATGTGAAATGTTTTCATACAGTAATGTAATCTATAAGATTACAGTGTACTGTATGTTTACTGTGTGTTTCACTTTTTGAATTTCCCGCCGGTCTCCGTCCCCGTGCGATGCGACGCTCACAGGGAACGGAGCCCGGCACACAGCAGTCATCGGGCGGTGGACACAGCCCGCAGACACGGCAATCGCTGGATCCAGGGGACAAGGTAAGTAGCGCTGCCTGGATCCAGCAATGCAATCCCGAGTGTGGCTCGGGGTTACCATTCTTGGTACTGAAAATCCACCCCGAGCCACACTCGGGAACACCGCCAGGGAGGTTAAAATGCTGCAAATGAATAAAGAAAAAAAAAAATAAATGTGCTGCACTGAAATCCTAACCACTGGTATTGGCCTAGCCCGGTTCACCTGGAAATTAAGGAGATATACAGTAGTTCTAACATACTTCCTGTTCTAGGGTGACAATAATGTTCCTCTAGTGCTGTCACACTAGGACAGGAAGTGTGTCATGACAATAGAGCACCCCCTTATCTCCATAAAACAGGGGGGAGGTGAGGTGGTCTAAAGTCCACAGAGGTGGACTGGGTAGGGCTATTAACACTGATATTTGTTTGCAGCAGAGGATATACAGTGCATCCGGAAAGTATGCACAGCGCTGAACTTTTTCCACATTTTGTTAGCTTGCAACCTTAATCCAAAATGGATTAAATGCATTATTTTCCTCAAAATTCTACAAACAATACCCCATAATGACGATGTGAAAGAAGAAGCCTGTCCAAACTGAGCGATCAGAGGAGAAGGACCTTAGTCAGGGAGGTGACCAAGAACCTGATGGTCACTCTGACAGAGCTCCAGTGTTTCTCTGTGGAGACAGGAGAACCTTCCAGAAGAACAACCATCTCTGCAGCACCCCACTAATCAGGCCTGTATTATGGAGTGGCCAGACGGAAGCCACTCCTTCGTAAAAGGCACAGGACAGCCCGTCTGGAGTTTGCCAAAAGGCACCTGAAGGACTCTCAGACAATGAGAAACAAAATTCTCTGATCTGATGAAACAAAGATAGAACTCTTTGGCCTGAAGGTCAAATGTCATGTCTGGAGGAAACCAGGAACCAGCATCATGAAGAATACGGGTGTAACATGTAACATGTTACAAAAGGTGAATTTATCCTTTAAGAACTTCTTCTCCAGAGGGAATAATGCTAATTCATGTAATCGATCTTGATAGCGGAGGTCCTCCATCCTCCTTATTAGTTTTGTTGCCCTTTGTTGAACTGTTTCTAATTCAACAATGATTTTTTTTGGTGACCAAAACTGAACTGCATATTCAAGATGAGGCCGAACCAGTGTTTTGTAAAGGGGTAGAATTATTGATCTCTCTCTGGAATGTACAGTTGTGCTCATAAGTTTACATACCCTGGATGAATTTATGATTTCTTGGCCATTTTTCAGAGAATATGAATGATTACACAAAAACATTTCTTTCACTCATGGTTAGTGTTTGGCTGAAGCAATTTATTATCAATCAACTGTGTTTATTCTTTTTAAATCATATTGACAACAGAAACTACCCAAATGACCCTGATGATTTTGGCCTGATAACATGCACACAAGTTGACACAAAGGGGTTTGAATGGCTATTCAAGGTACCAATCCTGTGATCTGTTTGCTTGTAATTAGTGTGTGTGTTTAAAAGGCCATTGAGTTTCTGGACTCCTGACAGACCCTTGCATCTTTCATCCAGTGCAGCACTGATGTTTCTGGATTCTGAGCAATGGGGAAAGCAAAAGAATTGTCAAAGGATGTGCGGGAACAGGTAGTTGAATGGTATAAAACAGGAAAGGGATATAGATAGATATCCAAGGAATTAAAAATGCCAATTAGCAGTGTTCAAACTCTAACCAAGAAGTGGAAAATGAGCGGTTCTGTTGAAACCAAACCACGGTCAGGTAGACCAATTAAAATTTCAGCCACAACTGCCAGGAAACTTGATGCAAAGAACAACCAACAAATAACTTCTGGTGACATTCAGGACTCTCTGAAAACATGTGGTGTGGCTGTTTCAAGATGCATGATAAGGAGGCAGTTGAAGAAAGATGGGCTGCATGGTCGAGTCGCCAGAAGAAAGCCATTACTCTGCAAATGCCACAAAGTATCCTGCTTACAATAAGCCAAACAGCATAGAGACAGGCCTCAAACCTTCTGGCACAAAGTCATTTTGAGTGATGAGACCAAAATTGAGCTTTTTGGCCACAACCGTAAACGCTACATTTGGAGAGGAATCAACAGGGCCTATGTTGAAAGGTACGCCATTCCTACTGTGAAACACAGAGGTGGAACGCTGATGTTTTGGGGATGTGTGAGCTACAAAGGCACAGGAAATGTGGTCAAAATTGAAGGCAAGATCAATGCAGTATGTCATCAAAAAATACTGGAGGGGGCGTGGCCAGTCAAGCTCCAGTATGGACGCATAGCACGGGAGCTCCGTCTGACCGATGGGGGAAAAAGACACCAGGAGCCGCGGAGACTGCCAGGAAGACTGCCAGAACGGCTGGTCTCTCTCAAAACAGCAACTGCTCAAACTTAATGCCCCGTTTACGAGCAAGGAAATAGAGAATACCATAAAATCCCTCCTGGTAGGGAAATCACCGGGGCCAGATGGCCTTCCTAGCGAGTATTACAAAACGTTCAATGACATCCTGTCACCCCACCTCACCACATTGTTTATTGAGACAGCATCTCTATCCGCATTCCCCCAGGAAATACTTAAAGTATACGTTATTACCCTACCCAAGCCTGGGAAGGACCCCTCTATTCCATCCAATTACAGACCCATATCATTGTTAAACTCAGACATAAAAACGTATGCCAAGGTAATAGCCAAATGTCTGTCTGACATCATGCCGACACTGGTAAGCAACGAGCAGATGGGGTTCATCAAGGGGAGACCTCTGAGGCAACTAGGAGGATACTGAATATAATTCACTACGCAGAACGCACACAAACGCCTTCCCTGCTACTTTCCATTGATGCAGAGAAGGCGTTCGATAGGGTCCATTGGAAATACATGTAAATGGTCTTAGCAAAATTTGGTTGTACTGGGTCTATTTTATCGGCCACTCTGGCCCTATATTCCCAACCCACGGCCCAAGTCTATACGTCAGGAATGCTGTCTGCCCCCTTCCGTATCACGAATGGGACTAAGCAAGGGTGCTCCTTATCCACCAATATATTTAATCTAATGACTGAACCCCTTGCAGCAGCACTCAGGTCTCATTCTCGAATGCAAGGCTTTCGTATAGGTCCACGAGACCACAAGATAACCTTATTCGCGGATGACGTAATACTCTCACTTACTGACCCAATAATTTCACTCCCGGAGGCTTTCCAAGTCCTATCTAACTTCAGCCAAGTCTCGTACTACAAAGTGAACCACACCAAGTCCCTCATCCTCAACCTAGGTATTAAAGAGACATCCAGACGTCTCCTCCAAAAAGATTTCCCTTTTAAATGGAGTCCGCAGGGCATCCAGTATCTAGGCATCACCCTCACCAGGAAAACCTCGGACCTGTCATCAATAAATTTTCGCCCACTCATCAATAAAATCAACTCACAACTGAAACAGTATTCTACTAGGGAGCTATCCTGGGCAGGCAGGTTAGCCTCTTACAAGATGATGATTTTGCCCCAAATTTTATATGTATTTAGGACACTGCCCATACCGCTTCACCTACTAAACGCCTTGTCCAGATCCTTAAGCAGCTTCGTCTGGCAGGGCAAGAGAGCTAGCTGCCCTCAAGCACAACTGACCGCCCACAAACTACCAGGGGGAGCTGGCTGGGTGGGCATTAGGGATTACTACCTAGCAGTCCACATGGAACAACTGAAATTCTGGTTCCAAGGCAGCAACCATCTACCTTGGCTGGAAATAGAGACGGCTTTGTCCCCCACTAAGTCCCTAGCGAATCTACTTATAGGCGACTCCTGGAGACCCTGGAATGTCCCTTCTCTTCCGCTACCCATCCAAGCATTAATCTTAGCCTGGAGGGCCCTAAACACTAAACTAACAAGGAAAAAACAAGCACTCCAAACAACCTACCCAAACACAGATCCTTGAAGAGATCATCCCGATGCTCAACACAAGAACCCTACATGAATCAGGCTTAGGGCAGGTAGAGGACCTTATTCATAATAACAAACCTAAAACTATAGACACCTTCATGACAGAGTATAAAATCCCTAGGGAGCAGTACTTCACATGCGCACGTATAACAGCCTTCCTCACCAAACACGATACAAGTGCCGACGCGAATCCGGGAATTTTATCTTCAACAGCAATTACCAAAGAGTGGTATCTCACTCTTCTATAATGTGCTACACAACAAAAGGACTGTCTGCAAAATGAAGAGCATGACAAGCTGGGAGTCAGACCTGAACACATGCCTATCTGAAGAACAGTGGCGTTCAGCGTTTAACTCCATATACCAGTTATCTAGTTGTGTATCCCATTGGGAAATGACTATAAAAATTACACACAGATGGTACTACACACCCTATAGAATGGCCAAATTCTCAACAGCATCATCCTCTCAGTACTGGGGAGGGTGTGGCCAGAAAGACAAACTGGTACATATTCTTTGGGGCTGCCCATGTCTTACGTTTTTGGTCACAGATTTTCAAGCACATGGCAACATTAACCGGTATTCTAAAAGCCCCCTGCCCATCCCTCGCCATCCTCAACATAGGTATTGAACACTACCCCATGGTCCAGAGGACTGTAGTTACCCACATCCTACTGGCAGCACGCCAAACAATACTCCGGAAGTGGAAAACGAATATTGCCCCAAATGCATCAGAGTTGATATCTCTGGTACACCAGAATTATATTTATGAATGTATCATAGTATACAAATCTTCATCAGGAGCCATCTTCAACAAAAAATGGGAAATTTGGCCTAAATTAACTAACTCCAAGCGATTCTTGTCTCAGGTCATCACCCAGTTAAGCAGAGTTATAACGGTTGATGTGAATATGCATGTACCGTACTTACATCCTCCCCCTTTTCTTTTCCTGTCTCACCTTCTGCCTCCTTGTCATCTTCCTCTCGTCTTCTCTTCCCCTCTGACTCTCTCTTCTCTTTTCCCATCTCTTCTACTCTCTTACACCAGCATTTCAGGTTTCCCCTACATGGTATTGCTACTTACTACTAATGTGTTTTAATGTCGTTAGTTTACTGTACACTTGTTCATATTATGCACATTGTATTTATTGATGTGAAACCGCAATAAAAAATTTAAATAAAAAAAAATATAAAAAAAATAATACTGGAGGGACATTTGCTTTCATCAGCCGGAAGCTGTGCATGGGACGTACTTGGACATTCCAACATGACAAAGATCCAAAACACAAAGCCAAGTCGACCTGTCATTGGCTACAGCAGAATAAAGTGAAGGTTCTGGAGTGGCCATTTCAGTCTCCTGACCTCAATATCATTGAGCCACTCTGGGGAGATCTCAAATGTGCAGTTCATGCAAGACAGCCCAAGAATTTCCAAGAACTGGAGGCTTTTTGCCAAGAGGAATGGGCAGCTTTACCATCTGAGAAAATAAAGAGCCCCATCCACAAAAGACTTCAAGCTCTCATTGATGATAAAGGGGCAATACATGGTATAAAGAACTGGGGTATGTAAACTTTTGATCAGGGTCATTTGGGTAGTTTCTGTTGTCATTATGATTCAACCACTTGCCAACCGTCAACCGCAGGTTGACGGCGACAAGATGGCTCTCCTGGGCAAACCGCCGTCATCTGACGGCGGCTGCCAGATCGCGCACTGTGAGCGCGCTCTCGCGCTCACTGTGTTCGGGGAGGGCCAGGGAGCAGGTGCGGCGGACTCGATCTCCACTGGCTACCAGCGATGCCCCCCCCCCGGAGTGAAAGAACGGAGGTCCGTGTAAGTAAACACGGATCTCTGTTCTGTTAGAGGGGGAAGGGAGTGATCACAGCCTTCCTCTATATGGAAGATGTGATCACTCCCCTCCCCCTGCCAGTCAAACACTAAGACAGTTAGAACACGCCCAGGGAACACAGTTAACCCTTAGAGCTCCCCCTGCAGGTTAACCCCTTCACTGCCAATGGCATTTACACTGTAATCAGTGCATTTTTATAGCATTGATCGCTGTATAGATGCCAATGGTGACAAAAAAGTGTCAAAATGTTCCGACATGCCCGTTGCAATATCGCAGTACCGCTAAAAATCGCAGATCGCCGCCTACTAGTAAAAAATAAAAAAAAATAAATAAAAACCCCAGAAATTAATTCTCATCATCCGTAAACGCGGCAACTTTTGCGCAAACCAATCAATAAACGCTGATTGCGATTTTTTTTCATCACAAATATGAGGAAGAATCCGATGAAAAAAAATGTTTTTTTATATATTTTTTTTTGGATTTGTATTTTAGCAAAAGTAAGAAATTTGGGTTCGCTCTTCTTTTGTTTATAGCGGCGATCAGAAATGATGCAGCGATGATCAAATACCACCAAAAGAAAGCTCTATTTGTGGGGAAAAAAAGGACGTAAATTTTGTTTGGGTACAACGTCGCACGACCGCGCAATTGTCAGTTAAAGCGATGCACAGCCGAATCGCAAAAAGTGCTCTGGTCCTAAAGTGTGAAATCCTTCCAGGGCTGAAGTGGTTAAAGGAGTTTGCTTTAAATCTTTGCAAATTTATTAAAAATAAAAACGAAAAAAATCACAAGTACATTTACAGTCTTTGTTCAATACTTTGTTGAAGCACCTTTGGCGCTAATTACAGTCTCAAGTCTTTTTGAGTATGATGCAACAAGCTTGGCACACCAATTTTGGGCAATTTCTCCCATTCTTCTTTGCAGGACCTCTCAAGCTGCATCAGGTTGGACGGGGAGCGTCGGTCTACAGCCATTTTCAGATTTCTCCAGAGATGTTCAATCATGTTCAAGTCTGAGCTCTGGCTGGGCTACTCAAGGACATTCACAGAGTTATCCCATAGCCACTCCTTTGTTATCTTGGCTGTGTGCTTAGGGTCTTTGTCTTGTTGGAAGATGTATCTTCGCCACAGTCTGAGGTCCAGAGCGCTCTGGAGCAGGTTTTCATCAAGGATGTCTCTGTACATTGCTGCATTCATCTTTTCATCGATCCTGACTAGTCTTGCAGTACCTGCCGCTGAAAAACATCCTCACAGGATGATGCTACCACCAAAATGCCTCACTGTAGGGATGGTATTGGCCAGGTGATGAGAGGTCGCTTGCCATTCAGACCAAAGAGTTCAATCTTTGTTTCATCAGACCAGAGAATTTTGTTTCTCATGGTCTGAGAGTCCTTTAGGTGCCTTTTGGCAAACTCGAGACGGGCTGTCCTGTGTCTTTTACTGAGAAGTGGCTTCCGTCTGGCCACTCTACCATACAGGCCTGATTGGTGGAGTGCTGCAGAGATGGTTGTTCTTCTGGAATGTTCTCCTCTCTCCACAGAGAAATGCTGGAGCTCTGTCATATTGACCATCTGGTTCTTGGTCACCTCCCTGACTAAGGCCCTTCTACCCCTATTGCTCAGTTTGGCTGAGCTGCCCACTCTTGGAAGAGTCCTGGTGGTTCCAAACTTCTTCCATTTATGGATGAGGGAGGCCACTGTGCTCATTGGGACCTTTGATGCTGCAAACATTTTCCTGTACTCTTTCCCAGATCTGTGTCTCGATACAATCCTGTCTCGGAGATCAAAAGACAATTACTTGGACTTCATGACCTGGTTTGTGCTATGACATGCACGGTTAACTGTGGGACCTTCTATAGATAGGTGTTTGCCTTTCCAAATCATGTCTAATCAATTGAATTTACCACAGTTAGACTCCAATCAAGTTGCAGAAACATCTCAACTATGATCTATGGAAACAGAATGCACCTGAGCGCAAGTTTGAGTGTCCTGGAAAAGACTGTGAATACCTATGTACATGTGATTTTTTTTAGATTTGTATTCAATAAATTTGCAAAGATTTCAAACAAACTTCTTTCACGTTGTCATTATAGGGTAATGTTTGTACAATTTTGAGGAAAATAATGAATTTAATCCATTTTGGAAATAGGCTGCAACATAAAATGTGGAAAAAGTGAAGCTATATGAATACTTTCCGGATGCACTGTAGATAGTAAGGTGCACTTCAATGCCAGGTTGAATGGATGGATGGTTCAGCCCCTGGATTTCCTCAAGAGTTATCAAGGGACGAAGCAGATAAAAGCTGGGGAGACCTGTGCAGACTCAGAGGGGCGGCAGATGCTGGCGGAAGTGCTCCGCAGGGGTTTCGATTTTTTAGTTTATCTTTCTGGCTGCATGGATCCAGCTTTCCCAATGTCACTTATGATACCTTTGTCAAAGAAAAATGTATGTATGGAATCCCTTACCATTCCCTCAAATACCTTACATACTGCTGATGTTAGGCTGACTGGTCTGTAGTTTGTTCATTTTTGTAAAATTGGCACCACATTTGCTCTACACCAATCAGTTGGTACCAAACAGCAGCTTTGCTATAACTACGCTAGGTTCCCTTGCAGGTATCAGCCAACTGGACCTGATGATTTGTTTACATTAAAGCTTTTATGTCACCCTAACATTTCATATTCCTGCTATGGGCCTGTTGTACCATGTACTTGCATGAGAAAGGGAAGTTCAGGCAGTGTCCAGTGTGAGGAGTCCTGGCTCTGCCACTTCCCAGTCCATGTCCTTTTGTGCCCCCGCGTTCCAATCATCCCTCTGGGACTGAGAGATGTTTCCTCCTGCAGCAGCCATCATGGCTGCGGTGTGTTGGGGTGAGTCAATCTCTCTCTTTTAGAACTTTCAAGCATTCAACTCAAGCATATAAATTAATTGAAAGTACAGTTCAGTGTTCTATATTAATTGTTTGTTATTAGTGTGAGGTTTATATATATTTATATATATTTTATGTATTATATACACATATGAAAATGTGTTTTTTTCCTTTCTCCATTAATTAATACATTTCTTATTTAACACTTGCTTACTGGGCACTTAAACCCCCCTTCTGCCCGGACCAATTTTCCATTTTCAGAGGTGTCACTCTTTGAATGACATTTGCGCGGTCGTGCGGCGTTGTACTTAAACAAAATTGACGTCCTTTTTTTCCCACAAATAGAGCTTTCTTTTGGTGGTATTTGATCACCTCTGTGGTTTTTATTTTTTGTGCTATAAACAAAAAAACAGTGACGATTTTGAAAAAAAAACAATTTTTTAAACTTTTTGCTATAATAATATCCAAAAATAAAAAAACACATTTATTCCTCAGTTTAGGCCGATATATATTCTTCTACATATTTTTGGTAAAAAAAAAAAAAAATCGCAAGAAGCATATTTTGACTGGGTTGAGCAAAGGTTATAGCGCCTACAAATTATGGAAATTGGTTTATGGCGTTTTTATTTTTTTTACTGGTAATGGCGGCGATCTGCGATGTCTGACATTTTTTACACTTTTTTGGGACCAATGACATTTATACAGCGATCAGATCTAAAAACGTCCACTGATTACTGTATGAATGTCATTGGCAGGGAGGGGGTTAACACTAAGGGGGCGATCAAAGGGTTAAATGTGTTCCCTGTATGTGTTCTAACTGTATGGGGGCTGGGCTGACAGGGACATAACAGATCTAACTGATCCTGATCACAGGGATCAGTAGATCTGTCATGTACCCCCTCACAGAGCGGGGAACCGCTGTGTTTACATCGGTTTTCCCCCGTTCTGGCTCTCTGTAAAGGGATCACGGATCGAGTCCAGCAGACCCGCGGGCATGCTCACGCAGCGTGCGGCGGCATGCGCCGGCTGCCAGAGTGGGCCTGGGGGCACGTAAAGGGGAGGACATCTATTGACGGCCTCCCGACAGAGTAGAGCCGCGCTGTAGCCGTCAATCGGCTATAGCGCGGATCTGAAGAGGTTAATCAATTCAATCCTTTCTCAAATAAAACGCTGGGCTCTGCCATCCAGAGCAGCTTAGCTCTGAGGAAGGGGGTTCACTCCTGAAATGCATCAGCTTTGACCCTTTACCCTTTGCTGTGTTCGCACCTACAACTTTGTATATCTCTCATTGGCTCATTGAAAGTTGTCACTCTGTGAGTATCCACTTTCAAACCCGTTTTAATGTCCATTAATTGTCTCTAGTGATGCACTAGGTGTGCACGCCCTCCTTTTGTTTTTTTTTTTCACTAGTTACTATAGGATTACCCCATCCAAGGAGGGCAGCAAGCCTATTCTTGGAGTTTTGATATACTTGTTTTTATTACAGAAGACCTTTTGGCGCTGGAAATTACTGTTTTTCCTTGTATTGCATGCAAAAGTATCCTTTGTATTGCTTCATTTATGTGAAATCCCTGGTGTTCCTGCCAGCCCCTCTGCTTTCCTATTAAAAACTGGCCACACTAAGGAGGGGAGCACAATGTGGTCAGTTCTCTAGCTGTGTTTGGAACTCTGCCTGCTCTCTTCCAATGATCAGACTTGTCCTGATGGGGCAGAGCCATTCACTAGGAAGCTCAGTGTGCTTCTGCTTTTCCTCACCCAGCTCTTATGCAGCTGAGAACAGAGGGAATGTGATAATTTAAAAAAATGGAAAAAAGGTATTTATAGTGTTTTTTTGTTATATCTATACAAAAATGTTTTGCCTTTCATTTCTATTTTAAACCGAATGGGTTGTTTTATAGGGACGAGGGTTTATAGTCACTTTAAGTTGCTCTAGTCCTGTGCCTGATTTACTACCACTATACAGTATATAATATTATCTCAATGACTGGAACTGCTTAGACGTACAGATTGCAGATATGACGTTACTACTTCTTCTGCTGCTTCTCCTCCCCCCAGCTCTTGTGCATCTGATAACAGAGGAAATGTGATCACTTAAGTTTTTCTTAAATCTATATAAAACTGTTTTGCCTTTCATTTCTATTTTAAACTGAATGGGTTGTTTTACAAGGTGATCGATCATTCACAATCACTTTAAAGTGGTCATAAACTCTTACTTATATCCAGTGAAAAGACTGGCCTCAAATGATATGCAGAAAGGAAACAAATCATCCCACATAAGTTGTGCCTGTTTTATCTGCAGTCTATTCTACATCCATTCAAAGTTCTTAATTTATAAAGCTTGTCTGAATGTTCAGAAAAATCGGGGATGGAGATCTGAAGTTATACTCAGCAGAGCTCAATGAGGAGAGCTCTGAGAGCTGAATGGAGGGAAGAGACAAATCCTTCTTCACACAGCTCACAGGAACAGAGAGCTGAGGCTGTCATCCTGCTCCTGAGATCCCTCCCTGTCACCATGTTTCTCTTGGTGTCAGGAAAATGTGTCAGAAGTGATTCATACTGATAGCAGAGGAACAAAGCAGCAGACAGAAATGACACTCAGTGCTCTTTATTGAGACAAGTACACACTATAGAGGGATATGCTTTGCTCATATTTTATGTCTAATGTTTACAACCACTATAAAAGTGTTTTCCAGTGCAGTAATAGGATGATTTTGAGAGTATTATTATATAATTTAGTTGATTTACCGTTAGTCATTAATATACCATTAATACATTCTGAAGCCCCTAAGAAATAACACTAATCATTTCCTTACATTCTGATTTCTCATACGGACATGCAGTTTGGATGGAAGTTAGTTAACCAGAGTACTTTAAATTAAACCCACACAAACAGAAGAATATATAAAGTCCAAGCAGAACATGTCTCTCATTGAGATTGAACACAATCATTGAAAGCAGTGGCAGCTGGTGCTACATATTTGGGGGGGGGGGGGGGTGGCAAACAGGAAGGTGGCATACAATACTTATGTATGTAGGAAATTTATAGAATATCTAAAACCATGCCTAGAGCCAGAAACTTTTTCTTGGATAGCGTGAGAAGGCGCTGAACCCCTATCAAGTTTTCATTGCTGTCCTTGCTGGGGAGACTCACCCTCTCCATGCATTATCACTCGGACAAAAAGTGATACAACTAACTTTTACAGTAGATGAAGAGATTTTTTCCAATGGGAATGCTGTAAGTGAAAATATTTACTCCCATTTACCCAACAGGACAAAGAAAAAAAAACTGAAAGGGGTATTAACTATTCCCTGCTGTATCCCATCCTAAAATGAAAACATTTTTTCCTAAGATATTCTTTAACACAGTTTTTTATTTAATATACTAGTGTCTGCTTCAAGCTATAAAGTCAAACTATTACTTTATAGTAGGTACCTGTGAGCTTATCATGCGCTGTGATGAACGTGCAATATTGGCCGGAAGACCAAAGAAAGCAGGCTTATCATCCTCTGGGAGACTTTCAATCACACTGCGATAGTCCTGTAGGAAAATAGAATAATGAGCAGATTAGTTTTCTTCAGTTCATTCAGATATGCAAAAAAAAAAGAGAGCATGTGTAGTCCAATCTAATAGAATAGCTACTATAGCTCTTACTTCTGAAAAAGTTAATACTGGTAACAAAAGAAAGGCGTCAGAACACAGTGCATTGTAGATTGTCGCATATTGGGTTGACCTGTGTCTACAGCCAAACACGCCTACAAGAACCAGACCATGTATTTGGAGGTGCAGTTGGTTTGTCTGACACTAGATGGTGCTATTGTGGCATGGTAAGGGGAAAGTTGTAAGCAGGTGCCAGCTCCCCTTTTAGAGAAATGCCTCCACTAGTGATCTAATGGGTAGAGTTAGTGCCGTATACTGTATGTAGGAGAAGCATGCAAGATGTCTTAACTAAAATATGTGCATTTGTGCTCTGCACTGAAGGGACTGTTACAGAATGTTTACCCTTACAGATGGTGTTCTGCACCGATGGTTCTGATAGTATGTCAAATGTGACATGTCACGATTGCAGTACATTGACGGCTGCTGATTTGCCAAAGCATGCACATGACCTGCATGCTTTGGCCAATCACAGCGAGATGTGCTGTGAGAGCCATGATTGGCCAAAGGCAGGGTGCCTTTGGCCAATCATGGCTCAGGGATTAAGTCCATGCCCCACACTATATAAGGCTGCTACTTACATGGCGATACAGTGGAGAGTATATAGTACAGTCAGTGTAGTATATATAATACAGTGGAGTATATAGTGCAGTCAGTGTAGTATATATAATACAGTGGAGAGTATATAGCGCAGTCACCGTAGTAAATATATTTACTACACTGACTGCGCTATATATTCTCCACTGTATTATATATACTACACTGACTGCACTATATACTCTGAACTGTATTCTATATACTACACTGACTGCACTATATACTCTCCATTGTATTATATATACTACACTGACTGCACTATATACTCTGAACTGTATTATAGAATACCATGGAGAGTATATAGTGCAGTCAGTGTAGTATATATAATACTGTGGAGAGTATGTAGCGCAGTCAGCGTAGTAAATATATATTCTACACTGACTGCACTATATACTCTGAACTGTATTATATATACTACACTGACTGCACTATATACTCTCCGTGGTATTATATATACTACACTGACTGCACTATATACTCTGAACTGTATTATATAATACCATGGAGAGTATATAGTGCAGTCAGTGTAGTATATAGAATACCATGGAGAGTATATAGTGCAGTCAGTGTAGTATATATAATATAGTGGAGAGTATATAGTTCAGTCAGTGTAGTATATATAATACAGTGGAGAGTATATAGTGCAGTCAGTGTAGTATATATAATACAGTGGAGAGTATATAGCGCAGTCAGTGTAGTAAATGTATAATACAGTTCAGAGTATATAGTGCAGTCAGTGTAGTATACATAATACCATGGAGAGTATATAGTACAGTATATATAATACAGTTCAGAGTATATAGTGCAGTCAGTGTAGTATGTACAATACAGTGGAGAGTATATAGTGCAGTCAGTGTAGTATGTACAATACAGTGGACAGTATATAGTGCAGTCAGTGTAGTATATATAATACAGTGTAGAGTATATGGTGCAGTCAGTGTAGTATATAGAACACAGTGTATTGAAGTGAATAAGGGGAATCCTATGACAAAATTTAAAAAAAATCCATACCAGGCCCTTTGGGTCTGGCATAGATTTTAAGGGGAGCTCCATGCCAAAATTTTTTAAAAAGTGGCGTGGTGACCCTCCAAAATCCATACCACGCCCTTATCCAAGCATGCAGCCTGGCAGGCCAGGAAAGAGAGGGGGCAAGCGAGCGCCCCCCCCTCCCCATACCAGGCTGCTTGTTCTCAACATGGGGATGGTGCTTTTGGGTGCCTCTTGATGGGGACAAGGGCCTCTTCCTGACAACCCTGACTGGTGGTTGTCGAGAAATGCAGGTGGGGGGCTTAATCTGCAAGCCCCTTTTAACAAGGGGGCCCCCAGATCTCGGCCTCCCCCCCCCATGTGAATGGGTATTGGGTACATTGTACCCCTAACCATTTACCAAAAAAGTGTAAAAAAAGTAAAAAACCACAAGGGACAGTTTTATCTCCCATGCCTCCCGTGGAGTGCTTTTTCTGTTTTTTCGGGTCCATCGGGCGTCGTGATTGACAGTCGATGTGCATAGCGGGACACTTTTTTTCTTTTTTAATAAAGGAATTGTTAAAAACTGTCTCTTGTGTTTTTTACTTTTTTGGTGAATGGGTAGGGGTACAATGTACCCGATACCCGTTTACATAGGGGGGCTGGGATCTGGGGGCCTCCTTGTTAAAGGGGGCTTCCAGATTCCAATAAGCCCCCCGCTCACAGACCCAAACAACCACTGGCCAGGGTTGTCAGGAAGAGGCCCTTGTTACCATCAACATGGGGACAGGGTGCTTTGGGGGGCATGTTGCCTGGTGCTGTTCAGGAGGAGGGGGGGTGCTCGCTTGTCCCGAAGGGCCTGGTATGGACTGGGGGGGACTCTATGCCTTTTTCAAATTTTTTTTTTCCATCTATAGTGCCGGAAGCCGGAAATACATTACAGCCGTGAGCAGGTTTATATGACATATTTTCCTTTAGTAATGTCAATATTGCTACAGCATGTTTTATACATCCCACAGATTCGCCACTTCAGAGGCAGACTAAGGGGACCCTCAGGCACGATGTTTAAAGGAATATTCCATTTTTAATGTTTCACTTTAAGCATGATTAAAATCACTGCTCCTTTAGAAACGATTGTTTTAACAAACTTTTTTTTGCATTGATACATGTCCCCTAGGGCAATACCCAGGTCCCCATACACTTTTTATGGCAAATAACTTGCATATTAGGCACTTTTGATTTTTCATGCTGGTGTCTCAGAGACTTTAATAAGGTTTGCGTGTTCACTAGACCTTTTTGCCTGTTTGAGGTGTTCTGGTGCGAACCAAACCAGGAGGTGTTCGGCCCATCCCTAGTTGTGAAGATGTAAAGTTGCAATAAAGTGCTAAAAATGCATTTGTGTGTGGACATTCCTTTATTTTGAATATTAAAGTGTTACTAAACCCAGGGACCTTCATTCATTATATCTGGTCTCCCACAGTACACAGAACATGGAAATGCAATTATTTTAGTAAATATAAACTGCTAAATTCCTTTTCTCCTCAGCTGTATATAGCAGTCTTGTGACTTCTATGAGTGTCCAGCCCAGCACTGGTTTAGGCTAGGTTTTCAATATTGCGATCCCAAAGTCATGCAATTTAGTGTGCGCCTTTGAGGGCAACTTTGATCCAACTTTACACTCTCTGGATCAAAGTTGCATCAAAAGTTGGAACAAAGTAGTGCAAAAACCTTTCTTGGAGTCACTGCAACTTGAGTCGCACTATATAGAACGGGGACCATTGAAATACATGGATTTTGACTTGTCATGCGATTTCACATGTGTTAAGTTGCACAACAACTCGCAGTTGTGGAAACAGAGCCTAAAGCTTGTAGGAGGACTTTTCATTCTCCTCTGACCATTATATGAGGCTGCATGACTCCCGATCCTCTGTCTGGACAGTGCCAGACAAGGCACCCTCCCAAAAAAAAAATCTCTAGCAATACACACCAAACTGAGCATGTGCAGAGTTTGTGGTGTTGACATGGCCTCCAATTTCTTCAGATCTCAGTTTAATCAAGCATCTGTGAGATGTGCTGGAAAAACAAGTCTGATCCATGAAGGACCCTCCTTGCAACTTACAGCAGGACTTAAAGGATCTGATATTGACACCCTTCAGAGGTATATATATCAGGGTGACAAAGCATATCCACTGCCTTACAATGCAGCTCCAGCTTCAGGCTGCAGATGGATAATATATCCCAGAGCCACTGAGTCATGTAAGAGTCACTGCTGCAAAGCCGATTGGGTGCCTGTCTAAGGAACCTGTCCTTGCTTTGTGAAGATACACAGACATAAAAGGCAAAGGCACACGGAGGAGTGATCAAATAGCATGATCAATTCAATATTCAAGTGAAATATTTAGGCAAATGAAGAATACAACAGATACAAAATTGATCTCTGAAAAGAGAAGTATTGCCAAAGCTTTTTTGGTCACACTTCCCTTGTGGGTCACAGGAGTGCACTTACTTTTGCTCTCCTATGACCCAGAATCAGCCAAGCCTGCTGTCAGCTGACGTCACAGAGCCGGTGCAGACAATGATGTCAGGATGTCTAACCGGTAACTGTCTCTGTCTCTCAGTGCTGGAAGGGTAGAGCAAAAGCCGGCTGACTGCATCGCTCTTTGCTCGGAGCAGACCAAGAAGTGAGCGATAAGTGTAATCGCTCACTTTTCAGGCTTAGAGATGGCAGGGGACAGTTGCAGTCACAGTGACGCTGCAGCCACAGAGGCAAATTTTTTTTTAGGCCTACATTTCTCCTTTAAAGAGACCGGCTATACTGCTTGTAGCACACAAAATAATGTCGGGATCCACGCAGATGCCTGACCAGCAACTGCCTCAGCCTCTCAGCTTCCTACCTCTATCTGGGGGCACCCGCCATGTTGGACCCAGGCCAGCAGATGGGCAAGCGCACCCTGGGATAAATGGCAGGGGGTGCCAGTTACCAGGGGGTTTGGAAGCAATCTGGTGGCTGTGGAGGCATTGAATTGGTTCCATCTGACAGCTAGCAGTCGGCTTGTCAAATATAAACACACTCCCGGGGGCTGCCGCTACTGGCAGGGTGTGTAAAAACCCTGTTGTCAGGTCCATACAACATATGGACCCGGTAGCGAAAGTGTCAACCTCCCTGGCTGTACACTTGGGATCGCATCACTGGATAAGGGCAAAGTTACTTACAATGTCCCCTAAATCCAGTGATATCCCCCCACTGTGTCAGAGCGCTGTCTTCTGCCCGATTCACTCTGTGTGCCGAACTCCATTCCCTGCGAGTGTCGTGTTGCACGGGGGCAAAGACTGGCAGGAAATTAAAATAGTGAAACACACAGTAAACATACAGTACACTGTAATCTGTAAGATTACATTACTGTATGAAATCATTTCACATCCCCTTTGTCCCTAGTGCTTTGTCCAGTGCCCTGCATGCACTTTTATATTTTATATACCATTCTTTCTGCCTGGAAACTTGAGAATGTCTATGGCATCCAAAAAGCGTCCTTTTATGTCAAAAGTGGTTTTTGATCAGCTAGAAAACAGCAATAGTAAATAAGAATCATTTGCAGAATTGAGTGATACTGATTTGTGGGGAAATTTATCATCATACATTGAAAGTGATGACAGCGATAATTCTGCAAATGAGCAAATTTCAGTGTTTTTGATTTGATTACATTGAATACATTTTATTACTATTATGTGATTATTTTTGATAATTATTTATAGTTATTTATTATATTAAAATGTACGATTTAGTGTTTCAAACTTTATCATACCTGGGATGTCTACTAGACTCTTGTTTAGACAGATTTAAGTGAGTTATTTCTAAGAATTAAAGGCCTACAATATAAAACGCCAAATTTCTATGCAAAACAATGTACCACTCTTAGTCGCAAAAGTCTGACATAATCATACCGCCAGGGAGGTTAAAGTGACCTTACACTGCTTGTGGCACATAAAATATAAATGGGGATGCATGCAGTAAAATATATGTATCATAATAAATATGTTAACTTGCAAAATCTTGTCATATCCTATACTGTATGTGCCTCTAAGCATCCTATAATACCTTTCTTTTACTCTATATTTACCCATATGTCAAATAAAGAAACACCTGAATCTTTAACATCATTAGATCTCACTACAACTATGCTATCCCTAGTTCCAGTTCTACCAATGAGACCATTGCTGCTCAGCAACTGCTGCCATGTTGTTACTCCATGTAGAGTGTTCAATACTGGTCAATATAGATCTGTGAAGTCATTGTGTTCTCTGAGCCCATCCACGTTTTAGTCTGTGTTGAACCCTTACAAAGCGAGTGGTGTGGTCTTTTTTATATGACGTTTTTACAAGCAATTAAAATGATCTTGACTCTCTTATTTGGTTTTGGTCGATCACTCCTTTCTGTATTTCTATATTTTGTGATACTTTTGGATGCCTCTATAGGGAAGGCTTGCTATGTGGAAGCTGCCTCACCAGAGCTATTCCTTTTATTTGACGTTTTCCTTCTTCTGACTACACATGGAAGTCTCAGAGTCCCCATGGCCTCTTTGAGTATGTTGCCCTGGAGGCTATTGTGTTCAGGCAGGTGCAGCACCTGCGGCTGTTATAATTGCCGAACACTACCTTCATCTGATTGGATGCAGTCACTGTTCAGCCAACAATTTAGGCAACCTTGGTGGGCCACCCACAGCACAAATTTCAGCCAATTTAACAGGAAACGGCTGATATTGGAGCTGTGCATTGCAGGCTTGGTCAGTGGGCAACAGGACAAACAGAGAAGGCAAATCTCCTTAGAATGGACACAGCCAGCAATAAAAAACTGACAGAAGTTGCTCTTCCTAAATCCAAAGCAATCAAAAAAGGTTTTGACATTAGATACACTTCTGAAAATATCTAGATTGTACAAATGGACTCAAAATATATTGAGTCCTTTGATAAGGTATTCTTTTTTTCAGGCTATGAACATTTACAGCAAGAATATTGATCTTGCCTGAAATGCAATGTCCTTTTCACTACCTGTAAGCATATTAGCGGAGGAGTAAATGTATCCACCCACACATAGGAAGTGTGTTATTTGCAAGATTGCCAAGTAAATAGATCGCTAATACAGGCACATCATCTAAGTGCTGTCAATCTGCAATATAGAACATTTTTATTTTTGGGTTTATATGTTTAGACTTGATTGTAGTATTATACACAATCCAGTCTTTTATCTTCTGCTGACTTACTACCTGCAAGGAGGGGGCGAAGATGCAGAACCAACTACTTTGCCTATGGAATTGTGATGAAAGAGATGAAATGTAAAAATAGTAGTGCTGTACTACACAACACTGGTGGTAAGTTTGATGGTCCTCACAAGCTTGAACACACTGACTGTAAAAACAGAACTCACAGAATAAAAAAAAATCTTACCATAATGCTGCAGGAATTTGGCAGAGATACTGACAATGGAAAAGTCATCTTGCTTCCCTTTAATCCTCCAGCATGAGAATTGAAAAACTGTTCCAGATAGGAGCGGAGAACTCGTAAATCAAAGTAGTTATCTACACGTCCTCCGTAGATTGCGTTCTCCAAGAGACCGTGCACAAATTCCCACTGAAAGTTTCTGCCACCTGAAAAAAAACATCCCCAAGTGTTATAGAGCAGCTTTGCAGTGGTTAAAATGAATTTATTTTGGGGCATTATTTTAAAATTAGGATTTGGGGCCACACTAAGGAAATGGTAATCCTCATCTACATCTCCGACACATAAGCAATGGATAGAATATGGTAATTCCATACTTCTGAGGGAACAACTTACATATCGCAATGCACTTCGCAAGTTTGAGTTGGTTTGATATACCGGGTTTAGCCCCACTGCAATTCGTTATGGACAGGCTCCTTCAAATGTAATGGTTATTGAATTTTCTCTGCGTATATTTCTTGACATGTTTTGCATTTTTCGATGGCTACACAATTCACTACTATCCCATCTTTAGCTGGGTACTGCTATACACCTGATGTTTGCAGGTTTGGATATCACAGGTATGGACATGATAGTACTTTACTTGACTTTTTGTGAAGAGTTGTTCTTTCATTCTGTACCATCTTTTTGTGATTAATGTTTACTACTGTGTGTGTTATGTGACAACTCAATTTTCTTTTTCATTTGTTTATATTAGGGATATGCAATTAGCGGACCTCCAGCTGTTGCAAAACTACAAATCCCATCATGCCTCTGCCTCTGGGTGCCATGCTTGTGGCTGTCAGAGTCTTGCTATGCCTCATGGGATTTGTAGTTCTGCAACTGGAGGTCCGCTAATTGCATATCCCTGGTTTATATTATTGATACATTGCACTGTCAATTCTGCTCTTTGATATTAATAAAAAGAGTTTGGATTAAAAAAAATATATATCTTGAATAGAGAGTATTATAGACGAACGAGACTCTGTAGTGGGGTCTAAAGTGGAGGTGAGCAGGTTTTTCACCCAGAGGTGGAGGGCACTGGACACATAGTGAAGATGGAAGATTTAAAATCACTGTTTACACTGTGGTGTATAGCATGATTAACCACTTCATCCTCAAAGTCCTTTTTTATATTTGTTGTTTACAAGTTATCAGTTTTTTTTGCTAGAAAATTACTTCAAACCCCCAAACATTATATATTGTTTTTTGTCAGACACCCTAGAGAATAAAATGGCGATCGTTGCAATACTTTTTGTCACTCCGTATTTACGCAGCGGCCTTTCAAGTACAATTTTTTTGGAAAAAATTCACTTTGAGTTAAAAAATAAGACAACAGTGAAGTTAGCCCAATTTTTTTTATATATTGTGAAAGAGGATGTTACGCCGAGTAAATAGATACCAAACACGTTATGGTTGAAAATTGCGCACACTCACGGAATGGCGAAAAAACTCGGATACTTAAAAATCTCCATAGGCGACGCTTTAAACGTTTTTAACAGTTACCAGGCTAGAGTTACAGAGGAGGTCTAGTGCTAGAGCAATGACCTCAAACAAAGCCAAAGTCAAAGAACTATCTTCATTGAAACGGACAAGGAGTCCTGGAAGTGTAGGTACGGCCCCACAGAGACCCGATCTCAACATAATTTTTTAGTGCTTAAAACTTTTGCACAGTGCTGTTTATAATTATAAACTGTGTTGTCAATTTTAAACTTTAACACGTTAATAAAATTCCTCACTTCAAGCTGAACTTTTTTTTATATGTAAATCTAAGGCCTTATGCACACTGGGCATTTTCTCAGCTCTTCCAAATGCCTTTCTCCTGGCAGTTTAGACGCATTCAGACGTGTCAAGCGTTTGTGCACTCATTTATTTTATTGGCCAGAATTATTATTCTGGCCATTGAAATAAATGAATGCTCAAACGTTAAACACGCCTAGTGCCTGGGAGCGTTACCAAACGTTTAGGCACATCGGATATTTTTTCTGCCCAATTCTCCTCCCCGTAAACACTAAGTGATGGATTTTTTTTCCTGCCTCTAAACGCCTGTAAATACCTATGTGTGCAAGGACACAGAGGTTGATTTACTAAAGGCAAATAGACTGTGCACTCTGCAAGTGTAGTTGCTCCAGAGCTTAGTAAATAAGGTAAAGCTTCACTTTGAAAACCATACCGAATCATGCGCAAAGAAAAAAAAAAAAACAGCATTTTTGCTTGCACATGATTGATTGATGAAAGTCATCAGAGCTTCTGCTCATTTACTAAGCTCTGGAGCAACTGCACTTGCAAAGTGCAGTCTATTTGTCTTTAGTAAACTAACCACATAGACTAACAGAGGAGTGTTTAGAGGCAGAAAAACAAGTCAAATGCCTCTAAAAGCCTGATTTTTAACGTCCAATGTGCATTAGGCATAAATAAAACAAACACTAAAGAGGCAATACATTTACTTTATTTACAAAAAAAAAACATTTTGCAAGGTTAAAATTTCACTTGTGTAGACATACCTTCAAACAACCGATCAATAATATCATATGCAGCACGCAGATCTGACAGAGAGAATTCATAAAATTTTGTCCAACCCTAATAGAAAAAATAAAAAAGGACAAAAAAACAAGGATAAAACATTTAGCGTCTAACAAGAAAACCTTTTCAATTGAAAACGTCCTGAGCTTCTGTCTGGAGCGGACTATTTCAGGAGGAAAGCGGTGAGACATGTATAGAAGAATTAGAGTAAACATTTCATATGACGCAGGTTACCACTCTTATGATCAAAGGAGGTTTTAGGATTGGGAGAATCTGGCAGTTTATATAAAAAACTGTTCTTATATGTAAGGAAAAATGGCCAGATATGAAAAAAAAAAAAAAAAGTTCTTGGCTCCACCTATTAATATTATTATTTTCACAATAATGTTTATTGGTTTTGTAAAAGAAGTATTGACAAAACAGAGCCTCTGGGCATACCCCGGCTCAAGTGACGTACAGTTGATTCATATAAAATTTGCATCAATATAAGTAGAAGAACGGGTTAAAGTAGTGCATAGAAGTAAAGATGACAGCGTAAGGATATAATGACCAGTGGAGAACAACACTATTAATATTATTATAATATATAATAAGTATAACACGTACATTTTAATTTAGCGTGGACTGCCACTGCACAGCAATGTATATATATATATATATATATATATATATATATATATATATACACACACACACACACACCAATGCTTGGCATATCCATTATGGTCTGCTGACACCTACTGTACTTTTGCATTGGGTCACCATTCTAAAATCACATTACTGCAGTGTATATGTGTGAAGCCAGCTTTGGGGCAAGAGAGAGATCCATGGTGATTTGCAAGGAGTTGTTCACAATTTGGCTGCTTGGGTTGTAGCCGTTATCACAGGACCAGAAAGTTTGCTGATTGGTTCTTGGCTATTATTGATGGGAACACATGTATCATTCAGATTACAAGCCCCTAAGGTGCACAGTTAAGGGGTCAAATTACTAATGTATAAAACACATGGTATTTGCTAAATCTTATGACCTAAATTTCGTTTTGAATGACTAAAAATGTTATTGCATGGATCAGTGAAAATGCACATTACACTGTACAGTTTGAATATTTTTTAAGTAGCTTGTTTACATGCAGCAGCAGCCCTCCCTAATCTCATTTCAGCTTGGAAAAAATACTTTTTCAGGTAGCTTTAACAGAGGCAAACAGTAATAAGCCCACTTTGACAGATATAAATTGGCCAGTTTTTCACTGTGGCTGTCCCTGTCCCAAATGCTCACTAAAAATTAGGAGACAGCAGATTATACAGCGGTGTAAAATTGGTCAGCAAAAGGACAACGTTAAATGGCAAAGCTAGGCCATTCTTCCTCTTAGATTTTTTCCTTTCAAATGATGCTGCTGTGCTGCGAAAAAGGCACCTTAAAGATAGCCAGTAACAAATGAATGCTGCACTTTAAGCATTTCCTGCCCGGCCCATAGACAAATGAAGGCCAGGCGGCGGTTCAGCTACCCTCACCAGGCATCATATGATGTCCAGCCGGATAACCCGCACCCCAGTGCAGCCCACCCCCCCCCCCAGGCTGCCCACCCAGGGATGCCCAATAGGGATGGCCCTACACATTATCATGATGAGCCTTCTTTCATCTGATGTCTTGTAAGTGTATTTAACCCTTTGGGCTATAAAAGTCTTTTTAATGCTGCACTTAGAGTCGCCTCTTCTGGTTTTAAATTGATTACCACAATGGCTGGTTTATAATCCCCCCCCTTTTATGAGGGGGTTGGCATATTCAAAAGTCCCCTAATTGGCCATTTAAGCCTGCTGGCCATGGTCCAAAGGTCATGCAGTGCATTATGGTTTAAAAAAAATGTTCCCGGGGGAATCTGCACAAACGCACTGGATTCAGCTCAAACCAATAACCAATTGCAAAGGTAAATCTGAAATCCAACCCTACAGCCGTATTTCATCTTTCTAAAATGATCAAAATTTTACCCAAAGCAAGTTTGATACATATTAAAGAGCGAACATGTAGATTTACTACTTCTGCTGGCAAAAAAGAGATCAAGTCTCAAAGCTGTATTCAGAGATGTTTCCAGTAATGACGTCATGGAGTTTGATGGCACCCCAACACACAAGTAAAATAGCCTGCAATGCACCTGTGCTGCAGTTCACAAAGGACATGCTGTGCATTAAAAAAAAAAGTAGTGGACTGGACAAGTACGAAGGGGCCCAGTCGAATACAATTAAGTACGCAGAAGGTCTTTCTTTTTATAGCAGTCCTATTAAAAATTTGGTCCAGGGTAATCATATTGTGGAACTGTGTGAACAAACTAAGCAAACTGTGGGGTTGATTTATTAAAACTGGATGGTGAAAAAGCTGATGCAGTTGTGCATGGTAGCCTATCAGCTTCTAAATTCAATCAGCCTCCAGGTTTTTTTGTCAAAGCTTAAGGCCTCATTTACACTGCTGCTGGTAAATGGATGTTTAGAGGCATTTGGGTGTTTTTTTCAGCTGCCCCTGAACTTTCCACTATGTTATCTTATCAGTACATTTACACAGGGTCGTCTAAGATTGTTTCCAGGCAGTTGAGTTTAGAGGCTTTTTTTTGGAACGCAAAAAAAATGGGTTCAGACGCCAGTTCAGAGGCATTTGAAACGCCAAACAGCTTGTAAACGCCGCTAAACGTGCCCAAACGCGTTAACTTGCATCTAGGAGTGTTTCATTTACAGGTGTTTCCATTTAAAAAAAAAAAAAATTAAAAACGCTCCTAGAAGCTAATGCGGTATGCAAAACGGGAGTTTTGATGCTGGCTTCTAGCTGTCAAAAAAATAGTTCAGGGGAGGTTGAAAAAGTATCCCGTGTGCATGAAGTCTTATAGAACAAACTGAAGTTAGGCTGGGTTCACACTGCCTTGACTTCAAAGTCACACGACTTTGAATCAGACATCCCTGTGCGACTTCATCATGGCTTACATACGACCTTTTTAACATAAGTCAATGAAAGTCATAATGAAGTCGCACCAAAAGTAGTGCAGGAGCCAAGCAACTTGAGTTGCAGCGATTAGAATGGTTCCATTGCAGTCAATGGAATGCAACTTGTCATGCGACTTTGAACTCTCAAGTCACATGACAAGTCACAGCAGTGTGAACCAGGGCTGAGAAGCTGATTGGCTACCATACGGAGCTGCACCAGATTTTGCACTCTTCAGTTTCCGTAAGGCTAGGTTCACACATGTCCGGCTGCGGTTTGCATTCTGGAGTTCCTGTGTGGTTATGTTCACCGATTCAGGCGCAAATTTTTACCTGAATTCGCACAAAAACTGGACCCTAAATCGCACAGGAACCTTTTCAAAAAGGCAACGCGGCCGCCCCGAACATGTGTGAACCGGCTCCATTGAAAGCTGGTCTGGTCCACATGTTATGTGAATCGGATGCGGTTAAAAACACATCTGATTCGCATTTATGTGAACCGAGCCTAAATCAACCCCATTGTGTGTTATCAAGTTTAGATGTATAGCAATAAATACAATTTTATTTTCACATGTGATTTATGATACACAATAGTATTTTTGATAATAGTATTCCTTTAAGTCACATGAAAATCTATGCAGTTCCCCCTATAATGTGTTATAACCGTGAAGGATTCATGTGAAAGGTAAAAATCTGTATTTTGTCTCAAGCGGAACATCTTGCTATGAATGTGAAACAACAAAATGAAGGACTGTATGCTGCTACATCTCCAGTCAATCTACATACTATAATAGCCTTTCCAGCAAGGCACAGTAAATTCTCCCAGGTGCCCATCCTTGGCCCTGTGTGTCGAAGGCAGCCAGGAGGATAAATGAGGTTGGCTTACGGTGTTAAGGTGCTAAGTAATTTATTGCCATGCGGCCTCAGGATAAATTAGCATTATCGCAACTCCCAGCTAAGCACAAGGATAAGTGAGAAATAATCGCTATAGACAAAATGACATTAATATAGTGTAAAATAAAAAGCAAAAGAAGCTTTCTGGGGGGGGGGGGGGGGCATATTAATGTTGAATTCTATTTAACTTAGGAAACAGTGTTTTAACTAATAAACGTGCTAATAAAATACACAATATGGGCAAAAGTTTGTAGACAGTTTGTGAACACATTTCCAAATTATTGGGTTCAGGTGTTCCCAGCGAATAGCGTGCAGTATTCTACAGTACAAAAAAGCATTTGCAGAACTTTCAGCAAACTTAAATACATTTCGGTTCCAGTTCCAGCTGATTGCCACTAAAACAACTGCTTTCAACACGCTTCAAGAAGTTCTGAAGCCTGCTAGTAACTTGTTTAAAGTGACAATCAGCACTCCCATTAGGATCTTCAACATTTACAAACTGGAGCTGAATGGTACTTTAAAAGGTTCAACAAAGCTTGCTGAAAGCTCTGCAAATGCTATTTTAAAGTTTGCTGTTCGGACTGCTCTTATACAAGGTGAACCCCATGTGAAAGAAGCCTAAAGACATAGTTTGACCAGTTTACTTTGGAGGGACTCAAGCTGCCTGCACAGGCACAGAGCCCTGACCTAACTGTACTGACTGCTTAAGGGCCCATTCACACCTGAGCGTTTTGTAGTTTGTATATGCCTGAAACTACAAAACGCTGGAGGGGAAAAAAATCAATGATTCTCTATGGAGATATTCACAACTCCACTCCAAAATGCCTGAAGCCAAAAGCCCTACGCTCAAACTACTCCCGGAGGTATTTTTGTCGCGCAAATCGGGCATTTCTGGCCAATTTGTATTGCCATTCTATCAATGTAAAAGCATCAGTCCTGTGTATTAGCACGACATCAGCGTTTGCAAACGTGCGACGTTGCTCTACAAAACGCGCGACAACACGTTTCAAAAACGACCAAAAACGTGTCGCTCAGGTGTGAATGCAGCCTTAGGGATTAACTGGAAAACCAATTGTGAGCCAGGTCTTCTCATCCAAATTCAGTACCTGTCCTCACAAATTCCCTTTGCTAAACTGGCACCAATTTTCACAGACTCCATATATTTGGGGAAAGCTTTCTCAAATGAGTTGTGCATGTTATAGCCACAAGGTTGGGGGGGGGGGGGGGGCAAA
>BLSH010169639.1:276021-286936 GCA_018402905.1 Glandirana rugosa | reverse complement strand
CCACAACAAATCCTTAACAATACCTATGATTTTAGAATAGGATGTCCAAGTTAATCTAGGTGTGGTGATCAAACACCCGTAAACATTCAACCATGTTACTAAGCATTGGTTGGTCATCTCGCCTGGGTGTGTGTTTTTTTTCAGTTAGTTTATCTTGAAGAAAAATGGCTAGAATGATCTTTCAGCTAATATTTTTCTTATATATAACTGATGTGAATATTAGGGAAGCCTTGTTTTTCCACACTAGTCTGTATGAAGATGTTAGCCATGTGTGCGTAGCTCCAGTGTCTTCTCATCTTCCTTTATCGAAATGTAGCTTCATGGATGAAACCTGTTTACTGGATTTTACTTCTCCATTAGACGAGCGTCACTTCCATTTATGTTTTCATTTGATAATAAGCTGGACATATGGGCACACTGTAGGAGAATCTCCTGAAAGAAAACACCTGACACCCAGCTCATTTTGGGGGTTGAGATAAAATGAAAGAATAAAAAAAAAAACTTTTTCCGATTGCCCCCCAAGATAAGCTGGCGCTGTTTTCAAATGTCTCTTCCCATTATGCCTACAGTTCAACTGTTCTTGTTAAGAGAACAATTTCATTGTGAATAGCATATGACACAACTTATTCTGGGTTTAGAGGTGACTGAAGCAACTGCAAAAGGTTCTTGGTGACCTTTTCTAGGAAAGGCATAACTTGTAAGCACATAGGAGATCTAGTCCCCTATAAGCAACCTAAAGGTGTACATACTGTCAGCTGCATGTGGGATCATAACTTCATATGTTCTAGAATTGCCCTTTAATAGTGTCTTATCGGACTAATGTTTTTTCAGAGATCAATCTACTGTTGCAGCTGTCTCTGCCTATTTCCCAGAACTGGCATTGTTAGGCATTCATGACGATAGCCAGCGTTCCCACCATTCCAAGTTATTGATCCCCTATCTTTTATATTATGCCAAAAAGGAAATCCTACTGAAGTGGGCCTCACTGACCCCTGCAGGGGTGTCCTCCTGGAAAGCTATGGTGGATGTGGCCCACCCATGTATAAAATCACTTAGTTTGGTCCCCCAGGACATCTAGTTAAGGTGTTAATTCATGCTTCATGTAGCTGTTGAGATGGGGTGCACTGGACGGAGTGTAGTATTGGGTGGTCTTACCTCTGTCTCCATCCCTCCCTCTCCTTTTTAATTGCACTTCAGCCTTGCTGCTGGGCATGTGCTTAGTGGGTGCTGCACCTTTGGTGCTGTTTATACTCTTGGTATGATTACTGTGTTTTCCTGTGCAGCCCGCAATGCTGTGTTCTGTGGGCATGGCAAAAATTAAACCCCTTGCCACACTCAGTGGGCAGTATCACCTCTGAACAAGGCTTCATTACAGTGCTTGTTAAGCCACTTGTATAAAATGCTCCTATCCCCTCAGTATTATAACAATACTGTACCTGTACTTGTGTTATATAATAAAAACGCTTATCTATACCAATAACACAATGTCTTCCTACGTTCAGGTGCCTCCCCTCTCCTCTCCTCTGCCCGGCTGACAGTTCCAGCAGGTGGGGCCGAGCACTGCCACTGACGTCTGCCGGGGAGGAGAGGAGAGCGAGAGCCAAGGAGTCACGATTGCAGGAGCCGCTGTGTTATCGGTACAGATAAGCATATTTATTATATTACACAGACACAGGGGAATTTATTGTTATAATACATAGAGGATGGGAGCTTTTAATATTAAATATGAAAGCAGCAGGAGCGGAGGGGGTGGGTGCTGATATGAGCATGCAGGGAGGGAGGGGAGAGAGGATGGAGGAGAGGACACAGGAGAGAGAGAGAGCAGAGCTGCGGATGACAGAGGAATGTATGCTTTCCACTGTGTCAGGGCCCAGCAGCCCTGATATACCGTGGTCAGCATACAGGGGGAAGGGTATAGCCAGGCAGGATCAGTCAGGTATTTCAGGTGTTACAAGGGGCCAAATGACACAGCACAAGCACTTTGCTGTATAACATGCTTTAAGGGAACAGGATCTGTGGGTTTTTTTTTGGGGGGGGGTTAACAAACGCTTTAAGTGAATGGGGTCCTATTGCAACTGCTATACAATGCACGTGGTTGCAAGGAAGCCTTTTCAGGGATGACACATCGCCTCCCAGCCATCTGTAAACTGTCCTCTAAAAGGCCATCTACTGCAAGGGCTGCCACCTGGGTGAAGGAGTCCTAAAGGACACAGGAGTTTACCCATTTGACGTTCTTATACATTTTCTTTAAAACAATGTACTTTTATAATCTAGAGGGACAGTGTATGATGGCACAGCCAACTTGCCAGTAATGTTATGGCAGTAAGCGTTTACAAGATAAAAAAAGCTGTTATATTGCAACATTTAGCCCAGCAAGAAAAACTGAATGGAATTAAATATTTTTTTCTAGAGAAAAAATGCCTGACTGCTGTTAAGTCTCAATCAGAATGGAAAATTCAACATCGACAATTTCTTGAAAACTGAAATAGGAGGGCAATTTAGTGACTATAGGGTGTAAATGGAAATCAATGTCTGAGTTATAGAGTCTGCACTAGAAACAATCAGTTTACATTTTAGAATATCATATCCTTTATGGATCTTCTGGGAGGACATTTTTTGTTCGCCATTACTGCTACTAGAGTGGAAATAAAGTTTCATTTAAAAGTGCTTAAAAGCTTACCTGCATGCTCGCAATTCTCTTTGAAATGAATGGGAGTTAAATCATTCCCTGGCCGGCCAATTAAGATGGCTACAGATTCTGCTCCCAGAGGAATCTGGAGAGAAGATGTTGATGCTGACTAGGGACCTCACATTGATGAAGAGGGGTGAATATTTGTAGAGTTTACTTCTGCTTTAACCACTTGCTGTTCACTCCATAGCAGTTTAACTGCTACAGGGTGGCAGCTGTGCGTCATAACACATATATATGAAATTCCGGACTTCCGCCTACAGGGGGAACGTGCACGCTGCCAGCGGACCACTTCTGCTGTAAAAATTCACAGTAGAAGCCAATCTGTGGCTGTTGGGCACTTAATGTCCGCCAGTGCCCACCTATCACCAGTAAACTACACAGAATAGGAATCCGCCTATGTAAATAAGGCAGATTTCTGTTCTGACAGGAAGGGGGGGTATGGATTCTGTGCCTCTGCAAAGCAAGGACTAGAATCCATGTCTTTCCCTAGTAAAAGCAACACACATAGTAAACACAAACACTGGCTAGGCACACATTTAACTCTTTGATTGCCCCGAGGTTTAACCCCTTCCCAGCGAGTGTCATTAGTACAGTGACCGTGCATATTTTTAGCACTGATCACTCATATTAGTGTCACTGGTTCCCAAAAAAGTGTCAGTTAGTGTCCGATTGACCCCCGCAATATTACAGTTCCCCTATAAATTGATAATCACCACCATTACCAGTAGAAAAAAATGCATAAATATATCCCATAATTTGTAGACGCTATAACGTTCACTTAAACCAATCAATATGTGCTTATTGGAATTTTTTTTACTAAAAACATGTAGCAGAATACATATTGGCCTAAAGCCTCAACAGAAGTTGTATGAGTAAACTAGAAATCTTTGCTTGTAGCAACAAGTGGTCATACGACCGTTGTATCGTGTGTACAGAGAAGTTGGTCCAACAAGTTGTACTGTGCAAAACACGCATGCTCAGAAGTCAGGAACGGCCGGAAGTGTCCGTTCGTTCCTAATTCACAAATTACATGCACCTGAACTTTCTCTTTATACGTTCATTACAAGTCACTACGTTTGGCTTGGTCGTACGATCGTGTAGTGCATGTCAGTACGCAATTTACGTAATCCAACATACGTTTTGGTCTGTTCGGTCATACGACCGTCGCACCGTGGATACGAGGCTTAAGTTTATGAAGAGCTTAGATTTTTTAAATTTTTTTTAATTGGATATGTTTTATAACAGAAAATAAAAAATATTGTTTTTTTTTTTTTCAAAATTGTCTAAAAAATAACAAAACGCAGTGATGATCAAATACCACCAAAAGAAAGCTCTATTTGTAGGGAAAACATTATATACATTTGAATTGGGTAAAGTGTCGCATGACCACACAATTTTCAGTTAAAATAATGCAGTGCCATATCGCAAAAAATGGCCTGGTCATGAAGAAGGGTAAATCTTCCGGAGGTCAAGTGGTTAAAGTGTATCTAAAGCCAAAATTTGAGGAAAGAGGATTAACCCTTTCAGGTTTTTCTTGCTGCTTGTGTTCTCGCTCGGGAGATTCAACCGCTTTGTTTGCCCTGATGACTATTGCCATTGGGACACAAAGGGGTTGATTTACTAAAAGTCAAGAGTGCCCAATCTGGTGCAGCTCTGCATAGAAACCAATCAGCTTCCAGGGGTTTTTTTTTG
Source organism: Glandirana rugosa (assembly GCA_018402905.1). Lineage (NCBI taxonomy): Eukaryota > Metazoa > Chordata > Amphibia > Anura > Ranidae > Glandirana > Glandirana rugosa. Next base: position 282,552 of record BLSH010169639.1, on the reverse strand, counting down.
GGCAGAGCTTAATTGAACAAGCTGACGTTAGAAGCTAATTGGTTACCATGTACAGCTGCACCAGATTTTGCACTCTACAGTTTTAGTAAATGAACCCCTACGTGTCAAAAATTTTAAGTTGTTACTGGTACAGAAACTAAAGGGATAATTCCTTTATGGGACAGAAAGTGAAGGGAAATATTCCCACATCGATGGCAAAGAAAACCCCTTCCCAACTCTATCCAGAATGTTTTGGCTAGATATTCATTCTAAATCCCTTTAGTGTTCAAAGTCAGGGAGTTTACATGGGTTTTTCCTGCTGTAAGTGTCTTTGGTTGCATGGTATACACAAACACAAAAGCCCATCGGTTTTTGGCCAATGTGGGTGCTGAAGTGATGCACATTACCACAACAACTGGGTTCTATTTATTTCTATGCATGTGCTATGGCTTGTATTCCATATGGTAGGCACTACAGCATGTGTTCTGCTTTCTAATGCACAGGCATAAGCAGTTACTAGGTAATGTATACATTGTTGGCTTTAATATTTAATTTTCTTGTGGAGACAATAACAACTTGGAGCTGAGAAGGGTCATTATCCACGCCTTACCACCCTCAGTCCACTGAGCACAGCATTGTTATTTATCAGGCTGATCTCTGATCTTCAGTTTATGCATAGGTTTTTCAATTATGTGATTAAACTGGCTTTGATACGATGTAGATTTAATATGATTGGGGTATTACTGGGCGTGACATCATGTTTTTTAATGGTTCTCTTATACATAAACATCTTCGAGATATGTACCACATACTGTAAAGGACACTTTTATAGGATAATTCAGATCTTATATACTGTGCTCAGCATAAATGAGTACACCCCTTTTGAAAAATAATATTTTAATCAATATCTCAAAAGAACACAATGCGAATGTCCAAAATTTTGACAAAACTGAACTTTATAGAACCTTTGTTTAGCTCGTTACAGGAAAGTAAGGCTAATAATATAACTTAGATTACAAAATCTTCAGTTTTACTCAAATTAGTTGATGCAAAAATGAATACACCCCGCAACAAAAACTACTACATCTAGTTTTCTGTATAACCTCCATGATTTGTAAAGACAGCACCAAGTCTTCTAGGTACGGAATGAAGAAGTTGGTGAAATATTGCAACATCTATCTTTTTCCATTCTTCAAGAACGACCTCTTTTAGAGCCTGGATGCTGGATGGAGAGTGATGTTTAACTTGTCGCTTCAGAATTCCCCATAGGTATTCGACTGGGTACAGATCAGGAGACCTACTTGGCCACTTTCACCCGGTTCTTCTTCAGAAGTGCAACGGTGGCCTTAGATGGGTGTTTTGGATCATTGTCATGTTGAAAAAGAGCACAACAACCAAAGGCATGGACTGATGGTAACATCTTCTCTGGCAATATAGAGCAGTACATCTGTGAATTCATGATACCATCAATGAAATACAGCTCCCCAACACCAGCAGCACTCATGCAGCCCCAAAGAAGGACACTGCCATCACCATGTTTCAATGTAGGCACCATGCATTATTCTTTGTACTCCTCACCTTTGCAACGCCATATAGTTTTGAAGCCATCGGTTCCAAAAACATTTATCTTAGTCTCATCACTCCAGAGTACAGAGTCCCAGTAGTCTTCTTCTTTTTCAGCATGGGCCCTGGCAAATTCTAGGCGGGCTTTTTTTGTGCATAGACTTCAGGGGAGGCTTCCTTCGTGGACAACACCCATGCATGCCATTCCTCTGCAGTGTACGCCGTATTGTGTTATGGAAAACAATCGCCCCAGTTTAGCTTTTTACTTCTTTACCCAACTACGTGAAATTGCATGGCGATTTTCTTCAACCCTTTTCATCAGAAGATGCTCCTGTCTAGGTGTTAACTTCCTTGGATGGCCTAGGTGTCTCTGTGAGATGGTTGTAGCTTCATCTTTGTTAAATTTTTCTATCACTTTTGCAGCATTCTGACTGATAAGTGTTGTTGATCTTGTAGCCTTCACCTTTCTTGCGTAAAGAAATGCTATTCTTTCTCAGGCCTTGTGACATTTCTCTTCCATGTGGTGCCATTCTGACAGAATGAAATGGGAGGGGTTTTCTTTGCTAAGTAATGTCCTTTTATAATCACCTGTCCGCTGGACACCTGTTTAATGAATAAGTAGACTCACCTGTAGTCAAATTCTTGTTAATTAGGATTTTGTTGTCTAATATTTAGCTTTGCACCTAAGAGTTTCATTGGGGTGTATTCATTTTTGCAACATGGTCTGGAATGAATTTGTTAGGAAAAATACATTTTTGTGTGCGCAAATTAAAACATCTTGGTTGCAACCAATGGCCCACATTTGTGGGAGTATTTTGTTGTATAGTGTTCCATAGAAAATGTTGATTTTGAAAGGAAAGTTTTTTCTGACAAATCTGCTGAGGTGTACTCATTTATACTGAGCACTGTATATGCTTCTAAACAAACTATATACAGTTGTGCTCATAAGTTTACATACCGTGGCAGAATTTATGATTTCTTGGCTATTTTTCAGAGAATATGAATGATAACACAAAAACATTTATTTCACTCAGTGTTTGGCTGAAGCCATTTATTATTAATCAACTGTATTTACTCTTTTTAAATCAGAACAACAGAAACTACCCAAATTACCCTGATCAAAAGTTTACATACCCTGGTGATTTTGGCCTGATAACATGCACGCAAGTTGACACAACAGGGTTTGAATGGCTAATAAAGGTAACAATCCTCACCTGTGATCTGTTCGTTTGTAATTAGTGTGTGTGTATAAAAGGTCAATGAGTTTCTGGACTCCTGACAGACCCTTGCATATTTCATCCAGTGCTGCACTGACGTTTCTGGATTCTGAGTCATGGGATAAGCAAAATAATTGTCAAAGGATCTGCGGGAAAAGGTAGTTGAGCTGTATAAAACAGAAAAGGAATATAAAAAGATATCCAAGGAATTGAGAATGCCAATCAGCAGTGTTCATACTGTAATCAAGAAGTGGAAAATGAGGGGTTCTGTTAAAACCAAACCACGGTCAGGTAGACCAACTAAAATTTCAGCCACAACTGCCAGGAAAATTGTTCGGGATGCAAAAAACAAAACAAAAAAAAAACAACAACTTCAGGTGAAATACAGGACTCTTTGAAAACATGTGGTGTGGCTGTTTCAAGATGCACAATAAGGAGGCACTTGAAGAAAGATGGGCTGCATGGTCGAGTTGCCAGAAGAAAGCAATTACTATGCAAATGCCACAAAGTATCCTGCTTACAATACGCCAAACAGCACAGAGACAAGCCTCAAACATTCTGGTACAAAGTCATTTGGAGTGATAACACCAAAATTGAGCTTTATAGCCACAACCATAAACGCTACATTTGGAGAGGAATCAACAAGGCCAATGATGAAAGGTGCACCATTCCTACTGTGAAACACGGAGGTGGATCGCTGATGTTTTGGGCATGTGTGAGCTACAAAGGGCACAGGAAATTTGGTCAAAATAGATGGCAAGATGAATGCAGTATGTTATCAAAAAATACTGGAGGAACATTTGCATTCATCAGCCAGTAAGCTGCACATGGGATATACTTGGACATTCCAACATGACAATGATCCAAAACACAAGGCCAAGTCGACCTGTCATTGGCTACAGCAGAATAAAATGAAGGTTCCGGAGTGGCCATCTCAGTCTCATGACCTCAATATCATTGAGCCACTCTGGTGAGATCTTAAAAGTGCAGTTCATGCAAGACAGCCCAAGAATTTCCAGGAACTGGAGGCTTTTTACCAAAAGAAATGGGCAGCTTTACCATCTGGGAAGATAAAGAGCCTCATCCACAAATACCACAAAAGACTTCAAGCTGTCATTGATGTTAAAGGGGGCAATGCATGGTATTAAAGCGGAGTTCCACCCAAAAGTGGAACTTATGCTTTAAGCACTCCCTGCCCCCTTACATGCCACATTTGTAATGTAATTTTTTTTGTGGGGGGGGGAGGGGGGAGTGTGTACCTTGTTTTGACAGGTGCTTCCTGTCACACTTCCTTCTTCCATCACCTGGCCACCTGGGCGACTACTCCTAGGTGGCCCCTTCCTCCTGATAATCCTCTGGGACACGTCACAGGTCCCAGAAGATTACCTGCCCACTAGGAACGCGCAGCGCGACTCGCTCATGCGCAGTGTATGCCCGGCCGGGTGCCCACACTAGGGATGACGGCGCCGCCGGGAAGAAGGGGAGACGATGGAGGCTTTGGCACAGCCATTGCTGGACCATGAGGCAGGTAAGTTTCTGTTTATTAAAAGTCAGCAGCTACACTTTTTGTAGCTGCTGAATTTTAATAAACTAAAAAAAGAGTGGAACTCTGTTTTAAGAACTGGGGTATGTCAACCTTTGATCAGGGTCACTTGGGTAGTTTCTGTTGTCATTATGATTTAAAAAGAGTAAACATAGTTGACTAATAAATGGCTTTAGCCAAACACTAACCACGAGTGAAAGAAAAGTTGTTGTGTTATCATTCATATTCTCTGAAAAATGGCCAAGAAATCATAAATTCTGCCAGGGTATGTGAACTTATGAGCACAACTGTATGCTGTACTTGAAATGGTTTTGTGTTTACAAAAATAAAAGATATCATAAATAACTACTTCCTGCCCGCCCACAAATGGGCAGCAACTGCAGGGCAGGCAATGTACCTGTGCTTCGCGACCTTTCCTCTGGGTTTAGGGGCGCATGCACGCCCTGCTGATCAGTGCTTTGATTGGACACAGCACAAGTTTGGCAGCTGATTTCAGCCAATGATTTTGGCTATAGTCAGCTAATCGGCTATGTCCAATCACACACATAGTTCTGTGTTTATAAGACACAGAACTCTGTGTGCTGTGAACAGTGATCTGGCTGTTACTTCTCACTGAAAAGCAGGGAGAAAACACAGACAGATAGTAAAGTAAAAGCAGCACACATTACACACTGTTAGGTACATAGTTAAACCTTTGATTGCCCCTAGATGTTAACCCTCTCCCAGCCAGTGTCATTATTACAGTGTCAGTGTACAGCATTATACCTAATCACTGTATTAGTGTTAATACAATAGGAAAGCACCGGTCCAGCTACACAGCTGCTGATATAGATGCGAGGCTGACACTACTTACACAGGTGCTCAAGACTCACGGGAGCCTTCCAAACTCCCATACACAGTCACAATGGAATTCAAAGATTTCTGAGGCGGCACTCTGGAGCTGCTTCCAACTGTGAACAAGGCATAACTGACGAAACGCGTTAGATTTTTGTATGTACATGGACATAATTTAATAAAGAAGTTGGAAGCAGCTCCAAAGTGCCGGCTCAGAAATCTTTGAATTCAACTGTATTAGTGTTACTATTGATGTCAGTTAGTGTACCTCCCAGCTAGGGTCTGATAGGGTGGCAGCAATCTGGCTCTATCATAGTCACACTGTGAAGTCACTGATCACCGCCATTACAGTATATCGTCCATTGCTGCGTAAATTCCTGTATATATACCATAGTTTGTAGACAATATAACTTTCAAACAAATTAATTAATATACACTTATTGGTAGGGTTGCACCGATACCGATAATGGGCATTTTCAGAGTATCGGTACTCGTAAAAAATGCCCCGATACTGGATACTGATACCTTCATCTCTGTTCTTTCAGTTGTCAGTGGGAATTCCCCACTAACAACTGAAATGTAAAGGAAAAATTGCTAGCAACTATTAGTTGTTAAGGAACGGGGCCGCCGCTTCCTTAGCAACCAATCAGGTGTCCTTGGATTCCTCCTCTCTGCCTCCTCTTCTCCTGTCACCAGGCTCGGGCGATCCCCCCTTAACCCAATCCCTGTACTCCCCTGATGGCGGCCCTGCCCGCAGCTACCATCATTAGCCGGCATCCCTCCTCTGCTGCTCCCGCCGGCTTCAGGTGCTGCATTGGGCTTGGGGGGATCATACGGGGCCCGCACCACCCATCCATCGCCGCTCCGAGCGCCATCCCTCCTTCCCCTCCTACAGCTTCTGCATTGAGCTGACAGGCTGTGGACATAGGTTTACCAAGCCCCCCACCCCCCTGTAGTACAGAGGGCGCAAGTAGCGATCACTTAGATCACTGCTATATGTCCCACTGACATCTGACAATAGTAACCCCGAGTGTTACTATCTATCAGTCTGTCATTTTATCAATGAATGAGAAATTCCTGAAAACTCCTCATTCATTGAAGTGAAGTGCTGCAGAGAAAAGGGACTATGTTCAGTCCCTTTGTCTGTCTTACAATAAGAGATGTGGGGGTCTGTTTGGACCTCTGATATCTCACCAAAGACCCCATTCCCCCACCCCCCAACCCCATTCCCCCCTGCAAAATAAAAAAAAAAGAAAAAATGTAAAAAGTAAAAAAAAAAACACAAAAAAACAAACATAGTAAGACCCCAAAAGAAAAAAAAAATAAAACGTCCCCCCTTACCCCAACCCCCCACCCCCTTACCCCAGAAACCACTCTATAGTCTCCAGGTTTGTC
>BLSH010169639.1:260035-274771 GCA_018402905.1 Glandirana rugosa | reverse complement strand
CAACGTGGTTATGGTGAAAAAACGGTGGTTCATGTTCATGGCTAATGTAAAGGGGTCCAGAGGTGCAGGGAGTTGTGCATTGAAAAGAGGATGCAGAGGTGCAGGGGGCTGTGTAATGTAAAGGGGGTGCAGAGGAGCAGGGGGCTGTGTAATGTAAAAGGGTCCAGAGGTTCAGGGGGTTGTGTAATGTAAAAAGGTACAGAGGTGCAGGGGGCTGTGTAATGTAAAAGGGCCCAGAGGTGCAGGGGGTTGTGTAATGTAAAGGGGATATTGAGGAGCACCTCCCAAACCACCCCTCTACCTACTCTTCCTAGGCGATAGGTATAGACGACTACCAAAGGTAAAGTATCGGTACTTGTACTTGGTGGCAAAAAAGTGGTATTGGTGCAACCCTACTTATTGGGGTATTTTTAAATCAAAAATGTAGCAGGATACATTTTGGCCTAAATTTATGAATTTGATTTTTTTATTGCATATGTTTTATAACAGAAAGTAAAAAAAAATATATCTTTATTACATTTTCTGTTTTATCCACATACAACAAGAAAGAGGTATATCCTCAAACACACAAGGCATTATAGCATATGACAAATCATATGTATTTTATGCACATTTTTATGTCCCTCTGCTATAGGGTCTATCCAACTAATTTCTCTCTTTTATAATTTTTCATTTTTTACATTATCTTACCCTATTTAACCTTAGTATTTCCTCTATTTAGAGTAGACTTAGGACAAAAGTTTGTCCATCCACCATACCGATCCTTATATACACATACCTTCACTCACCATTCACTTCATACACTCACTCCCGTACATACAAGGTAGGAAAGAGAAAAAACAAATCATTTTTTTTTTTTTTTTTTTTTTTTAACATTTTCAGTCCTTTTTCATTTATATTGCAAAAAAATAAAAACCCAGTGGTGATCAAATACGATTAAAAGAAAGCTTTTTGCATACAGTGTTGCATGACCGTGCAATTGCCAGTAAAAGTAGCTCAGTGCTGAAAAGCAAAAAATGCTCTACTCATAAAAGATTATACACCTACCAAAGGTGAAGTGGTTGACTTTGTCTTTATGTTATCATGATAAAGGAGGCCTTCATGATGACATACATGATACTGTTGCTGTTACAAGTTTTGCAGTAAACAAGCTACTTACTTTGCACTATGATGTGCTGTCATCATTAATTTCAGTAGCATCTCTACGCTGATGACACACACATCTATCTCTCCACCCCCAGATCTCTCCTTCGGTCTCCTCACACATCACCAACTTAATAACTGACATATTGGCCTGGATGTCGCATCACTTCCTCAAACTCAACCTATCCAAAACAGAGCTTATGATCTTTCCTCCCCCACGTGCCACTTACCCAGATTCCTCAAATTCAAAGGCTCAACTATCAACCCATCCCCCCACCCACGCCAAGGTCCTAGGTGTAATCCTGGACTCCGAACTCACCTTTTGGCCCCACATCCAATCGCTATCCAAAATTTGCTGCCTCAACCTCGGAAAGATTCGCCCCTTCCTGACCAATGACACCACAAAGCTTCTAATCGACTCCCTGGTCATCTCTCGCCTCGACTACTGCAACTCTCTCCTCACTGGTTTACCTCTAAATAGGCTATCCCCACTTCAGTCCATTAGGAATGCTGCCGCCTGGCTCATCCACCTTATAAACTGCTCTGCGTCTACTACACCCCTATGTCAATCCCTCCATTGGCTGCTTCTCAACCAACAAATTAAATTCAACATACTAACAATAACTTATAAAGCCATCCAATACTTGGCCCCCAGCTACATCACTAACCTGGTCTCAAAATACCAACCAAATTGATCTCTTCGCTCCTCCCAAGACCTCCTGCTCTCTAGCTCCCTTGTCACCTCATCCCATGCTCGCCTCCAGGACTTCTTCAGAGCCTCTCCCATCCTCTGGAATGCTCTACCCCAATCTGTCTGACTTTCTCCTACTTTGTCAACCTTCGGAGGATCCCTGAAACTCATCTTTTCAGAGAAGCCTATCTAGCTCCCACCTAACAACTGTACATTTATCTTCTCCATCAGCACAACCCCCACAGTTATTACCTCTTGTATCCCTTGACCTTCCCTCTTAGATTGTAAGCTCTAATGAGCAGGGCCCTCTGATTCCTACTGTATTTAAGTGTATTGTATTTGTAGTGTCTACCCTCAAGTTGTAAAGCGCTCTGTAAACTGTTGGCGCTATATAAACACTGTATGATGATAATAAATAATTTACTGGTTAATACTACTTGCTTCTGCTCAACCATTCCTTGGCTCTGAGGAACCTTTACAGAATAGACTCTCAATGAATAGCGAACTACTATATTATTACTGTTGGCAACCTGAAAAAATGGTCTTTGAGTCATACATGCACCATCTACATACACTGCATAGCACCATATCGTTCAATTGCATATTCTTATACTGCAACTTGAACGCCTGCTCGGTCTCTTGTCCCTTTCCTCCTGGGTATCTTATGCAGATCCCATACATATTTACCCTCTGAGAAAGACTACATCCAAAAAGGACAGTGTGCTAGTTTTCATTCAAGTAAGCACATTCACACTCCACATGCTTAGTCATAGCATTTGATTGTGAGGGACTGTCACTCATTAGAACAAAGTCCCTCTGTTCCTTTTTCTTTCTCATTTTGGTCTGATCTACATAGTTAGATATAAAATGCACTACTTCAAAAAGTGTTTTACAGTGCTAAACCTTTAATCCAATTTCTGAATTTGTATTCCACATTTCTTTAATTCCAAAAGTCAATGTAAAGGAATGGTCATGGTAAAAAAAGGACTTATGGGTTTAACCAATAATTTTTTTGTACAATTCTCCTTTAAGGGGGGTGTGGGCAAGGGGTGTGTCATATGTATCACGTTCCCGACCGTGCGCCGTGTTTTTCACGGCGGCAGTCTGGATGCTGAGCGCGAATTGCCGTAAAAAGATGGCGATCTGCAATCAGCCACTAGGGGGCGCGGCGCGCGCGTGCACCCGCCGCACTCCTGAGGAGTGTGCCCGCGGCTCGGGCGGACCCGATGTCCGCCGGCGAGCCGCGATGAGTGGCCACAGGGAAAGAACGGGGAACCGCCGATGTAAACACAGCGATTCCCCGCTCTGTTAGTAGGGGCATGAGAGATCTACTGATCCCTGTCACTGGGATCAGTTAGATCTCTCATGCCCATGGTAGCCCAACCCCCCCACAGTAAGAACACACCCAGGGAACACAGTTAACCCCTAGCTCTCCCACCCCAGGTTAACCCCTTCACTGCCAATGACATTTATACAGACATCAGTGGACATTTACATTTCTGAACGCTGAATAAATGTCATTGGTCTCAAAAAAGTGTCAAAAATGTCCGACATGTCCGCTGAAATATCGCATTACCACTAAAAATCGCAGATAGCCGCCATTACTAGTAAAAAATAGAAAAAAAATAAAAACCCCAGAAATGAATTCTCACCATCCGTAAATGCGGCAACTTTTGCGCAAAGCAATCAATAAACGCAGATTGTGATTTTTTTTATCACAAATATGAGGAATTATATAAATCAACCAAAAACGGTGAAAAAAAATTTTTTATATTTTTTTTTTGGATTTGAATTTTAGCAAAAAGTAAGAAATTTGGGTTTTTTTGCAAAATGGTCGCTCTTCTTTTGTTTATAGAGGCGATCAGAAATGACGCAGAGGCGATCAAATACCACCAAAAGAAAGCTCTATTTGTGGGGAAAAAAAGGACGTAAATTTTGTTTGGGTGCAACGTCGCAAGACCGCGCAATTGTCAGTTAAAGCGACGCAGCGTCGAATCGCAAAAAGTGCTCTGGTCCTAAAGCTGGAAAACCTTCCGGTTGGTAAGTGGGTATACATACTTTTGCTAATAAGTGCCCCTCGTTCCTATCTCAGGAAGTCGGGGTTTTAAGGTTTAGTTTGCTGATGTATCATGTATATAGTGCAGTGTTATTTCAATAAATAATAACCATCCAGTGATGTGAGGATTAATAAAACATCCTCACTAGATTATAAGTGCTAGCAGTGCTCTAAATAATTCATAATATAGTTCATGAAAAAAGTGCTAGTGCTATATATCATATAGAATTTAAAATTATATAAAAAACCTATTGAAAAAATATGTAAAAATTCATAACATATGATCATCAAGTCCATACAGTGCTCTCATACAAGTCCATTCTTTTAAAAGAATGGTCACATATGATTTGGAATCATTATCAGTTAAGAAACCCATGGGACAAAAACATATTAAGGAAGGGATTAAAAAATTGGAGGAAAGGAAGGAGTTGGTCATTAGGCCTGCCGACAAAGGCGGTGGGATTGTGGTTTGGAATCAGGAACAATACAGGGAAGTTATGAATGGATTGTTGAATGATGAAGAAACCTACATTAAATTGTATAGGGACCCTACTAAACAATACAAGAAGGAATTAGAGCAATTTATTGGAAAGGGGAAGTAAAGGGTTGGATTAATGATAAAAAGGAGAAATATCTTGTGACGGAAGTATGTAGGATTCCGCTTATATATGCAATTATTATTATTAATTATTTGGAGTACTACTAGCACTTATAATCTAGTAAGGATGTTTTATTAATCCTCGCATCACTGGATGGTTATTTATTATTTATTGAAATAGCGCTGCACTATATACACAATACTGGGCTTTGCACATTATTTAAGAAGTGTGGGAAGTGCCTGCCGCTTTATGATATTGACAGCACTGAGCAGCTCACTGTTTTCTTAGTTTGCTGGTGGCTACCAGGTATAAATGGTAGAACAGAGAATAATTAATGAGAACAAAAACTGTGGATTAGAAATGTCCTTTTCTATGGGATCTCATCATACTGTAAATGATCAATCTGAAGCTGCAGCATCCAGCAAGAGGAGATGAACCACAGCTACTGTATTTAGCTAATAATTCTTACATAAACTCATACTAATTTGAGGGACACATAAGAGGTCTGAAAAATAAACATATCACAATATAACAATTGTCATGACGGAGCAATGAGACATGCAATATGGCAAATACTGAGAAAGTGCAATATGGAGTATTTACCTGAGGAATATAGTTTCTTCTTTCCTGGCACACAGCATGAAACCATGCCAAGCTGAACAAAGCCTGTGCCCGAGCTGAAAGGCCATTTTTACTGACTTGCTCCGGTGTCCAAGATTCATAAGTTCTCAGCAGATTTTTCTTTAAACCAGGGGGTGCCTTAAATAAACAAATCCCAGATTATATTAGTTTCTGCTAACTTGTTCTTTTTACAAAAATATCAGCAGAAAAATTAAGATAATTAAATAACACCTAGGATGCCATAAAGTAAGACCCTAGAAGGAACTGCAGCCTCTGGCTAGTCATGCTGTGACTACAGCAATGACGGCCCGTCCATAAGGGCCCTAATCCATGCACCCAGCCCTTAATCCACATGCAGGGTGCTGGACACATGGATTTCATGGGGTTCTTTTTTTTTTTCTTTTGGAAGCACATGATTAGTGCCTGAAGCTCTAATTGGCTTCAAAAAAGGGTGTGTGACAATAGCGAGTTAATATTCACTATTGTCTTCCTGATTCTCCTCCTGGCCAATCAGCAAGCGGGTCTTAAGACCCGATTGGCTGGGTGGAAATGCGACCATATTGGCTACCGAGGAGGAAGCCACCGAGGAGACGCAGGGGAAGCTGCTGTGGAGGAGGAGACGCAGAAAGGAGCCAAAGCTGCCCAGGACCTAGATGGGTTAAGTGCGGGGCTGGTGGGCGGACGAGTGAGCGATGGAGGGGTGAAAATTTCAACATTAACAGGTTGTATCAGGAATAAAAGTGGTATTTGGAAACAGTATTTTAAGCTTTACCACATACTGTTGCTTACTACTATATTCACCTATTATGCATGTGAAATGGTGGCTGTGCATTTTATGTCACTTTACGTTCACATTGGCATTGAAAGCAGGCGTTTGAGGGGCGTTTTTAACGTTCCTCAAATACCTATGCAAATTATACTATGGACAGCACACAGTGCTGTTCACATTATCAAAACATGAAGCATTAGTGTCGTGTTGCTTCAAAATTGAAGCCTCATGTTGAGTCTGGAGGAGTATGAAGCCTTTCAATGCCTCCCATTCAAGTCTATGGTAAAGCTCTGCAAACACACGGGCAGGCGTTTGTGGCTCATTAAAATAAGTTAAAAATAATGCAGGAGGAATATAATATACCACAATGCCCTGTAATGATAAAGGAGAGTGTCCTGCAGTCACTTCCTTCTATGCACTTCCAATTTGTGCTGCTTGAAGAAGGCGGACATCAACTTCTGAGGGTAGGTGCATAAAACATGATTCAGGGCAGGAAAGTGCCCTTTAGAATATCTCTGAGAAACAATTGGATGTACCAAATAGCGCCTGGATGCCCTTCTCCTCTTTCTCTGCTCAGCAGATTACTCATACATCAGCATCATCTGCAGGAGGCCAATCATGAGATAAACTATTAAACAACAAAAGTGTCCTTGTGAGAGCCACAAAGGACCAAGAGGTTAGTTGGTGAGGGACGGGCAGTAGACACCAGCAGATAAAAATGTATAAACACTTTAATGTATCAATTTAAATTTACAATACATAATAAATACAATACTAGTAGACAAAGGTTACACCACTAACCACATGTGGAGACCAGAGGTCTCCTGGGCAGGCAGAGACAACACACCGTGAGAACACACACAAGGGGGGACACAAGACAAAATAAGAACAGCGTCCGGACGCACGGAAATGATGGATGGATGATTGCACCACCATAGGGAAGTGGAGGGAAATATAAAGTGTCCTTTCAGAGGCCTCTGATGTAACGGTGAGTACGCGGTGCTGGATCCCGATGAAAATCCTGGACTGCTCGGTGAATACCCTGTGGGTTGTGTATAGTCAGGGATGGCAAGGGTGCCAGATGTGGTCAGTCATTGAGGACTTGAAAATAGTGGGTAGTCATGATAAAGATGAAATAGACTCAATGAGGATTGATGATCAGTCCGTGGATAATGTAGTTGGATGGTTAGCGTGGATGTGGGTCCAGCATAAGTGTGGAAGGTATGATCTTGCCAGGTTGCGGGGTAAGGTGACAAAGATGTCCCTCTTGGTTGGACATCAGAGTCTGTGATAGTGGTGAACGGACATACTGAGGTGGAAATAGATAGATATAGCAACCACCTAGGTTTAGGTGGACTCAGATAAGGGCTTGGTCCTACTTCAGTGATAGTCCTGAGCCTGTGGTATGAATACAATTATGGCAGGCCACAGGGATTAGGACGCCCTGTTCCAGATGGAGGCCGTGTGTGTGCACCAGAATATCACAGGGGTATGTATGACCCTCAGCAGGAGGGGATTCCTGTGTAAAGAGCAGGTGAAGGAGATGTGGTGATCCTACGTGTAGTACAGAACGTGGAGTATGAAAAGATCCATAAACTCACCCCCAGCCGGTTCCCCAATTAAGGATTCATGCGTTTGGTCCAGATCTCCCGCAACCTAATGCTGGTCCGACGTTCAGGGGTAGCAGCCTCAGATCCTTTTCTATAGACCAAGACGGTACATGTTGTAGAGAGCCACTGTGATCAACACTCCTGTGTGTCAAATTCCGGAACACTGCTGGCATGGAAGGAGCCGAGTGCCCTGCAAGCCTCGTTGCTGTTTCCGAGCGTGTCATTCACCAGGGTCGTTTGTCCTCAATCCGTGACGTCACGTAACGCACGTGACAATAAACGCGTTTCGCTATGCTAATAGCTTAGCTTCGTCTGGACGTTCTGATTGGGCGGCAGCCTCACCTCCCTTTTATATTATTTAAGTCTTCAGAGGTGCCGCCCTTCAGGGTAAATTTACATAGGGGGATGTCTGTGTGTTTGTAAATTTAAATTGATACATTAAAGTGTTTATACATTTTTATCTGCTGGTGTCTACTGCCCGTCCCTCACCAACTAACCTCTTGGTCCTTTGTGGTTCTCACAAGGACACTTTTGTTGTTTAATAGTGTATTCTCTGGTTAAGTTGAGGGGCACCTATTTAGGTGAGTGGCATAAGTAAGCAAACTTATTTTAGTAACACCTCACCTGTGATTTTCGTTGTGCAATCATGAGATAAAGCCTAGTAAAGCAATCCATGTTGCTGCCTTCCCTGCTAATGGAGTATGCACAGGAAACATTTACCATGACAAGCCACAACTAAAATTCTTTATTTCCTGTAATGTCACTTCCCTTAAAAAACAAAACGTATGCAGAGCGGTTTTAATGCTTATCAAATGAGTCAAAACAGTGCATAGGGTGTTCAGGGAGCATTCAGAGAAGCCTATCCTGCCTCCGCCTAACAACTACACTTTTATTTTCTTCATCAGCTCATCCCCCACAGTTATTGCCCTTTTGTATCACTTGACCCTTGCTCCTAGATTGTAAGCTCTAACGAGCAGGGCCCTCTGATTCCTCCTGTATTGAATTGTATTGTAATTGTACTGTCTGCCCTAATGTTGTAAAATGCTGCCCAAACTGTCATCGCTATCCAAATCCTGTATAATAAAGGGATTTTATTAAAACTTACCGTAAAATTCTTTTGCTCCAAGTTGCTGTCTCTGCAGTCGGCAGGTTCTGTATGCGGGTGCTAGGGCTCATGGTCTCGTCGTTCGAGGCATTTCGCCCAGAGTCACGCTCGTCTCCTTCAGCGAGCAATTCTGGCTCGGTGGGACAGGTCCCCTCGGTCCTTGGACTTTCGTATCCGTCTGAGCTCCCAGACCAGGGCATCTCTGGCTTGGTGGCTTCGGGACTCGACCCTGACTCAGGGGAAGTCGTTCCTGCCCCTTCAGTGGGTGATCATCACCACGGATACCAGTCTTTCAGGCTGGGGAGGGATCCTGGGGCAGCTGTCTGCCCAGGGCCGTTGGTCGGCGCAGGAGGCTCGCCTCCCCATCATTGTCCTGGAGCTGAGAGCACTCAGATTGTGCCTTTTTTTCACTGGGTGAGATTGATCGAAATCAATCGGACAATGCCACAGCAGTGGCATATGTGAACCATCAGGGCGGCACAAGGAATCCAGCAGCTGTGGCGGAGGCAGCTCTGATACTACGTTGGGCGGAATGTCACGTTTCGGCAATCTCTGCCATTTACATTCCTGGTGTGGAGAACTGGCAGGCGGACTTTCTCAGTCGCCAGACGCTGGACCAGGGAGAGTGGTCTCTCCACCCGGAGGTGTTCAATCAGATTTGCCGCAGATGGGGGACTCCAGACGTGGATCTCATGGCGTCTCGATTCAATCACAAGGTTGTGTCCAGAACGAAGGATCCGTTGGCAGTGGCCACGGACGCTCTGGTGGCCCCCTGGGGCCATTACCGCCTTCTGTACGCTTTCCCTCCGATAAAACTGCTTCCGCGATTGATACGTGCTGCACATGGTGGCAGACGCCCCTTGGCGGCTCCCGCTGCGAGACGACCCTGCTGTCTCAGGGGCCCATCTTGAACCCTGCTTTACCCTCGCTGGTTTTGACGGTTGAGTTCCAGGTGCTAAGAGACAGGGGAGTCGCTGACTCAGTGATCCCTACGTTGTGGTAGGCTTGCAAGTGTACTTCCCACAAGATTACCACCGCACCTGGAAGGCTTATATAGCTTGGTGCGAGGCGGAGGGTCATAACCCTCGCTCTGATGTCATGTCCAGGGTCCTGACTTTTTTGCAGCAAGGCCTGAACAAAATCCTGGCTTTGAGCACACTCAAGGGCCAGATATCGGCTCTGGCGATTCTTTTTCAGAGACCTTGGCTTCGCACTCGTTGATTCGTACCTTTGTACAAGGTGTGCGACACGTGGCGCCTCGGGTGAAGGCTCCGATGGCTCCGTGGGATCTGAATTTGGTGCTTTCTGTA
This sequence comes from Glandirana rugosa, assembly GCA_018402905.1. Taxonomy (NCBI): domain Eukaryota; kingdom Metazoa; phylum Chordata; class Amphibia; order Anura; family Ranidae; genus Glandirana; species Glandirana rugosa. The sequence goes on along the minus strand of BLSH010169639.1, from coordinate 264,867 downwards.
CTTCAGAATGGGAATATCAGGGAGATTTCCTTACAATTGCTGTCGCAGAAGGTGGCCTTTTTAGTTGCCATCACTTCCGCCAGACGGTGTCTGCATTAGCAGCACTATCGTGCAAGTCTCCCTATCTGGTCCTACATAGGGACAAGGCGGTCTTGCGACCCTCTCTTTCATTCCTTCCGAAGGTGGTTTCTTCCTTTCACATTAATGAAGATATTGTCCTTCCTTCATTGTGCCCTCGTCCGTCACACTCAAAAGAGATTGAGTTGCATACTTTGGATGTAGTGAGGGCCTTACGAGTGTACTTGGCTGCCACAGCTTCTTTTCAAAAAGCTGATGCCTTGTTTGGCTGTCAGAGGGTCCGCGCACAGGGTTGGTGGCCTCGTTGGCTACGATTTCTCGTTGGATCAGACAGTCCGTGACCCATGCCTATTCTGTTCGGGGCAAGGTTCCCCCTTTTCCGGTCACGGCTCATTCTACCCGGGCTGTTAGCACTTCCTGGGTTCTCAGGCACCAGGTCTTGGTGTCGCAAGTGTGCAAGGCGGCCACTTGGGCCTCGGTTCACACTTTCACTAAGTTTTATAGGTTGCTGTGCTTGCATCTTCGGATGCTGCTTTTGGCTGCAAAATTTTGCAGGCGGCAGTGTAGGCGCGTCTGGCACCTCCTTAGAGGTTCAGTTGGGTACTGTTAGCGTTTACCCACCCCTCTTTTTGACACAGCTTGGGGACATCCCCACACGTAATGGAGAGCTGCATCTGTCAGTGAACGATAGGAGAAAAAGGGATTTTATTAAAACTTACCGTAAAATTATTTTCTCCGAGCCTTCTGTGCTCTGTTCTGGTACGGCTTGTGTATGAACCGAAGAGCTAATGCTATGAGGGGGTTTATGTGGGAAGAGAGGACGGCCCCCATGGGAGGGGCCAGCTGTTTCTTTTCCCTGCCTAGTTAACTCCTAGTGAGACCAGCATAAAACCCACACGTAATGGAGAGCTGCGTCTGTCAGTGAACGATAGGAGAAAATTATTTTTAAAGCGTCATCGAGGCTTGTAAAACACCAGTCTAATGCCCATACTAAAGAGCATTAACGCAACGCCTAGACTAAAGCGCATTAACGCGAGTCTAACGCCCATACTAAAGCGCATTAAAGCCATAGGAGCGTTTGTTAACAGTTAGAATTTTTTGTCAAATGTGAACAAGCCCTAAATGCTCATGCAGGTTAGAAATAAGAATCCCTGGTGGAACAGAGTGGAATCACAAGCTGAGGACTAGGCATTCTCAGAACACTTGGTTAATGGCAACTAGATAATTATATGCAGTTGAAGGACTTTTTAAGATATAAAAAAAAAGCCAGGGATGGGTAGGCTGGGTCACCTGTTTCTTTTTCCAAATGCCCATTCTCATTTTTGGTGAAGCCAAATAAAGTGAAAAAAGCACAAGCATTGATAAATACAGACAAAACCCTACTTACATTTATACGCTACTGAAGTCAGCAAGTTCAGCTATGACTCCTCTGAGGACCACAGACATCTCAAAAAGCTAGAAGTTTGTCTGTTTTTGATAGACTGATCTTCATTGAAAGCACTTGGGCTTCCTGTTTTAAACACAATTGTAGGATATTGGCATACATGTGTATGTGTCCTGTGGGTGATGTAGAGATCTACTACAAGATCAATCAATCTCTGACCACTATCTAAAATCTGTGGCTAGCCTGAACAAATTGCTATTAGAAGCTATACAATAAAACTGCCACGTGTCTGAGAAAAAAAAAAAAATAGAGAGAATGCTCATGCAAAGTCCTTAATTTTCCCAGAAATTAGCACAGCAATATTGTATGCTCTGAATAAGCTTTGCTTATGTAACAGATACATTTATAAACACTTATCAGCTGGAAGAATTGTAAGCAGCTGGTTAACACAGCAATATACTTTTCGTCTTGACTTTTCTAGTATCTGAGGCTGTTTATGAGATCTTATGCTTGTGACGCTCTTGAAGCAGACGGCTATTGAAACCTGGGCATTTGTTCATCAAATCTAATTCAATGTGTACTGCTACAGAGAAAAGGGAGAACTACAGAACTACATAACAATTATCTTAATTAAATGAATAAAATGAAATGGGGACTTTATTCATGTACAAAAGTAGCACCATACTGCACAGTAGAAGAGAACACTTTGACCTAAAATTTGTCATCAGAGCAGCATTTGTAGCCTCTAGCCCCCCGGTCTTGACTTGTGGTTCCCATTCCTTATCCCTAACAGAGGCACAATAAATCACATGACAGTGAAAGGTCCACGTCTCCAGTGGTTTTACTCCAACATATTTGAATACACAAATAAAAAATAATGCAAGTTCAATGCAAAAATTACATACAACTTTGAATGGGCAATGCAACCACATCTCTAGAAAACCCAATTCAGCGCTGTGCCATCCATCCACCCACAGGGTCACCCCTACTTTCCTAGGAGGTCCCTCAGCTTTATTTTTTTTATATACCTACCTTCTTCCAGATGTCTTTAGTCTGGTTACATGATTAGCAGGGTTGTTAACCTATTCCTGCCATGGGCAGAGATGATCCAATGTAATGACACAATGTAAGTGCCGTTCTCTGTATCATTACACTGAGTACAGGGCAGGGCAATTGTGCCCTGTACTCCCAGTGTAATGAGGCAGAGAACATGAGGTTACTGCCCCTCCTCTCCACCTCATCCATTCAGAGAACACCTTGTAATAATTGAAAAAAAATACAAGACAAAGAATGGTGGCAGTGCCAAACAAGTGACCCCAGTGGTCTGTGTGCATAGGGAAGCCGCTTCCACAGAACCTCCGTAGGACATGGAAGATTGCAGCCATCACTGTAACAGCGACTACTACAGTGACTGTCAGCTTCTCCAGCGGCCCCATCGGGTATGAGAGTGGCATATGTTCATTGTGCCAAGCTAGACAGATTTAAGTATGCAATAAAGATCAATCTTCCAATTCAGCTTTAAGTGTTAGTGGTGTAGTTGTGACAAAATGGGAGTGTGTCAAACTGCTGCTCCAGACTTTAGCTACATACAGCCTCCAAATAAACATATAACATTTCTACTTGGCCTGGGGAGCTTTCAAATTAAATACAACAGAAATAGTATTCATACACCTTGAAATTTTCCACATTTTGTCTTGTTACAACCAAAAACGTAAATGTATTTTATTGGGATTTTATGTGATAGACCAACACAAAGTGGCACAACATTGTGAAGTGGAAGGATAATAATAAAATGGTTTTCAAATTTTTTTTACAAAGAAATATCTGAAAAGTGTGGCGTGCATTTGTATTCAGCCATCTTTACTCTGATACCCCTAACTAAAATCTAGTGGAGGTAATTGCCTTCAAATGTCACCTAATTAGTAAATAGAGTCCCCCTGTGTGTAATTTAATCTCAGTATAAATACAACTGTTCTGTGAAGCCCTCAGAGGTTTGTTAGAGAACCTTAGTAAACAATCAGCCTCATGAAGGCCAAGGAACACACCAGCATCAGGCCCATGGTAACTCTGGAGGAGCTGCAGAGATTCGCAGCTCAGGTGGGAAATTCTGTCCACAGGACAACTATTAGTCGTGCACTCCACAAATCTGGACTTTATGGAAGAGTGGCAAGAAGAAAGCCATTGTTGAAAGAAAGCCATTAAAAGTCCCATTTGCAGTTTGCGAGAAGCCATATGGAGACATAGCAAACATGTGGAAGAAGGTGCTCTGGTCAGATGAGACCAAAATTTAACTTTTTTGGCCTAAAAGCAAAACACTGTGTGGCAGAAAACTAACACTGCACATCACCCTGAACACACCATCCCCACCAGGAAACATGGTGGTGGCAGCATCATGTTGTGGGGATGCTTTTCTTCAGCAGGAACAGGGAAGCTGGTCAGAGTTGATGGGAAGATGGATGGAGCCAAATACAGGGCAATCTTAGAAGAAAACCTGTTAGAGTCTGCAAAAGACTTGAGACTGGGGCAGAGGTTCACCTTCCAGCAGGACAACGACCCTAACCATACAGCCAGAGCAGGGGCGGAATTATAGGGGTCGCAGGGGTCGCACTGGCGACTGGGCCCTTCAGTTCTGTGCGTCCGGGGGGCCTGCCTGCCCGTCCGCTATTAGGGTCCGCAGCGCCGCCCGTCCGCCATTGCGATCCCGACCCGTACTGAGTGAGTCTGTCTGACTCACTGCAGTACTTGCTGTTGCCGTTCGTTCACGGCATGCTGTGGGAGGAGGAGGAGTGAGCGGCTCCCTTTCCCAATTGGCCAGTGCACACAGAGGGGACAGGGAGGCAGAGCAGAGCTTAGAGTCAGCTGACCAAGCTGACACCAATGAGTGAAGGGGGAGGAGGTGGAGCTTTCCCCTGTGCTACTGCAGCTGCTAGTCCCAACCACGAGGCAAAGGTAAGGAGGAGGCTGTGTATTTGTAATGATCTGAATGGAGGCAGGGGGGGATGTAAGTGACACTGACATGTGTTTTCTGCATTTGATTGATCCCATTCACAGCCCAGCCTTTAGCATTGCACCTCTGCTGCCTTTTGCTGAAGTCTCCCCGCCACCACTGCAGATATCATCATCCCTACCTACCCCCCACCCCATCAGCCCTGCCGCCCATGTGGGGCCCTAAGGCTATTGTGAGGGGCCCACCCGTGTACTGCTGTGAGGGGCCCCTCTGCTATTGTGAGGGGCCCACCTTGTGTGCTGCTGTGAGGGGCCCCTCCACTATTGTGAGGGGCCTGCCCACCCGTGTGCAATCGTGTCCCCTTTCGAGGTGGAGGAGGGGGAAGTGAGTAACCACAGTCGAACCAGTCGACTGAGATTCGAG
>BLSH010169639.1:195230-257057 GCA_018402905.1 Glandirana rugosa | reverse complement strand
AAGGGGGGGGGGGGGGCCCTTTCATGATTTCTTGCACCCGGGCCCTGGAGGTTCTAGTTACGCCTCTGAGCCAGAGCTACAATGGAATGGTTTAGATCAAAGCATAGTCATGTTTTATAATGGCCCAGTCACAGTCCAGACCTAAACCCAACTGAGAATCTGTGGCAAGACTTGATATTGCTGTTCACAGACGCTCTCCATCTAATCTGACAGAGCTTGAGCTATTTTGCAAAGAGAAATGGGCAAAAATTGTCCTCTCTAGATGTGGAAAGCTGGTAGAGACATCCCCAAATAGACTTGCAGTTGTAATTGCAGTGAAAGGAGGTTCTACAAAGTATTGACTCCGGCAGGCTGAATACAAATGCACGCCACACTTTTCACATATTTATTTGTAAAATATTTTGAAAACAATTTATCATTTTCCTTCCACTTCACAATTATGTGCCACTTTGTGTTGGTCTATCACATAAAATCCCAGTACAATACAGTTACGTTTACAGTTGTAACATGACAAAACGTGGAAAATGTCTTTTTTTTGTTTACAAACTTCTTTATTTGGAGCAGAATTGCGGTATAAAGCAAAATTTCAATAAAAAACAATAGAAAAAATTCTTACAACATCATAAATTGTATATCATTGACATATAAAGAATATATCTGTGCAATCTTGTTAGGATTTTTGGTGCAAATAAAATGTCTTGTTCCTTAATGTAAAATAGTATAAAAAATATAGAGAGAGGCGTTTAAACAAACATTTTTATTCTTCTTTTCTGATAAACCTTACAGAACATATCCCTCTCTACGGAGGAATGGGAGTCCAGTATGGACAATCTTTGCAAATGTACAAGATCTCTTACAGTTAGAGAGATGGTTAACAAACTATTTACTAGGTGGTACTATACACCTAATCAAATTGCATAAAAGTTTTCCTACAGCACCCCAAATGTGCTTTAGAGTATGCAACTCACTTGGTTCATTCTCTCATATATTCTGGGAATGTAAGAAAGTTTCTCAAATATGGAATCAACTAGCCACATCAATATCAGGTTATCAAATAATTCTCACACTTCATAATTGCCTATTGTTCACACAAATTAAAGAGGAAGTAAACCCTGATGGGGTTTACTTCCTCTATGTTACCCTGCAATGTAAAAGCATAATGGGCTAGTATGCATTGCATATTAGCCCATTATGTGCCACTTCCCTGCATTGTAAGCCTGTGATGTCCAGGCTGCGTCCATCATCTGCCCCTCTTCCTTCCAGGGCCGCGATCTCTGGCTCTGTGACTGGCTTGCGCACGGGAGCAGTCAATCACGGCACGATCTCAGTGAAGGAACGGCACGGAGGCTGTTTCTTCACTGCGCATGTGCCCCATGATGTGGGCACATGCAAGTACATTGCATATCTCCTAAACCGTGCAGGTTTGGGAGATAAGCAGGGAACCTACAGGAAAGTCTTATTATAGGATTACCTGTAGGCTAAAGTAGTTGTCAACCAGGTTGACAACCACTTTAAAGGCTTATCTACACCACACATGAGACTGATTCACACTATGTGTCGCCATTCATTGGTTTATAGCCTATCATTGGAAATCTCCTTCAATTGCAAAATGTGGAAAATTTCAAAGGGGTATAAATACTTTTTCAAGGCACTGTATATATAGAAGTTATAAAAAAGAAGAAAAAAATGTAAAATTAGCTGAGAGCTCCATCTGCTTACTGCCTGTGAAGATTTAAATGCTTTAAATGCAATTAAGAAAATATATACAAAACCACTATACATTCCCTTTAACATCAATTCACTCTAACGGAGCACATGGTGATATTTTAAATTAGAAGAAGTTTACCTCGTATGTTATCTTCAAGCTCGACTGTAATAAGATAGGGGTAAATTTGGGGTGAACTTCAGCGGTAAGCCACAGACGGAATCCGGGTTTTGGTTGAAGGCTGTTTAATTCCTGTTAAAGTGCAAAGATCTGGCTGTTAGAGTATATACTAAATGAAGTCAACAAAGTGCTTTGTGTTTCTGAAAGTGATTATGGAGAAGATAAACTAGGACATTAAAAACAAGGATATACCCCTAATGTAAAGTGCATCTAGAAAGTATTCACAGCGCTTCACTTTTTCCACATTTTGTTATGTTACAGCCTTATTCCAAAATGGATCAAATTCATTATTTTCCTAAAAATTCTACAAATACCCCATAATGGCTATGTGAAAGAAGTTTGCTTGAAATCTTTGCAAGTTTATTAAAAATAAACAACAAAAATCCCATGTACATAAGTATTCATAGCCTTTGCCATGACAATCAAAATTATAAGGATTGTATCGAGGCACAGAACTGGGGAAGGGTACAGAAAAGTTTCTGCAGCATTAAAGGTCCCAATGAACACAGTGGCCTCCATTATCCATAAATGGAAGAAGTTTGGAACCACCGGCCAAACTGAGCAATTGGGGGGAGAAAGGCCTTAGTCAGGGATGTGACCAAGAACCCAATGGTCACTCTGTCAGAGCTCCAGTGTTTCTCTGTGGAGAGAGCAGAACTTTCCAGAAGAACAACGATCTCTGCAGCCCTCCACTAATCAGGCCCATATGGTAGAGTGGCCAGATGGAAGCCACTGCTCAGTAAAAAGCACAGGACAGCCCATATGGAGTTTGCCAAAAAGGCACCTGAAGGGCTCTCAGACTATGAGAAACAAAATTCTTTGGTCTGATGAAACAAAGATTGAACTCTTTGGCCTGAATGGCAAGCATCATGTCTGGAGGAAATCAGGCACCCCTCATCATCGATTGATCGATCAACTTGCGTACAATCAGCCTATCGGATATTACATATGATTATCGCTAGCTGCTGGTATAGCCGCTAGCAATAATCACTGTTTTCCCCTGGCAGGGACAGCTTCGGCAGGAGGGATTCCCCTGTCAACACTGTCTGTGGTTGCAGGAAAGAAATTTGCTCCGTGCATGGCCTTATATTTACATCACAGCTCCTTTTTCTTTTTCATTTTTATTTATGCTTTATTTTTTCTATGATGACCCGACATTCAGTTGACTTTATTGCGGGAATATTGTTGGGTCATTTTCAAAGCATATATATGCTGCATGTCATTCTTTGTTTATAGGTGTTTTTCGGGCCTTTCGTTTTGTTTTCATAATAATTTGTTTCCATATTACTTTTTTTTCCTTCTTGATCATTTGTTACTTTGTATGGAAATGATTTATTTTATATATGTATGTTTATACATTGTGATTTTACTTGCAATGGTTGCAGTTCTACTGCAGACCTGGGCTGTATGGGTTGTGATCATCCTTGGCGGGTGGTTTTCTCCACGTCCATTGATAGGTCACACCTGGGGCAATAAGTAATGAGTAAGCATGGGCGTGTTAAATGCGTCTACTGAGCATCTGTGGACCCTGTGGTTGTCCTGTTTCATCTTTTAATGGATATTCAACAAAAAAGTTGATTTTTTTTTCTGGATGTGCCGCCACCTTCTTCATTCTCCATGAATTGTTTTGGCTGCAGACCAGGCAGGCACCTGGGTTCTCTCAGCAGTGTATGGGATCTTGCAGGCTGCTTTTGGTGTGCAACCAGCTTTTTCTTGCATTCTTCTGCAGCATCCTACACAGTGATAAGCTTGTCCCATTAACTAGCACTGTTTACATGATTGGGGCAACCACAGCCTTCAGTGCTGGAGGAGAGACTTTGTTATGACAATTATCCAACGCCTATAAATGACTATGAATCATAATTCTTAGCTATAGGAAACTGTACATTACACAGTCTGCCAGTTATAAAAAATAAATAGATTAATTTTGGGTTTACACGAAAAGTGACTTTAATAAGCTTTAATAAATAGTTTGGCTTGGTGGTCCCGACTATTAAACACAAATCAGCTTGTTAAGTCTTGGTAGTAACCAGCCATAATGTCACTGTCTCCACTAATGACTTGTTGCTCAATCTAAGATCTGTTAATGCCAAAAAAGGAACTACAGGTTATGTGTAACGTCCATCACTAGACTTAAAACACACTTACCAGGCATCAGACCTATATAAATGTTGTTCTTGAGATGATGTTGCTTTCATGAATGAGAGTAAAAAATGAAAAAGATGTTTAAATATGTTCTGATTAATTTAAGAAATATTTTGCTTGACTTGCCTTTTCCAGGACTGGCAGCCAAGAGATGACAAGATGCAGATTCTTGAGGCAAAGCCATTCCCCTTCCCGGGCGCATTCTCTGAGTGTCTGGACAGCCAGATCGGCTTGGCCCTGTCCCATCGCCACCTACAAGCACAGTTTTGCACTCAAGTCAGCAAATTCTTAACAATTACACAGAGCTGTCAGGGTGTGTGGTTATAAAGTGTACCTATCTTCTAGACAACGTAAAGGCAGGATTTTCAATACAGAGAATTCAATTTAAGCAATTCACTACAAACTAGGGAAATCACTGTGGCATGAAGTACAAATAGATTAGTAAAAAGATAAAAGGTGGATATTCGTGCTCATCCTTAAAGCAAGCTCTCAAAGTTCTTCATCCTGAGGTTTAAACTTTCTAAAACTAATAAGAAAAAGAGTGCTTCTGGACTCCAAAGGCAACAAATATTCTCAGAATTTAAATGTAATGGGTGCCCACGCCACAGTTTGGTGTAAGGTTAGCAGCTGCTGTCAAAGTTTCACCTAAGTGAAAAGGTTAGATTAAATATAGACAAGGAACAGCGCTTGCTACAGAGCTAGACTCCTGTTAATGTGGTATTTCTTAAACCAATCTAGTGGTCCTTAATAAAAATAACAATAGTTTCTTACCATGTGAAAAAGCTACATTCCATGTGACAGTCGGGTGACATCGGGCCACGCTCCGTTGGTACGCAAGCTGCTACTGCAAAGCTGCAGCTACCATGAAAGCCCTCACACTCTGATGTGCTGTGATTGTTTTGGCTAATAAACCTTAATATTAGAGAAGCGCGATGAGTCCTTTCCTTTTCTTCTCCACAATATGTATGGAATAAGCATGGTGTAATCGCAAAGAAGTAATCCAACTGAGTGGATGCCATATCCACGGTCGGGTGAGAGACCGCAAGCGCAGATTGACTCCCAGATCGTATGATTGTGGGAGTCAATAGGGTCTGGTAAGTGCAGAACTTTACCATTTGAAACTCCTCACAGGATTTTGATGAACACAGTGTGAGCACGGGCACTTTTGAAGATATGTGTAAATGAGGACACTTATTATTATTTAACCCAGCACTGGAGCACTTTGGCACTATAAATCACTTTTGAATATTGGAAATATTGGACATTTATGCACTTAAATATTGGACATTTATGCACTTTGTCATGTGGAATCGTTTGTTAAAGATATATAAGTAATACCAATTAGAATATGAATGGATGGTGGTTCATTATATCATTTATAATTTATACTATTGCACAAATTGCACTTTATTGCAAATCACTGTTGTATGGTTTTAGCTTTGCACATGGAATGTAGTTTTCTCACATGGTAAGAAACTATTGTTATTTTTATTAAGGATCGCTAGATTGGTTTAAGAAATACCACATTAACAGGAGTCTAGCTCCGTAGCAAGCGCTGTTCCTTGTCTATATTTAACAAATATTCTCACCAAACATCCCTATATAAGTTGCTCTTAATGATACACTGCTCAATGCTTATTCCATCTCATGGTTAAAGTGTTGTGCTAAAAACAAGATAATGTAGCTAACAATCACTTTCCACTTAAAGGTATCTGCGTAACAAATAATTCTGTTAAAGTGATACTAAAGGTTTTTTTTTTTTTAAATAACAAACATATTATTGATAAATTTGTATATTTCCACGCTAGGATAATCCGGTATATGTATAAGAAGTGTATGTGTGTGAGGCTATGGCCTACCCAATTCACTCCACTAGGTGGAGTGGTTTTAGTTTTTACATAGCTTTTAAAAGGGTAAAGGGTGCTGCCTTTTACAATTTGTGCATAAATGATACTGTTAGAGTATAAAGTTCTACAATAATCAATCTATAAACTTTAAATCAATTAATGCTAAAAAAAAAGTGCAAGTGCTAAATTTGTACAATGTTGTAGAAGGTGATCCACAATCCATATGATCAATAAGCTTATCAGTCCATATAGCAACAAAAAACTTGCAAAAAAAGAAAAAATCACAAAACCACGAAGTCTTATCCACTGGCAAATCAAAGTGCCATGTGTTAGTCTTTCAAAGTGACTTTTGCAAAAAAAGCAGCAAATTACTGTGCAATAAAGTGATCCACGCATGCTCCCCTCGTTTTCACACTCACCAGAGAACAACACCCCCGCAGGGGTAAATCGCATATAAACAGGTCTGCCTTTACTCCTGGTATTCAGTGGACAAGCCTCCTCAAAGGCGTTTTAAATTGACACTCATAATGTGAATCCAAAAAATGAGTAATTTTACTGAGTCAATCAGCAAAAAAGAGCTAAAAGCCAGCTAAAAACAAAGTTTAAAAAGCACTTCAATAGTGCAGGGACTGGAAACAGATGATTTCCTATTGTCCTATTGTCTGGGACAGAGTGCGTTCCACAGACCAGTTTCCTTTACTGGAAGCGACGAAGTTGGGTACCAAAACCCCCCCTTATGAGTTTCGTAATCATACATCGTCAGAAGGCCGTTTCCGACTACGTCTGATGATGAAACGCGTAAAGCAGGGTTTTGGTATGAAACTACACCACTTCCGGATAAGGAAACAGGAAATAAAAATTACTAAATTTTCGGATTCACACTATGAGTGTCAATTTTTCCATCCATCCATGTGTACTTCTTCTGTGATTTAAAATGCCACTGAGGAGGCTTGCCCGCCAAATACCAGGAGTAAAGGCAGACCTGCTTATATGCGATTTACCCCTGCAGGGGTGTCGCTCTCTGGTGAGTGTGGAAACAAGAGGGGAGCATGGGTGGATCACTTTATTGCACATGAATTTGCTGCTTTTTTGCACAAGTCACTTTGAAAGACTGACACATGGCACTTTGATTTACCACATATGAATTTGTGGTTTTGTGATTTTTTTTTATTTTTTGAAGTTTTTTGTTATCATATGGACCGATAAGCTTACTGATCATATGAATTGTGGATCAACTTACACAACTTTACCCAAATTTTTTTTTTTTTTTTTGGAGTTTATTGATTTAACGGTTATAGATTACTGTAGCACTTTATACTTTAAAGTATCATTTATGCATTAATTGCAAAAGGCAGTGCCATTTACTTGTTTTAAAGCTATATATAAAACAAACATATTATACTTACCTCCTCTGTGCAGCAGTTTTGCACAGAATGGACCCGATCCTCCTCTTCTGGGGTCCCCCAGAAGCGCTCCTGGGCTCCTCCTCTGCTCGAGTGCCCCATCAGGGAAGTGTTTTCCCTGGGGGCACTCGTGCGGGTGTGCTCCCATGTCCTGCTGCTGCGTCCATTGACACAGACAGTAGGACTCAGCCCCTGCCCGTCACTGGACTTGAATGACAGCAGCGGGAGCAAATAGCTCCCCTGCTATCAATCTATCCAATAAGGACTGGAGCCCGCCTCTGGAGCTGCTAGGCATCGGGAACGATCAGGCTCAAGTGAGTAAAAGGGTTTTTCACCTTAATGCATAGAATGCATTAAGGTGGAAAACTGTGACTGTTTACAACCCCTTTAAGGTTCCATAGGTATTGCATTCAGCTGTCAGAATTGTTCAACCTGACAACTCTTATCTCCATCTGGGATGAATGTAATTTTAAAAACTACTGGTGGACGAGGAAGTGAGTAGAAGGGGTCCCTGAGAAGATCTGGTTCCCAAACAGGGATGTGAGGGATGGAAAAAAACTCAAATGAGGAAACTTAGTAAAACTCAACCACAAATCAGAAATCAGATATGTATTATTTGTATATATATATAATTTATATAATTATGTTATATATATATTTATTTGTAACCCCAGATTCAGGATTTGGACAGAGGAGGAGGAGAATCTGTCTTATAAAGGCTTACAATTTGTTCCAATTCAGAAACTTACATTGAAAAAATATTTACAAAAAGCCCTATTGAAAAAAACTGAAGATGTAGAGAGAGAGATTCCCTCAGGTTCAAGGCCTTTTTCAATCGTGTTGAAGTTAATGGGGAGATCCTCAATATTTTTTAAAATGTAGTCCTTAAAAGGACTTGGAAAATCAGAAGCAGATGTACACCTTCTGAATACAAGGACCTCCACATATAGCAATTGGTGCAAAAACTACTCTAATATCTAAAAAAAAAAAAGGATGTTCTAAAAATGCCTGGGTGATATCCAATGGCAAGATGGGTGGAACTTGGTGACATGCAATGTGAAGGCTCTATATATAATAATTAACCATGATAAGGGGATACAGACAGTAACTGAAGCCCCAAAAGAAACAACTATAAGTGAAGAGAAATTCAAATTCCTTGCAGAAGTCATTCATCTAATTACATTATCCTGTTGTTTGCTTTGCTCTTCAACCATGAGATAGAATAGGAATTGTGCAATGTATTATCAAGAGAAGCTAATATACTATTGAAACATCTGCAGTATGAAGCAAAAAGTTCAACATGCCATTACAGTGAGCGTGTCTTCAGACGTTAAGATAATGTTATTCTTGCTAAACTGGTTAGATAAAAAAGTAAACAAATAACTATCACAAGTATCTTTTCTTAGGAAACTGCCTGCCCCCAGGCTACCTTTAGTAGTGCTCACACAATAAAGACCTACTCATTTGATCCCATTTTCTCTGCTGATGAGAGAAATTAGTCAATCTGATCCTCACTCTTGATGACTAGCAGGGATTACAATACTAAGATATCCTTATTTCTATTGGTTGGGATTTTATAGGCACAAAATACTACAAAAAAACATTCTTAGTGTTTAAAAACATATACATTGTTTTATTACATCATTGTTAAAATTATTATATATAAAACAACATAAACAAGTCGATGACGTAATGCACAATGAGATCACCATGCTATAACATATCAGCAATGGTAGTGCCTCATCTTGTGCATCTTCAGCTATATACTGTGCGGATTACCAAGTGATTACACACCCATTCTAGCAGTGGATGTTCTATCCCACTGTGCTTATGACCCCCTGATAAAGATTCTGGATGAATTGAAACAGGTTGGGGCTTATTTTCATGAAAATATTGAGGCACTAGAATTGCCGATATGTTATAGTATGGTGATCTTTTTGTGGATTACGTCATAAACGTTTCTCCAGGAAATGGGAGTATTTCACACTTTTATTTCCTGACAAGAATGTTTTGCGGCTTGTATTCCGAATAAGCTCTACCCTCACCACTGAACCTGCAATTACAGCAAAGTCAATGGGTATCTGGCGCTTCAGAGGGAGTAATCCTTATAGGATGTATTTTTCTAAGCCAAAATAGCTTTATAACATGGGACAGTTCATGATGGACACAAGGATAAAAGTTAAGGGGAGGCAGCCATCCTTTAGAGTGTGTCCAGGGGACTCTATTAGCACAAGATTAAAAACACTTACAAGAGTGTAGATGGAACATGCTCATCAAAGGAGAAGTGCAGTCTTGGAATTGTGCATAGCTCTGCAGGCTCCACTGCGGTGCTGGGGAGCTGGATGGGATCCTCCAATAGGCTGGAATGGATGGCTTGCCAGCATGGTTCTTCCTGGATCCTATGGAGACAAGCCACCCATCCCAGTCTATTGGAGGATCCTGTCCAGCTTCCCAGCACAGCAGTGGAGCTCGCAGAGCTATGCACAACACCAGGACTGAACTTCTCCTTTGATGAGCATGTTCCATATACACTCTTGTAACGGTTTTTAATATTGTGCAAATAAAGTATATATTTTAATACTACACTTAGGTTGGCGCCTCCCCCTCCCCTTTGTTCTCATTGGCCTGCCATGGCAGCCATTTTGGCAGCGTATTCTACTTCCTGATTGCTCTTTTTGGACTACTTTATTCTTAGTAGATAAAGTAGCAGCTAGTGACATGATACTGGAAAGAATCTTTTGCACTTTTGTGGAGTCAAAAAAACAATATACTGTACAAAGAATACAGTGCACTGCAGAGAGGGAAACAAGAAAATTAAACTCAGAGTCATGGTTGTCACTGCTGGATCAGGGTGGGAAATCCTGCTGTAAGGGTTATTGTCTAAGAAAATCAGGGGGAAAAGGCGCTGGCCTACTTTATCCAACACTGAAAAAAAAAGGTTTGTGTGGTGTTAAACTCAAAGCCTGTGCATGTTGGTAAGAGACATGTGTCCGCTCACGCCAGGTCAGACAAGACAGCCATTCCTTAAATGTACAGGTGGCCTGACATTTCCTGATAATCACAATAAATGTATAGTTACAGTGCGTTCACTAACCCCAAACTCACACACAAATTAACCACCCCATTGTTTTCATTGGTGTTATGAATGTGCCAAGGGTAAACAGCATGAAACAATCAGGATCTTTAGCTGGTACAGATGTAACGTCAAGGTTTAACTATTCCCTTAAAATTCATTAAAACCTTTGAATTTAGGAAAACATTGAGCTGAGGGAATAGTTCCATCTAGAGTTTTACACTCAAAACCCGAAGGCCAAACATAACAACCGATGAACCAGGTTGTCCTATATACTTACGTCACGATAACACTCTCTGCCAACTTCAGCACTGGCCAGTTCCTGTAGTTCCTGGGATGGATCAGCTCCAGGAGATATAATAATGAGAATGGGTTCGATAGCCAGTGTTTCCTTACTAAGACGTTTTAAGTTTAGAGGTGCCGGAGACAATTCTTTTAGTCCTAAAAAAAAAAAAAAAAAAAACCCCCACCAAAATAGAGGAGGGTTAATCAAGCCCAAATATCAGTTGCATTGCATTCAGATACTAAATGAGTGCAGAAGATGACTGCAAATGTAAATGATCAGTTGTAAAGTTACAATAACAGCAGCCCATTGGCAATTATGAGTTATGAGAGGGAGGCCCAGTGTACAATCCGTCCTAAACATTCCTAATTTGCCAATTATAGGAAGCACTAGCAGATTTGTATGTAATAACAATGCTGATCAGTGTTGATTCATTAATAAATCAGGCATTTACAGATTTCTGTTAACCATTGAGCAGTGGCAGGCAGATCCAAATTCTACTTGGCAGTTTACAAAAGACTTCAAGAATAGACAACTGGAACACAGTTGCTGCTCTAGTGGGTGCACTGTTATTCTGGGAGACATGAAATAAACTTTGAACATAAAAATAAATTGGATATCGAGGATGTGGTTATCTAGAGTATGGGTAGGCAACCTTAAAGAGGTGGAGATCTACCTAAACAACATGGGAGAAGTCAAAGATCACCGTGCACAGTGTCACCTTCTCAAACCCGATTCAAACCCCTTGTTTCTGTACTACTGTGTCGCAATCACGTATATTGCGCGGCAATCATGGGGTTTAAATCAAGTGGTGAGGAGGCAACATATCGCAGCAGCCAAAGATGTACACATGCTGAAGCAGGAATTAAACCCCCTGTTGCTTTTGTTGAGTGCTACTGCCTGCTAATCGTGACCCATTCCATTAAATGGATCCACTCTGCAAGTGCAACTGCATGCTTCTGTGGGGTCCAAGGGGTTAAAGCAGGTAGTGAGAAACCAAACAAAATGCTGCCTGCTTTAACCCCTTGTTTGCTGTACTGCACAAGGTTGCAGGACCCTTGCAGAGTTGCCTCATTCACTTGATGAGTTGTGCTTGGCAGGTGCTACACACATCAACCATGACAGGGTGTATAACTCCTGCTGCAGCCATGACAGGTGTACACCCCTGGCTACTACAGCTAGAAGAGGTGCGGTTGGGGCGGGGATAATCAAAACACATCTTAAAACTGTGGGTTTTTACCACCCCCCAAACTGCAAATTTAAATGAACCATTGCTGTTCTGAACCCCCTATAAGACTGCTTTCACAGTGATGTTCTGCGGTTTACCTGCACAGTGCATCTGAACCTTTCCTGGGTTAGCTGCGTTTTGCCATAGACTTCTATTATATCCTGCAGGTGTGGTGTACTTTCTGAAAGTGCAACAAAATGCCTGCATTCAGAA
Organism: Glandirana rugosa; assembly: GCA_018402905.1. NCBI lineage: Eukaryota > Metazoa > Chordata > Amphibia > Anura > Ranidae > Glandirana > Glandirana rugosa. Next base: position 244,980 of record BLSH010169639.1, on the reverse strand, counting down.
AGTGCACCAAACCCACAGGATATAATAGAAGTCAATGGCTAAGCACAACAAACCTGCCCTAACTCCACTTGTAGGTAAACCGCAGCACATCAGTGTGAAAGCAGCCCTATTCTATTATGCCCAGTGTATTGCTTCACACTGACCTGCAGATCTCTTCTTTCCTGCTGCTGGCACCACTCTGGAGATCACTAGCTGAGATAAGAGGTGAGGGGGAAGTAGGTTGCTCCACATGGAACAGGAGCCAGCGCTACAGAGGAGGCATCGGCTTATGTGGCTCTTGCTCCCTACTACAGCTCCAACTTTACAAGTAGTCCCTCTGTAATGCACTCTGTTTGATGCTCTGGAATGGCGGGTCAGCAAGCCCAGACTGCGATCTAACAGTCACCTGTCCAAGATCTACTGGTAGATCATGATCTACAGGTTTCTGAACCCAGATCTAGAGGATATAGGAAGTGAACCGAAGGATACCAAATCAATTTAAAGGTCTAAGAGCCCTTTCACACTGGGGCACGGGCCGGGTTAGCGGTAAAGTGGCAGTCGGTTTAGCGGCAATTTACCGGTGTTTAAGCGGCACTTTTCGGCCGCTAGTGGGGAGCTTTTAACCCCCAAGAAGGGGTTAGCCCGGGTTCAGACTACTGCAATCTCAGAGATCGCATGTGATTCGTACCCGCACCACAGGTGCCGATCCCATGCGATCTCTGAGCAATGCGAGTTCAGCCATACAGTTGTATGGCTGAACTTGAATTAGATTTACACAGAAAAAGGTGCAGGAGCCTTTTTTCTCCCGCACTGGAATCGGATCACATGGATGTTCTCACCCTCGCGATCTGATTCGTGTTCGAGTTCACAGTTCGCGCTGCAATCTGTGAACAAAACTGGGGGTGTCATTAACTCGTAATGACATCCGCAGCGGTTCACAGAAGGCAGTGTGAACTACCTGTGGTAGTGATGCAAAGCGGGAACCGGCTCTGTAATTGTGCCGGTTCCCGCATCGCACTAGTGTGAACCCGGGCTCAAGAAGGGGTTAAAAGCGCCCTTGTTGCGGTGCTTCCGAAGCTCTTTTCAGGGGCTTTGGAAGTGCTGCCCATTCACTCCAGTGGGCAGGGGCGTTTTGGGAGCGCTGCATACAGCGCTCCCAAACCTCCCCAAAGATGCTGCTTGCAGGACTTTTTCTAACGTCCCGCAAGCATACCTCCTCAGTGTGAAAGCACTCGGGTTTTCACACTGGGGTGGCGTGGGAGGCAGTTTTCAGGTGCTTTACAGGCGCTATTTCTAGGGCTAAAACGCCTGAAAACTGCCTCAGTGTGAAAGGGGTCTAAGTGTAAAGTATTTTTATTGTTTTTCAGTCAACACGTGTTGGGAATCATAAGGACAATACTTTATTAGGGCTGCGAAATTTTAAAAAGAAGAACCGGACTGATTGACCTTTGATAAAAGAGCAGACTAACCATGGAAGTGTGGTAAAGACTCTTTGTCACTTTTCTTTATCAATGCTCGTTTAGCCTGGTCCTTCTTCTCAAAGTCCACTGATGAAGGGTGTAGTGTTATATTCACCAAAACATGTTGACCTATTAAAAGTATTTTCAAGATAAATGGCCTTCAGCCCTGAAACTGGTTTAGCACTCATGTTACACTTTCTACATTTTTTGTCTAAAGCATTTAATAGTTGCCTTTTTGATTTGAGAGCAGCCTAACCTGCATTGTAAGACCAAAAGTTTGTGGACACCTGACCATCACACCTATAAATCTCATTCCAAAATAATGAGTTTTTAAGGAGCTGGGCTTCCCCTTTGCGGCTACAACATTTTCCATTCTTCTGTGATGGCTTTTCACAAGGATTTTTGAATGTGTCTGTGGGAATTTGTGCTCATGATCAGATTAAAAAAAAAGGTTTGGCGAGTTCAGGTACTGATGTTGGATGAAAAGACTTGGTGTGCAATTGGAGTTCCAGTTCCTCCCAAAGGTGTTCTGTATGGTTAAAGTGAGGGCTCTCACATGAGCTCTTCCACATCATTATAAACCTGGGTTTGTGTGCTGGGGCACAGTGAAGCTGGAACAGAAAGAGGAATTCACCAAACTGTTGGCACAAGCTTAAAAGCACACCACTGATTAACATCTTTTTTTTGTGCTGTAACATTAACTGTCACTTTCAATGAAAACACCCAAGACACCTAATTTGAAGGACTGTCTGTATACTTTTGAAAAATCATCAACTTTTGATATATATGGAAAACACTTATCTTTATCAGCAACATCAAATCCATATACCAGAGGGTGAGAATGTGTCAGAGTGACTGGGCTTTACAGATTAGACACAAAAGGAGGATGACGGATTTTGTGTTCCTGAGAATTGCTAACAGTTCCCATCCACACAGACATAGGATGGAAAGATCGGGGTATGGGAGGATGGCTCTACTCTTCTCAATAGGCGTTTTTTTTTACTCATTTGAGTTTGAAAAACACATAATAAGAAACTGACAATTTCACATAGAAAACATTTTTTTGAGGAATGGAAAACAAATGGGAGACAGCTCTATAATCGCAGGTGGAGGCACAATAAAACTGGCCAAACAGAACATTGATATAATGCCCAGGCTTACTAGTGGATTTATTCTGTCACTGGCTCAGGGACAGTAAAGAACACAAAATGCTAATAGATTGTAGACAGGAAGGCTTTTCATAAGAATCCTGAGTGGATCTGTTGAACTTTGTGCTCATGCAGATTTTTTTTTAAAAAAATGGTTAGTTTAGATTCTTATGTTGGATGAAAATACTTAGTTTGCATTAGGGTTCCAGTTCATCCCAAAGATGTTCAGTAGGGTTAAGGCGAGGGCTCTGTGCTGGTTCTACTATTCTCAATAACATTTTTTTTACTCTTACATAATAAGAAACTGTCAATTTCATGTAGAAAACTATTTTTAATGAGGAATGGAAAACAAATGGGAGACCGCTCTATAATCACAGGTGGAGGCACAAATAAAACTGGCCTAACAGAACACTAAAATAAAGCCCATGCCTGCTAGTGGATTTAGAGACTATTCTGTCACTGGCTCAGGGATAGCAAAGAACACAAAGTACTATTTCTGTTATTTGTTTATAAGCGATCTGTAACATTCCACTGGTTAATAATGTGAAATTCTTTAGAACCTCAATTACTTGTCATTGTAAACAGCCCCCAACAACATGCTATGACTCAACGGAAATATAGTTCAATGGAAACCGCTCCTTCTAACAGATTGTATACATGGACCTCATATATCATAAAACAATTAATTGCAGAATTAGGTCAAAATCAGCTGTGGATGGGAAGAAATCTCATTACGTAAAAATAATTGATATGAAATATTGCATGTTTCGATTGTACAAGCCAGATACAATTTTAACCACAAGTATTTATTGTGGAAAATAAATAATTGGCATGATATTACTGAAAAGGCAAAGGCTGCAGACAAAAAAAAGTTATTATTTGAAGATAAAAAATGAAATGTAAAAGCAACCTGTGAGTGCAGAAAAATGTCAACTGCCACTGCTGATTTGTTTTATTAAAGGTCCAGACCCCAGGTCTCATCACAAACCCACCTTCACTACCTAGCAAGCCATGGACCTGAAACAAGTATACAGAATTAAAATGAAGCCTTTTAAATTGGTTGTAAACGTGCACATATATCCAGTGCCTGGAGATGAAGCAAATTCTTCTACATGGGTTGTGCCCGTTTATCTGCAGTCTCCCCTCCTCGTCATCCATTCAAAGTCCAGAATTTATCCACTTCCCGACCGCCGTATGCAGAATGACGGCCGGGAAGTGGCTCAGTTATCCTGACTGGACGTCATATGACGTCCTCAGGATAACAAGCCGCCGCGCGCCCGGGGGGGGGCGCGCATCGCGGCGATCGGTGGTGTGGGAGGTCAGTCTGACCCCCCGCAATGCCGATCTCGGTAAAGTGCTTAGATCCGAAGCACTTTACCATGTGACCAGCCGTGACCAATCACGGCTGGTCACAGTGTAATACAGGAAAGCCGTTTATCGGCTTTCCTGTACTCAGGTCTGCAGACCTGATGAGGGGAGAGCCGATCGGCTGCATCCCTGACAGGGAGGGTTTGTGCTGATGATTTATCAGCACATCCCTCCCTCGGATCGCCCCCCAGACCACCAGGGAGCCTGCCCAGGGACCACCAGGGATGTGCCCACCCAGGACCACCAGGGAGCCGACCAGGGACCACCAGGGAGCCGATCTGGACCACCAGGGAGACCCCCCTAGACCACCAGGTAAGTGACATACTGCTCAGTGCCACCTTCACTCAGTGCCACCTTCAGATGCCACCCTAGACCACCAGGGAATGAGCCCCCTATCAATGTATATGCCCACCAGTGCCCCTATCAGTGCCCACCAGTGCCTCTATCAATGCATACCAGTGCCACATATCAGTGCCCACCATTGCCACATACCAGTGCCCACCTATCAGTGCCCATCAGTGCCACCTATCAGTGCCCAGTGCTGTTTATGAGTGCCAATTAGTGCTGTCTATTAGTGCCCATCAGTGCCGCTTAGCAGTGTCCGTCAGTGCCCATCAGTGCTGTATATCAGTGCCACCTCTCAGTACCCGTCAGTGCTGCTTATCAGTGCTGCCTAACAGTGCTCATCATCGCTGCATATAAGTGCCACCTCATCAGTGCCGCCTCATCAGTGCCAATCAGTACTGCCACATCAGTGCCCGTCAGTGTAGCCTCATCAGTGTCCACCAGTGATGGAGAAAATTTACTTATTTACAAAGTTTTGTGACAAAAATAGAGAATTTTTTTTTTTTTTTTCAAAATTTTCGGTCTTTTTTTATTTGTAGCGCAAAAAACAAAAACTGCAGGGGTGATCAAATACCACCATAAGAAAGCTCTATTTGTGGGAACAAAATGATAAAAACTTTGTTTGGGTACAGCGTCGCACGACCGCGCAATTGTCATTCAAAGCGCAACAGCACTGAAAGCTGAAAATTGGTCTGGTAGTAAAGTGTTCTAAGTGCATAGTATTGAAGTGGTTAAATAGCTTGCCTGAGCTTACAGACATCAGGAGTTGGAGAGCTGAAGTTACATTCTGCAGAGCTCAGTGAAGAGCTGAGAGCTGGTTAAAGGGAAGTGGGACACACCCCTGCAAACAGGAACACAGCTGAGGCTGTCAATCAAATGCTGTGTGGTGGAGATCCCTCCCCTGCCACCTTTTTTCTTTTGGTGTCAGGAAAACTTGTCAGAAGTGACTCATGCAGACAGCAGAGGAATGAAGCAGCAGATAGAAATCACACTTCTTGGCCTGCATTGAGAGACAAGTACACACTATAAAGGGATATGCTTTGTTCATATTTCATATCTGAGGTGTACAACCCCTTTAAAGAAGAACTCTCCTGAACACTAAAAGAAAAAAATATGGGTTCCTCCATTCATGTATAAATACCTTTCCTAGCCCCTACCATGCCTTTCTCTTGCACTCCTACCTTTTCAGCCCCTCCCCTTTGTGGGTGTTACTGTTGGGAAGTTCAGGCAGAGCTCATTTGATTCCACTCCCTGTTTAGAGTGTGCCAGACTGACAATTCTAATAAGCTGTCCACAGGTCAGTAAATAGAGCATGTATTGCTCTGCATTCCAATACAGTAAGTATAATGAGACTACATGGCCAGCTGACATGAAAACATTGTCAATTAGCGGACATTACTTATTTGTCTCCCTGTTGAACAGAGGTGGGCGTGTTGATGACCACGCTATCTCATCATTCACACACCTAGAAAAATGGGACAAAGTGCTATATACGCTTTGTCCTGTAAAATAGAGGGGTAACTTAGGGGAAGATTGGTTAGACTTAGCTCTCATCATTCTGTCTTCAATGCAAATCAGTCAGGTCACAAAAAAGCAAAATGGATTTGTATAGGCATGACCCAAATTACCTCGAAACCTCTCTCTCTCCTCTCTATAGTATATCCCAGTATGTAAAGATTGCTGCACTTAAAATGTATTAAATAAACAATATTTATTTATTACATTTTAAGTGCAGCAGTCCTGCTTGGACCTTTTGTATATGGGCCGTGGGATGGCCTGAGTGCACTGCACTTGGAACGCACCAATGTGCTATTCACCACATCTGTCTCGGAGATATATTAATTTAATTATTTGCTTTACCTTTACCTTGTTCCTGTAGGGAGAAACAGTTTCTGTTATTGCCTGTGACACCACCAGGCTTGCAAAATTCTGCAGGGGGGGGGGGGGGGGATAGAACATGGGATGTGAGACAAGTTGAAGCTTTCACTTTTTTTAAAAAAATGCATCTTTATTCAGGGTCTTCCGGCAAGCAGCCAAGAAGAATATTATCTTTTTTGGCTGGTGCCTGCTGTTATACCAGTAGCTTACGCTTACACTTTTGTAATGTGAGAGGTGAATGGTGGCAATCTTAGGGTTGCCACTGCTTTTGGGCCCAAGAAGTGACCATTAATACTTGCATCTACGGAGCTCAAGCATTTCCTCACATCATCACTGCATAAATGGAGGCTTTTGCTATCATCCACTGATATTAGTGAAACATTGGGATCTTAGTTCTTTTGACTGGTAGAACACTGGGCTAAGGAGAAGGGTATTGTAACAGAAGCTGCTTCTTTTTATTAAGAAAAAAAATAGCTCTCTATGAAATACTCACAACCCCTCTAGTACTGTCTCCTGCAGACTCACTGCTCCAGGATCCAGTGCTTATAGCAAGATTCAACTCTTCTTCAGGGTTGAATGATACCCTGCATCATTCAGCCCACTTTCTGAGAAACCAGAGTACTCAGAACCTAAACTCTGGGGCGCATTATTAAGCCATCCTGGGCTTACAGGTGAATGTTGTACAAAACTGTGGCATGTCATTACTTCATAGGGGGGTGAAGGCACAAATGCGTGGAAGCATCCTGGAATTTAAAGTTTCATCCTCAGAAAGCACAGTGGTCAAACAATGAAAATGAATGGAAACACACAGCAACATGAATACACTGCACGTTAACGTGCATGAAAACATGTGCAAAAGCGTGCTACAAAATGTGTGCACATGAATGTGGCTGAATGTGGCCTTAAAGAGATACTAAACATGGACTGTTTAATTTACATTGTCCCTTCAATGTCTGTATGTGGATGATGGCACTGTAACCATTTTAATTTGAAAAAAAAAATTGAAGTTCCTTTTTCCTAATCAATATAGTTATCACATGACATGACCCAGCTCTTTCCCAGCCTGTCTGCAGGGAAACATAAGCAGGAGGAGCATCCAGTCCTCTGCTGCTGGTCACATGTGCAAACAGCCTTTGGAATACAGAGTAAAAATAAATAAGTAATATCAATAAACTGTTTTAAATTGGCATACAATTATATATTTAAAATCTTTATTATTTTGTGGAAATATATGGTCTGTGTGGATTTCTGCCAGTTACAGGCTGTCTCACGCCCCTCCAGCCTGTGTCTTAGAATAAGAGGGAGGTGAACCCTCTATTAATCTACATGTAAGGAGGGAGGGAGTGGGCCATCATTTACCACATGTGTGACTTTATAGTCACATGAGCTGCTCAGATGTTATAGGGACAAAATGCTAAGCATAGAAACTCTCTGAAAGATGAGCATGTGCAGAGTTGCCACCTTAGCTGAAAAATCTCTAGCGGAATTGGAGACATGAATAGAAGAGGGAGATATAGAGCAGCAGAATCAACCACTTTTTTTTGCAGAATACAGAAAACAAATCTCATAGTGACTGAATGAGGATGAAAAGCATGTAATGCACCATTTATTGATAGTTTTTCATGATGTGGGTTTAGTGACACTTTAAAGCGGAGCTCCACCCAATACTGGAAGCTCTGCTTATTTGCCTCCTCTTCACCTCCATTGCCATATTTGGCACCTTTGGGGGGGTACCGGATTTTGACAGGTACCTGCTTCCATTTCCAGCTGACCTTGCAGCGGCTAACGCATCTGGAGGTTCGGTGCCCCTTCTCCTACCCCGCCGCCAGGTCATTCACAAAGCGCAGCGTGCTTTGCGCATGAGCAGTAGGGAGCCGGCTGTGAAGTTTCAAGGCTTCACTGATGGTTTTCCTTACCCAAGATGGCGGCGCAGCACCCAAGAGTCAATTGAAAAATCAGCTCGGGTGAAGACACTGCTGGATTAGTGTACAGGTAAGTGTCTTAAAACGGAGTTCCACTGTGTTTTACCACCCCCCGCCCCCTCCTCCCCAAAAGCTCAGTTTCAGTATCAGGAGCTGGGGAGGAGGTCTTAAAGCGGAAGTTCCACTTTTGGGTGGAACTCCGCTTTAATATTAAATGTCAGCAGCTACAGTATTTGTAACTGCTGACTTAAATTTTTTCTAAAGGAGCCTGGAGCTCCTCTTTAAGCACAATCACTGTGCATAATTATTCAGTTATTGATGTATAATGATAAGATTATATTAAGCAAGTCACATCCACATGTATATGTGAAACCTATAAGAATGCAGACTTCCTTCAAGAGAAAAGCTCTTTCCTGATGCCGACAAGCAGGACTGCCTTCTGCATGTTCCTTGCTTGTCTTTATCGAAATGATCCTTTCTAGAACATTAACATAAGGAGAATAGTAAATGTCTGCAAGTTTCAGCAGCAATTTCTAACCATTTAATGTGTCTATCTTGCACTGTCACTTCCTTTGTAAATGTCAGCAGAAAAGCCAAGAGTTTCCCGGGAGAATCAGCTACTGCAAAGCTATTAATTCTTTCCTAATGTAGGGATGACATATAATGGTGTATATATAAGTCCTGTCACAGAACTATCTCAATAGAATGTCTCCAGTACACCATTAATGCACAGTCTGCTGCTGTATCAAACCCAGCACTGTGCTATGTAACAGGAAAGCAGGGAGCGTTGAGTAAATTGCAGTTCTTCGTAGGATTACTTGAAGAGAACCAGTGACAACTAGGCTTATACAACACTTGGAATACTGTAAGTTTGTAGTTTTAAATATGAAAAATTCGAATTGGTCTGCTTAATTACATTTACTTTGTCTGAGCTTGTTCTATAAAATATATAAAATATTTTATAGGACAATATGGCAAGATACACTGCAACCTGTTCCCAAGATGTGGCCAATCTAGGCAGTTGCTTGCATATTTTTTTGACAAATCCAGGAAAATGCAATACCTGGCCCACTCCTTCACCATAGTGTAGAGGCTGTGATTGAACATATGACTAATAATTTCATGATGTGTGCTGTCACGGTAATCCCTGTTGCTGCCACACTCAAAAGGAGATATCATGGATGATGTCATCACTGTTAGCATTAGAAGTATAACTTAAAGGAGTTGTAAAGGCAGAAGGTTTTTCTCTCCAAATGCATTATATGCATTAAAATTAAAAAAAACCTTCTGTGTGTAACAGCCTCCCCAGCATCCCCTAATTAGTTACCTGAGCCCCTTCTCTCTCCAGCAATGTCCATGAGTGTCTTAGCCATCCCAGACACTCCTCCTGATTGGCTGAGACACAGCAGTGGCGCCATTGGCTAACAGACTGTCAAAGTCAGTCAGCCAATCAGAGGAGAGAGGGGTGCGGGGCCAGGTTGGGGCTCCATATATGAATGGATACACAGAGCTCTGACTCGGCTCGGGTGCCCCCATAGCAAGCTGCTGGCTGAGGGGGCACTGGATAGGAGGGAGGGGCCAGGAGAGCAGTAGAGGGACCCGAGAAGAGGAGGATCCAGTGCTCTGTGCAAAACCAACTGCACAGAGGTGGTAAATATAACATGTTTGTTACTTTTTTTTTTTTTTTTTAAAAACTAGACTTTACAATCACTTTAAAAGCCCAATAATGCCAAGCTATTTCATATAATTTAATCAGATAGCTGCACGTTTTTCTATCTCTAATATGCTTTATTGAACATAGATTGCAATTGGCAAAGCCAATTCTTTTCATAGAGACACTTTTTTTATACATGTTTTTGTCATTTTTCTTTTTTTTTGGGGGGGGGGGGTGGTTACATTTTTTTCTTCTAAAGCTGAACTCTGGGCAAATTTCTTTTTCCCACCCTGCATGGGTCAACTGTTCATTTCTGTCTAGGGGTTCATGGACCCAAGATATACTCCCCTAATCCTCCGATCCAGTGTAAGGCTGGACCCTTGGGATCCTGTGGGGGCGCCATTTTCCAGAGGATTGAGGGATCGGGTGAGTATAGGCTCTGTGTTCACAGCCCCACTGCATGGGAAAAAGTTTTTTTGCCTGGCGTTGGGCTTAAACTTTTTGTCTGAGTATAGATCTATGTTGAGCCTTTGATATCATCCTGTGGGAGGGATGAAGCGTGTCAGTAGACCACGGGTGGTGACATCAGATCTGGCCAGTGACACGCAAGTGGCAGTAGACTTCCGGCTTCCGGTCTATGCCAGTTTTAAGCTTGTTTTACCCTGTACAATGTGAGTGGAATATTGTGTCTTTTAAATATATATTTTTTAATAAACTGAATTACACTTCATATTTCCTCTCTTTGCCATTACACCATATACGAGGAGAATCTGGGTCTACAAAGAAGAAGCCTGGATAGAGGACTACTAATTGTAGCATTTCAGTTGATTTGTAAAGCGCATATGACTTCTGTTATGGGAGTCCATAGCAGCTGGCGAGTGAGTGGGCACACCTGATTATGAATATCACCAATATTGATGGACCTTTTTTGTTTTTGTTTTGTTTCTGAGTTTTGATCCTTTTTGAATCATGATTTTGGACATTTGAATCATTGTATATATATATGAGTTTAATGTGATGTATATTGGTATTAGCATTCACAGGGAGAGCACCCTTTTTTACATATATGCATGATTTAAAAGGCACTACACCTTTGAAGGAGCGGCATCCCCACGTTTACATGTAACACATATTAGAAATTTATAAAGTTTGTTGATGCACTACACCCATTAGCTTGGGTATACTGTATGTGTATACACACACACACACACATTTTTAATAGATCTGTGTTTGTCCCAAATCCTTCCCATACAAACTTGTTCTGCATCAGTTTCCCCTCATTCTTACGTGTAAAGATCTTTTCTGCTACAAACATTATGTTACTAATCAGTCGCTAGTCATCCTCTTCCTGATGTATTTTAATTGGTCGTTGCATTAAACGAATATATATGGGGGGAATGTCCAAAAGTGGACACCATAAGTCAAACTCAGCAGTCAGGCTGTTACAATAGAAAGAGGGAGCAAACAAACATACAATATAACAAACTGATTGATAAACACAATAAGTTAAATGGGACGGGTCCACTTTGAAGTACAGTATATCATCTGTAGTGGCAGAAGGCAAGGCAAGGCCCTAGTGTGACAAGATTTGCTTGGCATAATACTTAAACTCTGTATCACGTTGCCCAGCTCACTTTTATACTCTCAGTTATGTACATGCCTGAAGCAAGAAGAAGAAGAAGCTGTCTGATCTGAAGACCTATCACAACCTGACAAAGGTCAAACTCATTCCTACTCAATACAAAAGCAATTCACTTTTGGTAGGAACTCTCTTCAATGAATAATGTAGTACAAAGATGAGCAGGTATCCCCAGTCAGCCAATCAGAATGAAGATGTTAAGCCCCATAAATAGTGGTGGCAGTGGAATGCTGATGAATGCACTTTGCACACTGCCTAAAGCCAGATCTTTATTACATTGTACAATTCTGCATGGTAGATTTGTGTTTTGGTAGTTAGCAGTCAAATCACATGTGAAAAAAATTTGTAGGCACTCTATTTATCTATTAACTGCTTTTCTATCCTATGTATTTATCAGCATGATACGTAGATGTGGAGACCACAGAAACGGTGTTGTCATGGTGATAGAAGATGCAGTCTAGACGTTCACCTCCTACGATTTCATGCTCCATGAATGTTCATTTACACCAATAAAAACGAACCGAATCACTGAGCACAAAAAGCTGCTGTTTTTGCATCATTCATGTAACTCCTAAATTGCGCTCAAGGCCATTTTTCCCCAATGCTAGAAACTCCATGATGACTTATAGCCAGTGTTTTCACCTACACACAGAAGAATACTAAACATACACAGTATATAAATAAATATTTTTTTACACAAGCTATTAATCATTATAAACCCTCTTATAACAGTCTATGTCTACATACAGATTATTATTATTATTATCATAATACAGGATTTATATAGCATCAGCAGCTTCCACAGCACATTACAACATAAGGGAAAAAGTACATTTAGGCTGGATTCACATCAGTCCAATGGGAATTCCAGCCCCGATGCCTGTGAGAAGGACAAGGGCTGCTGTTTAGCGTCTCCTGTCCGATCTCACAGCGCATCGGCTGACATGGGAGGGGGGGGGGGGGTGCAGTGAGAAAGATCCCCATTCAATGCGGAGCACATCTGCGTGTCAGATGCATTCCCATTGAACAAAGTGGGTCTGGAATTTGCACCGCACTGCACAGAAAACACACGCGTTTTCTGTGCAATGCGAACTGTGATTGCACCGCACCTATGTGAACTGCACACATTGAAAACAATGTGTTTTCAAGTGTCCTGCAAATTGGATGCGGTGTAAGCTGCATCCAATTCGCATAGGTGTGAACCCAGCCTTACAATACAATTCATAACAAGATGACCCTGCTCGTAATTACAATCTAATAGGGATATCATTTGTCAGCATTTTTAGGCTTTGGGAAAGTCTCCTCAACGTTATCCAACTACCTGTGTCAATATTTTTTATGCAAATGTCCCGCGTGTGTATACAAAAATGCCCCCGCACCATTTCACATTGAAAAAAATGTTGGCTGCACACATTTCAAGCTGCAACAGTGCTTACAATGTAAGTTAATGTGAATGCTGGAAAAATGCTCAGGATATGCACTTATTTAGGTTTAGCTGGAATATTTCCAGGTCCCCGGAGGGCTATTTATTATCCCAGATATCCCAGTATGCACCTGGAGAACTTTGCTCTTTCATCAGAAGAGCTTGAGAAGTTTTAAAAAGTTGTGTTAGCAATATGCTAAAGCTTGATAAAGTTATATAGGCATTGACAATCTGAAAGAAGCATTTTTAATACAAACACCCATTTTCATGTGGATGTGCCAAACTTGTCAGATTTGTTTTCCCATCATTGATTTCCCTTCACTTCCTATAAAACTATGAAGGAAGAACCATTCTAGCAACCCTGTTGTAACCAGGCATCCCCTCCCCCATCCTTCATTCTCCCCTACTGCAATGGGGGCATATAAAAAGAGAAATACATAAAATAAGAAATAACCTATATCTGCCATGGGTTTAAAGGATAGGTTGACCTTTTGTAACATGTTACACCCATATTCAGAGTGTAACATGTTACAAATCCACCGGTCCCGATGTCATGGGGCGCGGGGAATCTTCTCCCCCTTGTTCTCTGTCAGAATCTGCAGAGAACACAGCCGTGTGGGGCTCTGTCCGGTCGCGTCACTCATTCACAGTGTTCTGTGGATTGAAAACTACAAGATCCAGCAGCCTTTGAGGCTGTCTGTTTGTAGTTCTCAATGAACTACGTTGGCGGTGTTGATCACTCTGGTAGCTCATTGATGCTTCTGTTAAAGGGATAGTTCACCTTTACAAAAAACCTGCCTATGCATGAGGACATTGCGAAGTACTCCCAGGACTTTGCTAAGTGAGGCCTGGTCATCACTGCTCACCTCCACCACCACAGGAGCGAGCTTTCTCGGATTCAAAGCCCTCACATGCTCTTTCTCTCCCCTGATGCAGTAGCTCTGAGCTCAGAATTTGAGAGCTCCCTCCTGTGATAGTGGAGGTGAGCAGCGATGACTAGGCCTCACTCAGCAATGCCCTGGGAGTATTCCAGTCAGGTTTCATAAGGTATGTAAATGGCCTACACCTATAGCAAGGGCTTTATTCAACTTTAGTCAGAGCTGCATAGTTTGTTTTTATCTATAGACACCCCTTATCTGCATAGGCAGTTTTGTGGCAAAGGTGAACTAACCCTTTAATGTGCTAGGTCAGTGGTTCTCAACCCTGTCCTCAAGTACCCCCAACAGGCCATGTTTGCAGGTTTTCCTTTATCTTGCACAGGTGCTTTAAATCAGAGTCAATGGCTTGGTATTTTGGACAGCTATTTTATCTAAGAGAAAATCACAAAACATGGCCTGTTGGGGGTACTTGAGGACAGGGTTGAGAACCACTGTGCTAGGTTGTACAATGTACGGCCAAATAGCTTACACACAGAGCCTTTAAGAGCCCTGCATAGCAACCACGATCTGCTGATCGTAAGTGCAATGCTTTCCAGGCTCCCAATTGAAAAAAAATAAAATAAATGCACGTTTGTACCTGCAAAATGATGTGCATTTATTATTATTTAAAAAAAAAAAGTGAACTTATCCTTTAAGATATGTTTTTTCTTCAATCATTTTAATAAACAATTCCAATAGCATTCTAATCTTACCCAAAGTCCTGCATGCAAATAACGCCATTGCACTCTGCAGTCTGTCTGGTCGAATAGCTTGTACCAATAAGACCTAAAAAACACAAACAATAAATCTTTGAAGTGGTTGAGAAGATATTAATGTACCACTAACATATTTCTTTACCTTCTATAAAAAATACAGGGTTTTTTTTTTCACAAATGTAAAGATAAATCCACTATGAGCAGCTATAACTTGTGTGGCCCCATACCAAAAAGTTTATAGGGACCCCCTGGGGTCTCCAGTCTATATTTTCAAGGAGTAATGTCATTTTTTAGTTGTCCTGCGCGGTTTAGGAGATACAATATGCAGTTTCCTAGATGTGCCAAAGTCATTTCGGCACATGCACAGTGCAGAAACGGCCTCCGTGCCATTTCTTCACTGAGATCGTGCCGTGACTGGCGGCTCCCGCGCGCATGCACGGGAGTGACGTCACACAACTCCGGCCAATCACAGAGCCGGAGTTGCAGGCCCGGAAGGAAGAGGGGCAGAAGATGGATGCTGCCAGCACAGGGGACAGCACTGGACGTCGCAGGCTTTGTTTGCAGGTAAGTGGCACATAATGGGCTACTATGCGATGCATAGTAGCCCATTATGCATCTACTTTGCAGGGGAATGTAAAGGAAGTAAACCCCATCTGGGTTTACTTCCTCTTTAAAGTGACTCTGCCATGAAAAAAGTATAGGGGCTGCTATTGCTGGTAGTTAGTAGCCTGGTTATGTCTGGCTTCAACACTTTTCAGTCATTCACCTGAAAAAAGCATGCTATAATTTAGTGTCAAAATTCCTTATCTCTATACTAAGGATGGGCTCGGGCTTGTTCGGAACTGAATGTGCCCAAGCCCGCCAGGAAGTGAACCCTGCGCTGCGCATCGCAGGCAGTGAGACACTCCCCGATCACTGCAGCCGCGCATTGAGCTTCAGCTCAACTTACATTGCTGCCACTGTCCCTGTGTGCCAGGATGGCCTCCTACGCATGTGCAGGAGCAATGTCATCCCACGCCGGCTAATGAAGTTTCGCTGAAGAAAGGCACCCAGGAGATGATGTTGCTGTTGGTGGGGGCTGGGAACCGTTAAAGGAAAGGTAAGTATAGCTCCCTATAATTTCGCTTTAACTACAGTAGAGAAAAATCAGGCACTCTGAGCTGTCAGACAGGGCTGTGTAAATTTCAGGCCCACGTGGACAGAAAATAAAATTCTTTGTAAGGTAAAAAACTCCATTATATGTATTTAATCGGTATATGTATAAGTTTGCCTGGAGCTTAGCTTTAATAATAAATATACAAAAAGTTAGGGGTGTACCTTTAACATTTCTCATTACCACCAACATGCAAACAAAGCTGCAAACAGTTTATCAAGCCAGATAGTGGACAGTTCATTAGAAGTGTTAGTGATAACAAATTACCTGTTGGAACAAGGACAGTTTCTTGGCAATGGCTGCTGGGAATTCTTGCTCGCACACCGAGCTCTTTGAGAAATGACTCCACAGATTTGAATCTTCCAGGCTTAGGCTCTGATAAAGAGCCGGCAGAGAGGCCTGTGAGATAAAACACTCGGTTCATGTTTAAATGGCTGGAAACATATTTTATATGCACAGTGATTTTAATTAAGCAATAAATTGTTTTGGACAGGGAGTATGAGGGATGAGATAAGAGTGAAAAGAATGAAGTCACTTGATCATGGTCATATGGGGACTTATATATAGAATATAATCACAGGAAAGCTGAATCAGCAGAATAAGTCCTGTAGTCTAGTTTTCTTTGCCGCCATTGTAAGTATTCAGCAATTTGGAATATTAAAAAAAGAACAATGAACTACCTTAAACAATGCCACAGCCCAAGCTCTTTCCTGCTCTATCCAAGATGGGATCTGATCTCGCAGAGACTTCTGAGAGTCCTTTGAATGTCAGAAAATATAAGAAATTACATTACAATGGTGCTCTCCCAACACAATATACATACAGCAGAAAGGCATAATCACAAATTTACACTAGACCAAAATGAGAAAGACAGTGTAAGTATATATATATTACAAGGAAAGTCCACTTTTTAACTTGTACCAGGTAAGTCTATAAGGCGGCCTATAATAAGGTTACAGTAGGTACAGTAAATATCTCCTAAACTTGCCGGTGACATCGCAGGCATATGCGCTCTGGAGGGAAAGCATACCCATGCCGTGCCTTCAGAGCTCTGTTCTGGGGCCAGGGCATGACGTCATCACAGCTTTGGCCATTCATACAGTCAGAGCCCGCGAACCTGGAAGGAAGACCAGGTGAAGATGGAAGTACAGAAGAGCTGTGACAGCACTGCACTGAAGGGCTCTGCTTGCAGGTAAGTCTGTCATAATGTGCTAGCATGTGGTGCATACTAGCACATTATGCCATAAACATGCGGGGGTCTCATGTTTTTATTTTTTTGGAGGCAGTTTACTATCACTTTAAAGAGTAACTCCACTTTGGTTGAGAAAAAAAAACCAAACCCCTCTGGGTGATCTATGTATATTGCAGGGATTTTAATAAACGGTAGCAGAGTTCTATCTGTTTCTGTTCTTAAGAAAAAAAAAAAAGCTGCGTTTCCTTAGAATCCTGAATGGGAGTGTCTATGTTCAATATAATCAGCTGATGTACTTTCAGGTTCTAATGTGGTTAACTAAAGTGTCTGCATCCCTGTAGAAGCAATTAGCTCTCAGTGCCGGTCCACACTGGGGCGACCTGTCAGGCGACTTGTGCTGTCAGAGTTCCAAATGGGTTCCCCAGACCCATTGGGGACCAATGGGTCCTCGCTCCGACTTAGAAAAGGGTTGCTGTACTACTTGGGGGCGACTTCGGAGCGGCTTGCTTTGTCTTCTATTATAGAAGTAGTTTGCAAGTTGCACTGTGCAGGGCGGCTTCAGAGTCAGGCACTTAGGGAGTGTCTCACAAAAAAATGTAATTCCAATTGCAAAAGATGCATAATATTTAATGTGTAACTTAGTGTATGCTTCTAGGAAAATCAGTGTGCCAATCACACAAGCAAGAAATGTAATTTTTGGAGGCATGCCACCAGGTTGCCATATTGCATTGAATTTTACAGAAAATGACAGAGCTGCAAATTGAATAGGAAAGGTAATTGTTAATAACATTATATTTCAACATGGCTTGTGCAGCAACTGTATATGATTGAGATATATATATATATATATATATATATATATATACATACATACACATACATACATACATATATACATACATACACACACATGTTTGTTTTATGACAGTGGAGTTACCCTCTTAAGTAGAAACTTCTGTTTGCCTTTAAAGTGGTTCTCATGAAACCAGCTTAAAACTGAACACCGGGTAGATATTAAAAGAAAAGATATTATATCCAGCTATGTATTGTTGCTATATAGAACAACAAATACAAATATAAGAAATTATGACATGTAGGCATACAGATCACTATCTGTGAGTTATCTCCTAAGGAAAAAATATATACCATATATATTTTATTACTATTTATACCTAAACTTAAAGTATAACTAAAGGCAAAAACCTTTTTCTTTAGTTTGGACAGAGTGGAAAGGGATTTGAATACCTGTCAGTTTTTACTGTTGTCTGTGCCCCCTTTATAGGGAGGCTCACACTCTCTATTGTCCTGATTACCATTGTCATTGAAAGTGAAAGTAAAAGAAAATTCTACATTTTGGGTTGTCCCCAGAAAAGTAATAGAGGGGAAATCTTCCAATGGGGACACTAGTTCTGGGGACCTACGAGGGCCCCAAGAGATTCTCTTAATTTGCATGGTTTTCTTCTCACTTCATGTTTTGTCTATTTGATGGGAAATGAAGATGAAGATTTTCCCAATGTGTCACAGGTGGTAAAAATAAACGTTACTTTTATAACCCTACCTTACTCTCTCCAAAAGGAGAAAAAAACGTTTAGCCTATAGTTCAACTTTAAATAACTGCATGTGATGATTTATGGGTCAGCCATAATGTCATAATCTTATTTTAACAATGTGTCAGTATAAAATGTTTACTTACCGATTTCTTGAACATGTCCCCAATGACGACACCAGTGAATACATCCCACTCCTGTGAAGCATAAATAACAATGTCACAAATTTCTTAAAACAAACCTGTGCTTTGACGACTCAGGACAAAGCACTAGCTCTGCCGTTGCTACACTTAGTTGCTAGGAATGAAAAAAACACCCAGGTAATAGGTAGCATACATCTCACTGACCTTACGCTTATGTGACAAGCGCCAGTGCTTGACCCTGTGCTGTTACATGGGGGGGGCTTAGCCCTATGTAAGCTCTAATTAGAGTGCTTAATGGACCTAACATAGGGCTTCCTTTCATCCCTCCAGGAAGTTGAATGGAGTGGCAAGGGTTCAAAGGTGAGTACATAATACTTGGGAGGGTGGCATGAAGACAATTCTGTTGCCTTGCACTGCATGGATGAAGAAGCGGTTTACTTTAAAAGGGGCCCTACAACAAGCCTAAAAGCTATAAAACCTAAGGCTGTGAGGACAAATATGAAACAACATCCTGGTTGCAAACTGCCTAGGGTGACTAGATGCATCTTGGGAAACTGAGGTCAACTGGCTTCCCTCCTTTATTGGTCCAACCAGAGATCGGACAGAATCAGACAGATTAGGGAAAGAATCATGAAGATCTCAATCTCTCAAATTGCACCTGGACAGCCAAGCAGCTTGCGAGCCTCAAGTTCTCCACAGTTCACAGTTCTTCACAGGGGCCCAACCACAGCACTCTGCATTTATCACGTTAAGACTTTTACAATAACTAAAAGGTAACAAAACATGATCACATTGTCAGCTTTGGAAGTTCTCAATGGTCATAATACAAAGAAACCTATCATATCAAAACTAAAACCACGCAAACGTGTGGATTAGTCTGAATTTCACTGTAGGGATGTGAAGAAAGGGATTTTCTTTTCTGAACATAATGTGAAATGAGGCAGTATGGGACAAATCGCACCAGATGAAGACTTAGAACCTTTTCTTCAGGGGCAAACACAACCAGCCAGCCCTTTCATGACAGATTTATGTGTGCTAAATAAAGTGTACCAAGCAAAAAGTGCCACAAAGTCTCACTGACTGGTGGGCACGGTGAAAGGCAGGTGTTCCTATAGGGCTTTAACCAAAGGAAGATGTTGCTAGAAAAGTTAATGCTGAAAGACTTCCCTGTATCTGAACAAGGTAGATGCATAATGCTCAGTATCTATCATTGGTTGTTGGTCCCACTCTGATCAATGTCTGAATGGTAAAATGTCTCAGGGCCACCATAATGACATATCTTAATAGCATTATACTGGGTAGGGGGGAGAGAATTCCTCCTGTCCCCCATTCCAGTTCTCCCTGAGCCCTATTTGACCCATGAAGGAGGTAGAAAGAGCGCTTGAATGTCCAATTTTCACTCAAAAAAAAACATCAATCAGCCAGGAAAGTTGAATTCTACCTTCAAGAAGGTTGCAAAAAAGTAAGTTGGTGGGTGCCCCGAGGAGGCGGTACAGATATAGAGTAATTGGTTACGTGTCGTGAGAACATTCCTTTGGGGGGAGATTTACTAAAACTGGTGCACACAGAATCTGGTACAGCTGTGCATAATAACCAATCAGGTCTAGGTTTTATTGTTAACACCTAATTGAACAAACTGAAGTTAGAAGCTGATTGGTTACTATGCACAGCTGCACCAGATTCTGTATTGTACTAGTTTTAGTAGATGCGCCCCCCCCTCCCCCATTTGGTCTATTTTCACATATTGGTGCCACAATTGCTTTAATAACAATAAAGCTTCAAAGTATTTCTCATTTGTTTAGATTTCTTTTCTCTCATCTTTTTTTTCTTTAAATAAAAGAAAAAAAAGTGCTGAGCTTCACAAGGTTAGCAGAAGTAGCAGAGATAGAAAATTGCATCACAATAGAAATGTTATTTTAGGATACTTTTAATGCATTACTAAAGATGACAGGGAAACATAAAAATCACTATAACAGCAGACATAATGATCACAAGCATGAATGTGGAGAAATTGGCCTGCCAGCAGTCAAATAAATCTGCTTTTGTGTCTTAGTTAGCAGTTGGCCAGATGTACTGAACCTAACTAAACTCCTCTAAGACCTATCCTACAGGTGCACATTAATGGCCTCTGAAGCAAGCAGCACTGAGTATGGTCTACTAGTTATACAACCCAGCAAAATTGTTCAAAACTAATATAAATACTGTATATGTGTCAGCCAGCTGCCTTTTTATGGGAGGCCACTTCTGTTCTGGGCATCTACTTAATGTTTCCTGTGAGGGAGGCATAGTTATGATGTGCCAAGAGCTGCTACCTAGAACATATACAGAATCAACATTGTGGAATGAATTCTTCCTTTGCTACAGCAGGAATGTTTCATACCAATTTGAGCAGTGAACAACTGACGGTAATGGTGGCCACCTGCGTTTCATTCTCTTCAGTGCTCAGATCAGTCCGTATTGGACTCTAGCCCTTACAGTGGCAGGTAACCAGTGCCAACATGTGTAGAGCTCCTGTTTTTTTCTTGAGCCCCTTCAATTACCAATGCCTTTACAGAGCAAGCACCAGTCATACAAGTGAAAATACAGTGCCAGTAGAATGTCTCCTGAGCCTGCCCACAATCCTTCTCACCAGTAACAAGTCATCAGTACCTGACAGTCTCCTGTAACCTGATTGAAATCTTTGTCTTCTTAAAAGTTCAGTTGTTTCCTGTGGCATGATCACTCTCTCTGGCTCCTGTGGGGCATCCACTCTCTCTCACTGTTTCCTGCAGTATGTCTGCAGACCCAAACATTTTCTACAGCATTGCAGAAGCTGATTATTAATGTATAGCCCATTGGTGGCATAAAGAGCAATAGTTGAGGACAGAGATACAGAATCTAAGCAAGTTGACCACCGCTAATTTACAGTGATTGCCATAAATCCATGGCCAAGAATTCTATAGCTTCCAATGTTAGTTTATTGTGTAATTGTGTGCTTCCCAAAAAAAGCTCAGTGAAATAAAAAGCCCATTGGACAATCTGGAGATCCATTTGGAACTCTAATAGCACAGGGTGATATAGAATTCATAGATACTTACATTCTCCTGAAAGAGCTCAGCATCTATGCCACGCACAAAGTGTAAAGCAAACATCAGCTGGTCAGCCTTAAAAACAAATTATATTTCAAGTAATCAATATATAGCATAACAAGATTGTAGTGCAAAATATAAAATATTCTAATTCTCAGTTACAGAACGGATAATGATTACCAGCTCAATAAAGAATAACTAAAATCATAAGTTAGAAGTGAAACAGAATAATAAAAAAAGGACTTCGTGAAGTATACTTCATATATACAAAATAACTATATAACAATAATGTTAAAGCTGAAATTCACTCTTTCAATCAACATTGACTGTTTTTAATGATTATGCTTCCAGCATTTGGAAATAGATAGGAAAGCATATTATATTTGCTTTTTTTTACATTTCTTAAGTTGCTTCCTGGCTTCCCAGTCTAGGCAAATGATGTCATACATCCCAGGGGTCTTCACAAGGAGAGGAGGGGCTTTCTCAGCTAAGCACACCCTCCTGTCTACAAGCCTAAGCTAAGGGCAGGTGGATTCCAGGAAGTAAATACTACATGAATCATCTACACTCACTCAAGATGGCCATGGCCATAAATTGATTTCTCAGCAAAATAAAGCATTATAGTTATAAGGAATAATATGGCGCTCCCTTTGATTGCAAACTAAGTGAACAAATTCCTTATGTGATATGTGGATATAAATATATCACTTTATATTACATAAAATAATAAGTACTAAAAATGACAAAAATATTTTTGTTTTGGTCATTTTTAGCACTTGTAATTTTATGTAATTTATTTATTTATTTCAGGTACTTATATAGCACCGTCAATTTACACAACGCTTTACATATATATATTGTACATTCACATCAGTCCCTACCCATAAGGAGCTTACAATCTAAGGTCCCTAACTCACATTTATACATATACTAGGGCAATTTAGACAGGCACAGAGAGAACATGCAAACTCCAGGCAGGTAGTGTTGTGGTTGGGATTTGAACCAGTGACCCTGTTGTTGCCAGGCGAAAGTGCTATCCACTACACCACTGTGCCACCCACTAACTGCGACGTGTGTTCCGTAATGCAATGTAAAGTGATATATTTATATCCACACATCACATAGGGAATCTGTTGCACTCAAAGGGAGCGCCACATTATTACTTTTTTTTTTGTTTACAAAATGTTTTATTGGAAAGTTGAATATAAAAAGTACATACAGGATGAATAATAAATGTACAAACAAAGAACATGAAGAATTGAGTATGATGTAGTTGCATCAGGATACAGTATGTTTGTTAAGTTACGACTATTTGTAGATTGTTATTGAGAGATCGAAGAAGCAAAGACTGGATATAAAAAGCAGTTACAATGGTATATTAGATAGACAGCAATAATATCTCAAGAGGGGACCAACAGAGCATAGTGAATAGATATAGGTTAAAACATGGACCAGGATTAACGAAGGATCAAATCAGGGGAACAGTGAGTCCCAAAGAGACCATTTTTGTTTATGTTTGTGCATACTGCCGTTAAGCGAATAGTAAAAATATTCGGTGAGTTTAATTGTAGACATTCTAGATAAAACTTGTCAAGAAATCACCTTTGTATGCCAATTGCAAGCAATCATCCAGATGACTGCACTGCAGAGGGTGTGCAACAGTCTGTTATGCATTATTACTTTTAACTATCATACTTACGTGAGGGAAAACATATGAATGTGAGCAGCACCCATTATAAATTGCTTTCACCTATACACAGTTTTTGCTCTATTGACAGTGGCAGCGCGGAGGTACTCACAATTATCGCTCAAAATAAAGCATTGAGACACGGATGAGGAAGCTTGTTTTGAATATTAAAAATGAATTAAATAGCGTTTTTGGTTTGGGGTGCTCAGATGCAGTGTAGTTTCACTTTTAATCAAGCAAACCTATATTTTCATTAGAAAAACATATGGTTTTATCTGTCTGATATTTTATTGCACAATAAAAAGGTTCTTGTACCCCAGTGTCTTCTTTTAGAGGGCTGGAAGGATCTTATAATAGTCAAAGAATGGGCAGAAAATGGGCACAGAGTGGTACACCCATTCTACATCATGTATGAGCAGTGGAGGAGGGGGGTGCAGTTCCACGTCCTTGCCCTGGGTGATGGATGAACCTATTCCAGTATGGTTTCCTACTATACCATGGCTACTACTAAAGCTGAACTCCAGACAATCAGGAAATACATAGATAAAATACATATATAGGAGCTATTTTACCTTCCAAAAGATTTGTATTTCTGTCCATCTAGTCCCAAGATTTACACAGCTCCGCCATATATCAAATCCAGGGACTGCCAATAAAGCAATACAGCCTGGTCATCTCCCTGCCACCTAGCCTGTGAGTGGGCAATAAGGAATCAGCAGCAGGGTAATAAGCTCATCCCTCTCCTCACTTTGTTATCTCCTGTCAGCATGTTCCTTGTCACCACACATTCATAGAAGCACAACAGAGTTGCTCCGAGTACTGCACCTCTCACTGTCAGAGTCAGAGTTCTACTGTACATGTGATTACATGAGCATAATACCAAGTCAAATTCAAGTAATTTCACTGGTTGCAGTTCAAGCGGTATTAAACCCAAAAGCAAACATTTATTATATTCTGCAGCTTACATATTCTTAGATGCAATGTCTGCATTTAGGCTTTCTTTCTAATTTCACCTAGTGATTTAGCCAGCAAGTCTGTTGTTTTTCAACAGAACAAGATCTCCCAAAAGAAAAAAATACCTGCTGTTGTAACTGCTTGCAGCGCAAGTTGGAGTTTGGCCTTGTTAGGGTGGATTTAGATGTGCATCTAAATAATCTTTTCCTCTGAAGCCCAAGCTGTGTTTTTATTGTGCTTCAGAGGCTACTGACATGTGGTGAAGAAGCAATGAGTCCCCTTCTTGCTGCCTGTTTTAACTCCATTTGTGCCGTCAAACATGGTGCAACCATGTGTGTTGCGGGCTGTTTGCAAAGCTTCCCCGTTTGCTTGAATGTGTACCTACATATCAGGTAAACTTTGGCCCCTCCAAACCGCACAACTAAATGAAGCCTTAGGCTGGGTTCACATTGGAGAACGCAGTGGCCCCCAGCAGGTGTCCGGTTCATCCCCATTCACTATTTGAGGTCTGATTTCAGCCCAAATTTTGGGCTGAATTCGGACCTGAAACTGACCAAAAGACACACAGGGCTCCTGTGCAATCCAAAGCCTCTGCGGAGATGTGTGAACAGTCTCCATAGAGAGCCGGTCACAATCTCCTGCTATGCAAATTGCATCCAATTCGAATAGGTGTGAACCCAGCCTTAGTGTATATAATTCTGCTAGTCCATCTAATAACCCCCCCTGCTGATTTCTGCTGTGCTTCTTCATCAATATTGAGGGCACACTAATACAGGTGGTGTTAGCGGCCAGACCACAGAAACAGAGGGGAAAAAAGCCTAAGAAAAGTAACGCAGCCACCTCCACATCTAATGATTGGTAAGCTTCAATATATTGCATTTGGCTTTAGGTTTAATACCGCTTTAAATAAACAAGTAACTATTTTAGTAAAGACATTATAACTTCAATAACCAGTGTTTGTTTTTTTTTATTTCACTGCGGTTCCTAAAGTGTGCTGAAAAAAGGGGACTGCTGCATAAAGAGCTAGTAACTAGTAACTTTGCAGTCAACAAAAAATTGCCACCTAATGTGCAGAGCAGCAGAGAAAAGAAGTCAGTGGTATTCTAAAGAACAACATATTACAGCGCACAAATACAAAAATGACGTTTAAATCCTGCAAAACTATAAGCAGAAATTTGCACATTTGGTCACACCATATGGCCATACAGTGCTTAAGCCATCCTTTTTGTATGTGTGCGCTGTAATATGTTGTTCTGTTTGTATGGTCTTATAGCAGTACCATCTTTAATGTCATGCATTGTTAGGGAGTTCCCCCAAGTATTTGTCTGTTATATGGGTCCTGACTAAGGCTCCATTTACACAGGACGCTGTTTCAATCTCCCCCGAACATTTTATCTTGACAGCTAGAAACCGGCATCTAAAATGTCCATTTTGCATGCTGCATTTAGCGGCGTTGTCTAGGAGCATTTTTGAAAAAAAAAACAATTTTTATTTTTTGAATGGAAACGCCTGTAAACAAAACGACGCGAGTTACCATGTTTAGGCAAGTTTAGACATGTTTACAAGCTGTTTGGCATTTCAAATGCCTCTGAACTGGCATCTGAACCCATTTTTTTGTGTTTCAAAAAAAGCCCCTAAACTCAACTGCCTGGAAACGGCCTTTAACGACCCTGTGTAAATCTACTGATAAGATAACATACAGGAGAGTTCAGGGGCAGCTGAAAAAAAAGCCCACATGTCTCTAAACATCCATTTATCAGCAGAAGTGTAAATGAGGCCTAAGGATGGGCTCGGGCGTGTTCGCAACTGCACGTGCCCGAACACGCCAGGAAGTTTACACTGCGTAGCGCTAATCACAGGGAGTGAGACATTTCTTGATGCACGGCTGCAGGGATCGGGAAATGTCTCACTGCCTGTGATTAGCGCTGCGCAGTGTCAGCTTCCTGGCGGGCTCGGGCATGTGCAGTTGCGAACACGCCTGAGCACATCCTTAGTCCTGACCTGATCCCTTGGGGTGGAGAACCCCCCCCCCCCCCCCATCATTACCTCTAATCAGTGTCCTTTTAGTTCTCCCATAAAGAGGAGTGTATTTCTCCCATGGTTGAGAAGTGGGATCTTTCATTCTATGAATAGTGTAGGACCCACTGAAAATGGGGTACTTTGACTCAGTAGTGGGCTTAAGCACTGTATGGCCATATGGTGTGACCAAATCCACATATTTTTGCTTATTTGCCTAATATGTTCAGGTGCTTTTATAAGTAGCCTTGCATGATTTAAATGTCATTTTTGTATGTGTGCGCTGTAATATGTTGTTCTGTTTGTATGGTCTTATAGCAGCACCATCTTTAATGTAATGCATTGTTAGGGTGTGCACCCCAAGTATTTGTTTGTCTGGTATTCTAAAGAGGTGCATGTTTGGATAATTACAACCTAGCTCCGGGATCATAATAATTAATTATTCTCTTGTTTTGTTGGTAAACAGAATAAAACTGCTGCATTACAGTAGTAATAGTTCACTTAATTTAGGAGATATTGTATACATTACATCTGTGATATTATCACCCATCACTTCTGACCAATTATCTGATCATCAAATCAGACTACATTTCCAATGAGTCCTTAGGGTTCTAGTGAGGTGTGTGTTTGGGAGTGGGCTTTCCTCCCTGAACCGTAATTAACAAAAGAAATGCCCATCCATCCAGCAGCACATGCCAGTGGACTGAAGGGACTGAGAGCAGCTTTCACACCTGAGGCTAGGTGGAGCTGTACCTGGGAAGGTGGTATATGGCAAACAGAGTTTATCAAATACTTTCAACTCTATCCTCATGCTGCCATGGGATCAATGTGCAGAAGAACCATACAGGAGCAGTGAGGGGACCAGTCCTGAATCAGGTAACATTTTCTCTGTCGCAGGAAATAATGAATCAAGATACAGGAAACAGTTACTTTCAATTAAACACAGGTTGTGCTAAATGATGTGTGTGCAAGGACCAGTGATAGGCAAGGGCCATGTGAGACACTATACATGGTTAAAATGTGATTTTTGTCCGGGCTGGGCTTTAATCAAGTCAAGGACTCCAAACTATTTATAACTTACCCTAGATCAGTGTTTCTCAACCTTTTTTCAATCAAGGCACCCTTCGAATTTATGTACAATGTCAAGGCACCCCACTCTAAAATGTAAACAATTAAACTAATATTTTTACTAATCGCAGCAGCATCCACCCAACATTAGAGGTGATTTATTCCTCTACTTTCACAAACTGGTACTGACTGGTATTCTGGTTTTCTCTTCTCCCTCAGTTTCACTCTCCTCTAACGTGACCCCAGTGCTGACAGAGAGGGGGAGTGGGAGGGGCAAACAGGGATGCTGTGTCGGATGTCCTCCTTAATCAATGACATCAGTGGTTGTTAGAATGCCAGTGGTTGGCCTGCACAGTGCCAAAGGTTTTAATTCTGCACAATAAAAACCTGTGGCTGTGTGTAACAAAAAACATGGCTTGGTCCACTTGTTGGCTTGTAGGCAATTTTTAGGCATTTGCCAAGGAACCCCTAAAAAACCCAGAAGGCACCCTGATTGAAAAAGGCTGACCTAGATTACATTATTTAAGTACAGAGACCTTGTGGTGCCTACAAATATCTCTGCTAATATTCAAATTGAAACCTTTGGATCCAAGGCCCAGGTTGTACACAGGGCACTGATTCCAAGATGAGATGAAATTGTACACCCTGTCACTCAACTATTAAATGTCACAGCCTTAGTGGGTAATAGAAGTTCTGACAATTGAATTATATATATATATATATATCATAGCTAAAAAGACTGAAGGATAAAGAATACCATGAGGAGCCGTAATGTCATTGCTTAAAGCTGGAATTTAAAGACAAAATAAGCCTTTACCAATGAAAAATCAGATAACATATAATATTTTGGCATACGCCTTTTGTAATGTAATGTAATAAAATCTTTATATTCAAAAAATAAGTTTGGCTTCCAAGTTTCCTCTAATCAGGACTTTTACATGGCAACTAACATATACCACAAAATGGTTATTGTATAAAAATATACATTATCCACAGTTAAAAAAGACCTTCATGAGGCTCAAACATATTAAAAACCATTGGATAGGACATTCTACAGTATAGCACAATTGTTTTAGCAGTAGTGATACCCAATACCAT
The DNA here is from genome assembly GCA_018402905.1 of Glandirana rugosa. Lineage (NCBI taxonomy): Eukaryota > Metazoa > Chordata > Amphibia > Anura > Ranidae > Glandirana > Glandirana rugosa. The sequence continues at coordinate 216,605 of BLSH010169639.1, read as the reverse complement.
ATGACACTGTACATCACATAAGATTCAGTAACAGTTAATGCATGGAGAAGGAAATCCAACACGTTTCGAAAATATCATCATCAGGGGTATATATATATCGCCACCAGACAAAATGTGCCAATGCTTAAGAATATGTCCAAAGGTAACCTCTTCAGATAAGAGCATAAGAAACCCACCATACAGGACCACAAATATACTCAAAAGTGCCAAAAGAACACATTTGTGTCCAAGAGAACTGATAATTGTGGAGAGGGTCCCCCAAGGGACCAACCATATGTCAGTCCGGTTTGGAGACTGATATGGTGTCTCCCTCTGTATCATGGAGAGTTGTATCTTAAGATAAGACAGGGGTAAGGGCCTTGTTAATTTTCTTTCATACACACCGGAATCTGTAGTTTTATTATCAGTTACTTTTACCAGATATTTTAGCCCTTGCGTGGGCCTGATTGTTGTTATTCCTACAAAAATCCAATAAAATGATTAAAACAGAAAAGAAAACAAGGTATGGAGACTTGCTAGAAATAACAAGGTCTCTGCGATTAAATGGCTAAGAATTGAAATTTCAAGAAAGGCCCAGATTTGTGGGTCAGAAAGTGAGGTGGTTAAGAATTGCCCCACGAGGAAGCAAAAGGAAGCCAAAAATATTCAGGTTGAAGGGGACATGTTTTATAAGCTAGCATTTGGGAATGTGGTATGTTGAAATTGTTTACTTGAACCAATACTTTATGTTTCTATCAAAAACACATCAGGTATGGTTATGTATTGAGTGGCCACTAAAAATATAAGGCCAGTGCCCTGCAATGTACAGTGCATAGTCATGCCAAAAAAACTATTAACCACACCCTTTCCCCCAGTTTCCCAATGGTTTGAATGGGCCCGCAAACCATGTTCATTGTCTTTAAATAAAATATATATACAATTCTGGAGGTAAGGGGTGCATTTATAAAGCCGTGGTATAGTCTTACTTGGGCCATAGCACTACTATAACAAATAAAATACAAAACTAGGCATATACATAGACAATAACGCATACTATTGTGCTTTAGGACTCCAAAAGTGAGCAAAGCCCTATTTTAATGATTGGTTGGAAAAATAAGTGCCAGTGGAAAAGAGCTTGGTCACATAATTTTGACAGGCCATGTGAATTTCTAAACACATCTTTATAAGGCATGTCAATGTGGTTTATAAATGTGCTTAGTGTATTTCAGTGTACTGAAGCAAGCAAAGAACCATTTACTTCAATCAATTAAGAAAAAAGGCTCTAAGAGAAGGACGGCCTAATCGCATGACCTGTCATTAGACCAGGCTGTCCTTCTATTACAAAGTGCCCTTTGCAGTATTACAGTGCCTTGAAAAAGTATTCATACCCCTTGGAATTTTCCACATTTTGTCATGTTACAACCAAAAACTTAAATGAGTGAGGAGGACCCCCACCATGCCAACATCCAATTAATTACACAAAGGATGAAGGAAGTAAAATTCTCCCTCAATATACAAGGTGGATTTTGTGGGCACAGCGAAAATTTATAAAAGGTATATCTTTAATACAAAAATCACAATAAAAAGGTGACAGACATAGCACCCTGGTAGCTCAACACAGGATCAACAGATACCCCAATAACACATTTGTGGAGAATATGGAGTCTAGTTAGAAGATAAGAAAAAAGTCCATAATGTATTAGGGTGGTAAAATATTTATGTATCAGAAAGTGGTATTGTCCATAAATGCTCTCCACGTTTGTCAACGCGTTTCGCAGCTTGATAGCTTCCTCAGGACAAATTGGGTAGGTGCTGATATCTCAATTAAAAGAAAAAGATTTTGGTAGAACAAAGATGATCACTATCAAAAAGTAATATAAGTTACATGACATCACGTATGACAAAACATGTAGGACGGAGCCACGCGCTGACGTCACCACGCCTTTACACGCCGGGAAGGACGGGCGATGTATGAGTTTGAACGTTTTGCCGGCTATAGAGAGCAATGCTGTTTTTAATCGTTTATATGTGAGTACCTTTCTTGATTTTAATAAATCTGTTTAAACATTATTACACTATTGGCTCCTTCTTCTCTTTGCCTCTGACGGGGTGCCGAGATTAAGGTCTGACACGCACATCCACCTAAGTGCTGCATTTACCTGGGTATCTGGAGAGAGAGAACAGAGGAGACCATTGACCCTATACAACCTTCAGAAGGTTATTTCTGCCTGCTCGTATGACCCACTAGAAATAGTGTGTCCCCGACTGACGGTAAGAGTACCCACTCAGAGGACCTCACAGGGTGTGCATGCCCTCTGGTGGTGGACCATTTTCTGAGGACTATATTATGAAAGATATTTTCCTCCTTCTCCCCATATCCTTTAACCTTGGTATTTCTTTCTGACATTGGACTTTTTTTGGATCACTTCATCTCAGCTATACACATTATTCATGATCACCGTTGATTGTGTGTTTTTTCACTTTAGTTTTGTTTCTTTACTTGAGGTTTTTGTGCATTCTTTTGAACAAGAGCACTGGTTACACATTTTAAGAGTTTTTGTTTTTGATATCAGATGGGACCTTTATCACGCATGATTTCAGCACAACTTTTTTGATTTATGACTTTATACCCATGACATATCACGTGGTTTGTTGCTGCTTTTATTGTTACTTTAGCGCGATACTTCTCCCTTTTTGTATAGTGCATTTTATAAATGACTAAACTATAAAAGGTAGAGTGCAGTGTGGCATAAGCACTACGGTGTCCAGCTGACAGCAGGTCAGCTCTGCATTAAAATAGGTCCCCTAATCTCCCTAGAAGGATCAAAAAAGTACAACAAAAATGCAAAAAAATAGATAGATGTCAGGCAATATCCTCTTCTTAAAATCATTCCCAGCAACATATTCTATATTCAGTTTTGTGTATCTAGATAGAAAACAAGTAACTTTTGGGATGTTTTGGCTATACTCACACACAAGAGAAGCTGTTCTTTGCTTTGGATTGGAGTTAATTACTGTAATCGCGCAGGAGGCTTCTACAAAACATAAAGCTACTTTCCCAGTAATTCAGGTCATGGTGTTAAATCATGAAAAATGCTGCCTATTACTTGGTAAGTGAAGAAGTTTTCCAGCTTCTATTCACCGGGGAATTCTCAGATAGACTGCTAGCTGCATTGTTAACCATGGCTTCATGGCCATTCACGGCAGCCAATCCTGTGTGCATCTGGACAGTATGAAACTGCAAATTTCACATTTTCTGTATGCCATAGCTATAACAGGTGTATCCTGGAGTCTTTAGTTTCTCTGGTATATTAAAAAAGTGTGTCACATATTTCATTGTCACACTGAGCTCCAGGAGTAACACAAAATCTACCCCTGTACCCTCCACCTTCCGGCACATTTACTCCACCTTTAACGGGTTAAATGCCGTAATGGTCTAGGGGTGCAGGGATAAAGTGTATTACTTACCTTATTTCTGGCTGTGGCAGACTTCTTCTATCCATATGACTAGTTCACCTCTGCTGCCTCCCTAATGCACTCCCAGCCATGGTTGCATGCTTGCTTCTTCCACATACAAAGTTATACAAAGACCCTCTGCATTTGGGCCAATGGGTAAGTACCAATGCACACTTACACCATAGGATTTATGTATATAGCTGTACAGCCGTGTCTTTGGCTAGTTTGTCATTGATTTGTACAGGAAGTCTTGTATGCTGCTGTATGATCCACCTGTCATTCCTGGGCAGAGAAATGCATCCCAATGTATGCGGTATGGCCCTCTTGTAGTCTCATACAACAGGCTTTAAAGTAAAATGTTGACTTTAGATATTTTAAACTAATAGTGTGTAATGAAGTTGCGTGCTGCTGTTTCCAAAGAGCTAAGCTCAACTTTATTGTTGAAGCACAAGAAAGAACACTCCACCCAGACTCCTTGACACATTTCACCCCCTATTGGACTTCATAATAAAATTATGATTAAACCCTACTAGAGAGTGAAACATGTTAAAAGGAGGGGCTGAGTGGAGTGTTCTCTCTTGTGGTTGAACAAAAAGTTGATTTTAGCACTTTTGAAACAGCCGTTTTTGGCTTCATTACACAGTGAATGAGTAAAGTAGGAGGTGATGGATCCAAAATGCAGGCACCTGTGGCTGGAATGTTTATAGGGCAGAGACTTCAGAGCAGTATCAGGACGCAGAGTGACTAATAATAAGTTCAGTTACAATTACCAAAGAACAACATGGCAATGTTTTGCTCCATGGAATAAAAACCAACATTTACAGAGTCAGAAGGAGCCAAAACTGGCTACACTTGCCTTTGGTACTGTAGGTTAAAACTGTTGATTTCTGCAAGTCTATCTCGGGAGTGAGTGAGCAAGAGAGGGATGCTACTTTCCTACATACAGTGGGACCATGGAGAGGAAACATAGCCGTCCACTAACAGGAAGACGCATCACAGCAGCAAAAAAAAAAAAAAAAAGTCTGGAGATTTGGAGGTGGCTCGGAGCAATAGAAGATACAGGCGGTCCCCGGGTTACAAACAAGATAGGGTCTGTAGGTTTCTTCTTAAGTTGAATTTGTTTGTAAGTTGGAACAGGTACATTTTTTAGGTGTAGCTTCAGCCAAAAAAACATTTTTTAAGCTTTTTGGATAGCATTGGGAAGGGTTAGCACCCCTGTAATGTTTGTTTTGCTGTCTATGTTTCTGTTCAGAAGATTTCACCTCACTTCCTGTCCCAATGATAATTGGATTTTGAACATTTTGGGTTGTTGTGGAAACAAGGATTGGTGATAAAGCATCAGTGGAGACACCTGTTCCCCATAATAACTCTTACAGAAGTGAATTTCCCTTCCTAGGGGGAGATTTCCATTCACTTCCTGTTGTCTCCCTCTGTTTGTAAGTAGGAGTCGTTTGTAAGTCAGATATTTGTAACTAGGGGACCACCTGTATTAGATAATATTATTAGTTAAGAATACATACTTGAAAAGATTTTTTTAAAACCAGAGTTTACTTTAACTTTAAAGTCCAACTCTAGTCAAAACTTTTTTTAAATTTAGATAGAGATGGTAAAGGGTTGTCAGGTTTTTCTTTTGCTCTCTATGTCCCTTTGTGGACTTTCCTCTTACTTTCTATCCAATTTATTTGGAATCATACAGTTAAGGGAAATTTCTCCAATGTCTTCCCTCAGGATTCCTTTGCTGCGTGTGCCCTTGTGTCCCTTTTCAGTAACCCTCCTTGCCCTCATTCTTGTCCTTGTGTCACGGGGATAAAAAGAAAAGAGAATATTCTCAATGGAGTCAAAATAAACTAACACAAGTTCTAACTTATCCTCACTCTATTACAAACTAAGAAAAAGTTTTGGTTGGAGACTGGCTTAAAATAAAAAAATGTATTATGCAGCTAGGTCTCCATAACCTTCAATAAGCATTGAGTCAGCTTTATAAACCAAGCCAGGAAGATGCAGCTGAACACTTTCAAGTAGTAAAGAGCTATTTATACACCTCCCCAGCATAAGCTCTTTTTCTCTCCTCATTTCAAAATAAATTAAGGTAATTAAATAATGAACGGCAGTGTCAAAATCCATTTCTTATTGTTTAAGGTCCATGATTCAAAATCATAGACTAAAGCTTAATAGAGAGATTAAAAACATGTGAATCACACTGTAACACATTAATAAGCTGCAGGCAAGAATGTATCACACATTAAATGTTAACATTCTCATTCACATCCCTGGAAATGAATGACGGTATTGCATATTCTGAGTGAACCAGAAGACATCTTTTACCTAAGATTTCAAAGTCTAGTACTGTCATATAAATACATCTTGCATACGTACAACTTACATACTCTTTACAATCCAGGAAAAAAAATAGTTGAATAGCTTCCTATGTGCACATATATGATTCATTATTTACAAATGTTTTTAATTTTGTTTTACACATACATAAACTGGGGTTGATTTACTAAAACTGCAGCGTGCAATATCTGGTGCAGCTGCGCATGGTAGCCAATCAGTTTCTAACTTCAGTTTGCTCAATTAAAGTAATGGTAAAGTCTTAAGGCATTCGTAGTATTTATTGAAGCATAAAATCCATCAAAAAAATCTTGTTCAGACACAGGTACAGATGTGGCAACAATAGATTGACATGTTTCACAAAATCACATTCGCTTACTCGCTTATGAGTAAGCGAATGTGATTCCGTGAAACATGTCAATCTATTGTTGCCACATCTGTACCTGTGTCTGAACAAGATTTTTTGATGGATTTTATTCTTCAATAAATACTACGAATTCCTTCAATCTACAGCGTTCAGTTATCCATACTTTTCTACATGTGACCAAGTGATCTCCAGTTGACGGACTGAACCAGCACCTGTGGAGAAAAGGTCATCACTCTTATCTCACCTGGAGCGGTGTGGCTTGCAGCCCTGCAGTTTGTTATAAATGGTAGTCTTGTTTTTGTCATACTTACCTGCTCTGTTGCAGTGGTTTTGCACAGAGCAGCCTGGGATCCTCCTCTTCTCAGGTCCCTCTTTGCTGCTCCTGGCCCCCTCCTTCTGTCGAGTGCCCCCACAGCAAGTAGCTTGCTATGGGGGCACCCGAGCCGAGTCACAGCTCTGTGTGTTCTTCAGACACAGAGCCCCGACCTGGCCCTGCCCTCTTGCTCTTCTGATTGGCTAACTGACTTTGATTGAGAGCCGCTGGAGCCAAATGGCACAACTGCTGTGTCTCAGCCATTCAGGAGGAGTGTCCTGGCTAAGACACTTGTGGACATCACTGGAAAGAGATGGGGCTCAGGTAAGTGATTAGGGGGTGCTGGAGAGGCTGCCACACACAGAAGGCTTTTTATCTGAATGCACAGAATGCATTCAGATAAAAAAACTTCTGCCTTTACAACTCCTTTCAGCTTTGACAAAAAAAAACTGGATTCTAGGCAGAGCTGCACCAGATTTTGCACTCTCTAGATTTAGTAAATCAACCCCAATGCATTCACTACTTCTCATATGAGGCAGCTGAGAGACGCAATTTGTGTGACTGGCAATTGCGAACAGGTTAAATTAGCCCTAGAAACAACTTGGTGCTCTAATAATTAACTTCAGCAACCAGTAAAATTTGAAGCCATGGGAGGAACCAGTAGGGTACAGAGTGAAAAACCATGAAAAGAAGGAAAGAGTAAGGCTGGGTTCACACTATTGCAAATTGGATGCGGGGAATTCGCAATAGCAGGAGAGTTTGACCGGCTCTCAATGGAGTTGGTTCACACATCTCCGAAGCGGCTGCAGTGCGAATTTGCACAGGAGCCCCATGCATCTTTTGGTAGGTTTCAGGTCCCAAAATTCAGGCTGAAATCGGACCTGAAACGGTGAACCAGGATGCATAGGACCCCTGCTGGGAGCCGCTCTGGCATGCAGTGTGAACCCAGCCTAATTAAATGTAATATTTTAGAAATAAAAAAAACATACAACCATGTCATAAGTAGAAAATGTGAACATCCATATTTTCGGTATGGTAAAGTCATAAACTCGTGTTATTAGTATAATATAAGGTTAAAGTATAAGTTAAGCCAAACATTATTGTGTTTGTTTTAAATAGAATGGTGGAGGATTAGAATCCCTGTTAGATTGTTACTGCTATCTGGATCCCTGGTTTTGAAATTTCCCCTCACTTCCTTTCCTGGTGACAACAGTTTCCCCAGACAGAAAGGATAAATATCCAACACTGCTACAAAGACATAAATTTAAAAAAAATTCTTAAGCTGGCCATAGACTGGCCGAATTTGCTTGGTTCAGCAGGGACCGGACAAATTTCGATCAATGTGGGGCCGTCCCTGTTTGACAGAAGCCGATCGATTGATCGATTTCTGTCAAAGAGATATGTTCAAAAAATTTTGTTGATCATCCTCTGCAGCTGCTTATGAATGTATTACAATGTCCCAGCAAGGAGGATTTCTCCATTCACCTTGTTTGTGAGACCAGCGGGCTGAACGAAAATCAACTAACAGTTTATAGCCAGCTTAAGTAGAGTAGAGAAAGCCTAGAACACTTGTGAGCTTTAATTGCGGTCTGTCTACCTTTGGAGATTAACCCTCACTTCCTGTCTGATGAAACCATTGTCAACAGGACAGGAAATGAGGGTAAATCTCTCCAATGAAGCCCCATGTGGCAGTAAACCCCCTACCCCACCCCGATGGGGGTTCTAGACATTATTTTGCACAAGCTGTTTGTGTGATCTTTTGTTTCATAGTTTCTTCACTGTAACTATCTCATGCTTGAAGTTTTCTGTTCTGCCAGCCAAAACTGCTACTACTATTCAGAGCTTCATTAGAGAGGATTCTCTTACTTTGCTGGGAGCGGTTTAAAAGGACAGAAAGTGAGGGAAAATCTGCAACAGGGACAAAAACAGAAATACAAATTTGACAGGGGTTATAGCATTCCTTGCAAACTACCAAAGAAAAGCATTTTCATTTTTGTTTGTTCCCCTTACTTCCTGTCTGGTAAAATGCTGTCAGCAGAACACAAGCTCAGGGAAATCTCGTTAACAGAGCCTCAGATAGCAGTAATAACCTAAAAGAGGTTTTAATGCTTCCTATTTTTTTGAAGGTAAGAAGAAAAAAAAATTTGGGCTGAACATAAACTTTAACCACTTAAGGACCGGAAGGATTTCCCATGTTAGGACCAGAGCACTTTTTGCAATTTGGCACTGCGTTGCTTTAACTGACAATTGCACGTTGTACCCAAAACGAAATTTGCGTCCTTTTTTTCCCACAAATAGAGCTTTCTTTTGGTGGTATTTGATCACCCCTGCGTCATTTCTGATCACCGCTATGAACAAAAAAAGAGAGACAATTTTGCAAAAAAAAAAATCCCAATATTTCTTACTTTTTGCTAAAATACAAATCCAAAAAAAAAAATATATAAAAAAACTAATTTATTCATCAGTTTTGGCCAATTTATATTCTTCCTCATATTTGTGGTAAAAAAAAAAAAAAATCGCAATCGGTGTTTATTGATTGGTTTGCGCAAAAGTTGCCGCGTTTACAAACCATGAGAACTAATTTCTGGCGTTTTTACAATTTTTTTTTTTTTTTTTTTACTAGTAATGGCCGCGATCAGGACTGTGATATTGGGGCGGACATTTTTGACACTTTTTTTGGGACCAATGACATTTATACAGCGGTCAGAAATTTAAATATCCACTGATTACTGTGTAAATGGCACTGGCAGTGAAGGGGTTAACTGTGTTCCCTAGGCGTGTTCTAAATGTGAGGGGACTGGGCTGGCAGGGGCACCAGAGATCTAAGTGATCCCGAGTACAGGGATCAGTAGTTCTCTCACATGCCGCCTGTCAGAACGGGAAACCGCTGTGTTTACATCACCGGTTCCCCGTTCTGGCTCTGTCACAGGGCATCGCAAGTCGCTGACGTACATTGAGTTCGCCCGACCCACTGCCCCGCTCAAGGAGCGTGCGGTGGGTACAAGCACGCGTCGGCGCACGCTCACCCCCTAGCCGCCACGCACTAAGCGCTGATTCGCGGGACAGAGTCACGCTGTCGCCACTTATAGTCGTACGGCGGTCGGGAAGTGATTAAAGCCTAACAGCTGAGCAGTCACACACAGGACCAGGATAAGTGCTAGACTGGAGGGGCAGTAAAATCTCTGCACAACAGCCTTTTGGGTCACTCTTTCGTGCATTGTAACTCATTGTAAATTGCATTTCATAAAAATGGTATGCTAATTAGGATAGGATTAACAGCCTAAAATAAAACTAGGGGTGTAACACACCCCCACAAAGCGGTGGTTAGCAAAACAGGCCAAACGTGACCAGCATGGGGTTAAAGCGGAGTTCCACCCAAAAGTCGAACTTCCACTCGTAGGATTCCTCCCCCCCTTCAGGTGTCACATTTAGCACCTTTCGGGGGAGGAGGGGGAAGAGGATACCGGTCTTTGACAGGTGCCCTTTTCCCCACTTCCAGGAGCCCAGGCCACGGCCGCTGACGTCAGCAGCCCGGCTCTCTCCTCCTCCGCCGCCAGGCCAGTGTCAAAGAGCAGCAGCGGCTTGCGCATGCATAGTAGGGGCCCGGCCATGAGGCCAAACTGCTACACTTCCGGGTTCCCTTACCCTCAATGGCAGCGGCAGCACTCGACCAGCCGATCCAGAGATCAGCGGCGGTGCCGACATCACTGGACACTAGGACAGGTAAGTGCCCTAATGTTAAAAGTGTGCAGCTACAGTATGTGTAGCTGCTGACTTTTCATTTTTAAAGGGGCGGCGGTAGGCGGCGGACCTCCGCTTTAAGGAGTGCCAAGACATCCAGGAACTGACCAGTTGCACAATCCGTGCTGTCTCTTAGTGGTAAAGTAGTCGTGGCTTACACCCTGTATTCAAATATCTCAACAAAATCTTTTTTTTTTTTTTTAAATATATCTTTGTTGAAATTTTTATCACAGTAATTATAAAAATCCCCAATACAATTCACAGCGTAAGGTATGCAGTAGGGCTCATAGGAGAAGTATTAGTGATAATATACCCATAGATCTTGACATAAAATTGCAATAAAAATATTCAAATATAATTGCAAATGTATTTTAAATAATTAAACATTAAAAACCATGACTAATATGGGAAAAGCAAAAAAGAAAAAAAAGAAAAGAATAAGAAAAAAAGGGAGAGAAAAAAAAAGACAAAAAAAGACATGGGTAGATCGACGATCTTATTAGGCTGTCTCTTGACCAGAATCTTGGTTAGGCAAAGTGAAATAGCAATAGAGATAGAAAAGAGTAGAACAAAGAAGTAGGGGGAACAACATTCTAATTGTTTATGCACTGCACATGTGTGGTATAAGCAGGGCACATAGAAAACCATTGTTTACTATGTGCCCTTGTGTTGAGCCTGCATTTATCAATCATCTGAATGGACATGGTGTAAATGAAATGAACCCATCGGGCAATATTCTCATAGAGCATATAAAACATAGTGGTTTTGCCCATCTGGGATTATATGCTGACTGCTCAGCCAATGGGGTTGATTTACTAAAGGCAAAAAGACTGCACTTTGCAAAGTGCAGTTGCTCCAGAGCTTAGTAAATGAGGGGAAGCCCTGATTACTTCCATCATCCAATCATGTGCCAGCAAAAATCCTGTTTGTTTTTTTTTTTTGGTTTCTCTTTTAAGCTCTGGAGCAATTGCACTTGCAGAGGGCAATGCATTTGCAAAGTGCAGTGTATTTGCCTTTAGTATTCAACCCCGTTGTCTGAGCAGTCAGCATATAATCCCAGATGGGTAAAACCACTATGTTTTATATGCTCTACAAGAAACCCAACATGCATATGCAATGAGCAAACATAGCTGCTCTCATGAACGCATATAATTACACTCTATAAATAGCACTTTTCAAACTGATAGCTTTATATATTAACACATTAGTAATATCATTACATGACATTCATAAACACATCTTAAAAAAAAAAAAAATAATAAGATTTGTATTAAATTGACCTTGACCTTGGGCAATGTGGTAAACGCATCCCTGAGTGAACGACGTTTTAATCAGCACTATTCCACTTGAGAAAAAAAAATTATTTGCCAAAGTGTACTATTAATGAAAATTAAAATGCTCCCATTTTGCTTCTATTAAGCTTTGACATCTGCTTTATCATCTAATTACACATGCAAAAGAAACATAATTCTCAATTAATTTGAAATCTAAGGCTGGAGCCAATGGATGCGGAATGCTGGTGATCTTTCCTGCCTGGTAGCCAAGTTTACAGATGCCCTTGCTCAGGAAGGACATGCTGCTCGCTTTGAATGCCTTGTTTTATTTTTAGTATTCCGTATAGCGTTAGACAAAACTATGAAAAGGAGTGGTAGAGAAAACTCCCTGCTGGAACTCTCCGGAGGGAAATGAAAAATTCCCCAGCGTGCTTTTTAAGTTGGCACGCCAAAGAGAATTTACAATAAATAAATCTACCGCTTGGTCCCTGTGTGATGATATAAAAAGGAAATGAAAATAAACAAAAACTATGCAACGTGGAAAAAATAAATATATTTTAGGTATAAGAAAAAAAGGCCAGAAAAAAAAGAATGAAGCAAGCCTAAAACACTGCTGAGCTCAATAATAGAGTCACTAAATGGTTCCTATTGTTGTCTGGAGCTGGGCTCCACCAGTCATATATGAATATCATCTTCCAGTGCTTCTAGGTCAAAATATGTAATCTACATTTCTGAGTCACTAAATAGATAGTAGTAATTGTTCTAATATATGCCGCAAAAATAGGGCAAAATGGATTCTAACTTGTTAACTAACATTTTAAACTAAAGCAGTCATTTTCAGCCAGGGTTCTATGGAACTCTAGGGTTCCTACAAGAGTTGTTAGGGTTCCTTGTGTTGTGGCTCATTTTACTGTGCCTACATAGTTCCAGGGTAAATACCACTTGGCAGAGCCTGCAAGATGACCCCTGGGATCTTATCAGTTAACTGGCTGGCATTCTGATCACCAATGTGAGAGGCTTTTTCCCAACAAATTAATCCTAGCAGGGGTTCTGTTGAGACCTGAAAATTATTTCAAAGGTTCCTCTGGGGTAAAAACATTGAGAAAGGCTGAACTAATGTATTACATAGAAGCAGCCTGTAACTTTTTTTAGACAGAGAACCCACTTCTGTGCCCCCCTCTGATTCTGGTTGCACTCTATTACCAGTCTAGGCTCTACCTCTGAAGCTAAGTACTGTCTGCCTTCCATCATACTAGCTAATAAGAAATTGGTTATTGAGATAAAATACTGCAATGTCGGGTGGGAAGTGATAACCAGTTAGCCACTGTACTGCCCAGTTTACTGTCCTTCTGATTTTAGGGGTGCCAGACTTTGGTCAATGGGAGTAGAGAATGCCCCATCAGTGGGAGAACTTGGTAGTTAATGAGAGGATAAAAATAATTAAATAGCGCCCGTGGTGACTAGAAGGAAGAATAGTGCCAGATTATTGGTATTAGTGGGAGAAATAGTGATACATTGTTAGTGTCAGTTAGAGGAATAATGCCCAATTATTTATAGCAGTGCACCGGAAAATGCTCTGTAACATGTGAAGAATACACTGACTTACCTTAAATAGTGAGCGGCATACATACTCATAGACCATGTGCTTTAATGAGCTTATTAGTGATTTGATCCTCAATTCAGTGCTGCCTTGTTCCTGGAGAAAAAGATGTAACATAAAATGAGATCCAACAAAGCCAACTATAGAAGAAATACAGTATATTAAAGCGGAACTACACTGCACCTGAGCACCAAAAATGCCATTAAATTCATTTTTGATATTCAAAGCAAACTCACCAGTCCATCCATGTTTCCATGCTTTATTTTGCTGAAAAGCGACTTTGAAAAACATCCCCCCCCCCCTCCCCAAAGCATTTCTGGCTGTGGCCATCTTAAGTAAGGGCAGATGTTTTATATAGTATTTACTTCCTGGAATCCATCTGCCCTTAGCTCAGGCATGTATCCAGGAGGGTGTGCTAAGCTGAGAAAACTCCTACTTCCCTCCTGAAGACTTCTGGGCTGTATGACAAACTGCCTAGAGCTGAAAACCAGGAAGTGATTTAAGAAATGTAAAAAAAAAAGTTAAAAAGTATTATATACATACTTTCATATCTATTTACTAATGCTAGTAGCATAAGGATTAAAAATAGTCAATGTTGTTTGAGAGAATTAAGTTCTGCTTTAAGACTGTGTGCGAAGCCAAATTAAAAAAGGTAGTGGGGTGGACACAGCACTTAAAGAGACCATGATGCCAGAACATTAATTTCAACAAAAACCTTCCCCTAAGATTATATATGCATTTACAATATTTTCATGTTATTTACAAGCAGGGCTTTTCTTTCTCTCAGAGAATAAGTGCAGCGATTAGACCATATCCCCTCCTTCCCCCCCAAACCAAATCAAATGGTAGGTGTGGGCAGATAGCAGTGGGGTGGCCTTAAAGGGGCATTAAATAGAGGAATGTATTATGTAGAGAGTGCAGAGCTATGGAGTGCGTTACTTACAGAGTGCAGGATTCAGGGGTGAGCTTCACACAAAATGCAGGGTTCAGGTGTGCACTATGTATAGAGTACAGGATTCAGGGGTGAGCTATGTACAGATTACACGATTTAGGGGTGAGTTAAACACAGAGTATAGGGTTCAAGGGTGCGCTAAGTACAAAGTACTAGATTCAGAGGTATGCTTATACTCATGGGCAAGAAAAATGCAGTGTTCAGGGATCCGAATGCAACTGTATAACTAATGGGCCCATGAACACGTATACGCTCAGATGCGTAAGAAGCAAAGAAAAATAGAGAGAGATCTGTGTCTGAGGTCCTGTGTAATGGACCTATTTTATGCACCTTAGAATATGCGTAAAATATAGTGGAAATGCACTCTATTGTCTGCCCCCTAGAAAAAAAAATGTATGCTGTAATACAGGTAAAGATTGTGTAGATCTTACATGAGCACAGTATACAAAGTCCTTTTGACACAGGATCGTGCTGTCAACACCTAAATCTGAACTAAACTCTTCTACGTAACGGTTTCCTAAAAGAGTTGCATTGAAGGCCTGTCGTGAAGGATAACTATTGTAAAACATCCCAAACCACTCTTCTATAAGCCTCTCCTCACTGCTCCACGGACTGAAGAATGCAGGCTATAGGATGGTGCATGATCTGCCAACATCAATGAAAAGCAAACAAGGTTGGAGCTGCTCCACTTCCAAGTCCAAGATATGTTTTTAATGTCATCCAATCCAGCAATCCAGGGGAGATCCACTACAACAGTGAAAATATGGCTAAGCTTCTGTTGGAGTAAAACATGTAAGAGGAGCCAATGGATTGATGTCCCCTGTATTGGAAGACATTTATTACGGGTACTTATATAGCACCGTCAATTTTTGCAATGCTTTACATATATATTGTACATTTACATCAGATCCTGCCTTCAAGGAGCTAACAATTTAAGCTTCCTTTCTAGTTTTCTCTTCATTCATGAATGAGAACTGTAACAGTTGCTTGTATTCTCAACCGAACTGCCAAGCCCTCCAATGGCTGGTGTCATACTTGATCACACATGCAGCACCATGAAAACTACAGGTCAAACAGAGGCTAACATGGCAGCTTCCATTGCTTTAAAGAATAAGAGGGTTTAATTCCACTTTCAAGGACTACTGTTTGGGCGGATGAATAAGAAGAGTGTTAGTTTGTCCATGCCCCTGTCACTTTGATAGATAGCTTGATGTGTATATACAGTAAATATGGAAAAACAAAAAATAAAGTAAGACTATGAAATAAACAGAAAATATTATATGACATTTTAAAAATATACTGTATGTGGATTAATCCCATACAGTTATCAGAGTAGAACATTTTTAGGATAGTGGTCCATTATGACAGCATAAGAGACAACGCGACTCTTATCTATGTGGTACTACTCTCCAACGTTTGTGAGGTCAGGCACTGATGTTGGACAAGAAGGGCTGATTCGCAGTCTCTGCACAAATTCATCAAGGTGTTCCATTGGGCTGAGGTCAGGACGCTGTGCAGGCCAGTCAAGTTCCTCCACCCCAAACTCACTCATCCATGTCTTTATGGACCTTGCTTTGTGCACTGGTGCTCAGTCATGTTCAAACAGGAAGGAACCATCCCCAAACTTTCCACAAATTTGGGAGCATGAAATTGTCCAAAATGGCTTGGCATGCTGATGCCTTAAGGGCTAGTTTACACTTGCTTCAAAACAAACAGGGCTTCAGACACGCTTTGTTAAAGCTCTCTTAACGCCAGTCAAAACCAATGTCACTAAATAAAATGGTTAGCTTACAGCCCTGTTTACACCTTGTGTTTGCTTTGCTTTCACCTCAAAAATTATACCCCATATCGATTTGGTGGTGCTTCAAAGGATCTTCAAAGCCTCCATAGAACTATATGACAAAGCTCAGTTGAAAATTGTTTGAAGCACCCGCAACTTTTGAGAGGCTTTAATTCGGCTTTAGCTTCCCTTTGTTTTGGAAAATTTGCAGATGTGAGATATCAACAATCACGCAGGGCACCTGTCAAGCTTCAATGAAGTTTCAAAAGAACATCACTGAAGCACCACTGAAGCCTCAAAAACACATCATAAAAGCTTGTTGAAGCAGTAGGAGCTTTAATGTGTATTGAAGCTGAAGCAAGTGTAAATGAGCCCTAAGGGCTAGTTTACACTTGCTTTAAAACAGGGTTCAGACAGGCTTTGTTAAAGCTCTTTTAATGACAGTCAAAGCTCATGTCACTAAATAAAATGGTTAGCTTACAGTCCTGTTTACATCTTGAGTTTGCTTTGCTTCAAAAATTATACCCCATGTCACTTTAGTGGTGCTCCAAAGCCTCCATAGAACTCTATGACAAAGCTTGTTTGAAGGTCGCTTGAAGCACCTGTGGCTTTTGACAGGCTTTGATTCAGCTTTAGCTTAGCTTTGTTTGGGAGAAATTTCAGGTGTGAGATACCAACAAACACACAGGGCATCTGCCAAGCTTCAAAACACATCATAAAAGCTTGTTGAAGCAGTAGGAGCTTTAATGTGTGTTGAAGCCAAAGCAAATGTAAATGAGTCCTAAGAGTTTCCTTCAATGGAACTAAAGGGCCAAGCCCAACCCCTAAAAACAGCTCCACACCATAACCCCCCTCCACCAAATGATTTGGACCGATGTAAAAAGCAAGATCCATAAAGACATGGATGAGTGAGTTTGGGGTGGAGGAAGTTTACTGGCCTGCACAGAGTCCTAACCTCAACCTGATAGAACACCTTTGGGATGAATTAGAGTGGAGACTGCGAGCCAGGCCTTCACGTTCATGATCAGTGCCTGACCTCACAAATGTGCTTCTGGAAGAATGGTCAAACATTCCCATAGACACTCCTAAACCTTGTGGACAGCCTTCCCAAATGAGTTGAAGCTGTTATAGCTGCAAGGGGTGGGCCAACTCAATATTGAACCCTACAGACTAAGATTGGGATGCCATGTGTACTTTTGACAATATGGTGTACATATTCTCCACTATTTTGGAAGGTAGGGCTAAATTCATATTGGGGGAAAAAAGTTTACTGATAGGCTCATCTATTTGGGAGATAGAGCTAAATTCATAGCAGGGAAATAAGTCTAGAGACAAGCTCATCTAGAAGGCCAACTGGTCATACAATATATACAGTGGGGCAAAAAAGTATTTAGTCAGCCACCAATTGTGCAAGTTCTCCCACTTAAAAAGATGAGAGAGGCCTGTAATTTTCATCATAGGTGCACTTCAACTATGAGAGACAGAATGAGAAAAAAAAAATCCAGAAAATCACATTGTCTGATTTTTAAATAATTTATTTGCAAATTATGGTGGAAAATAAGTATTTGGTCAATAACAAAAGTTCATCTCAATACTTTGTTATATACTTTTTGTTGGCAATGACAGAGGTCAAACGTTTTCTGTAAGTCTCCACAAGGTTTTTACACACTGTTGCTGGTAGTTTGGCCCATTCCTCCATGCAGATCTCCTCTAGAGCAGTGATGTTTTGGGGCTGTCGCTGGGCAACATGGATTTTCAACTCCCTCCAAAGATTGTCTATGGGGTTGAGATCTGGAGACTGGCTAGGCCACTCCAGGACCTTGAAATGTTTCTTACAAAGCCACTCCTCCGTTGCCCGGGCGGTGTGTTTGGGATCATTGTCATTCTGAAAGACCCAGACATGTTTCATCTTCAATGCCCTTGCTAATGGAAGGAGGTTTTTACTCAAAATCTCATGATACATGGCCCCATTCATTCTTTCCTTTACACGGATCAGTCGTCCTGGTCCCTTTGCAGAAAAACAGCCCCAAAGCATGATGTTTCCACTCCATGCTTCACAGTAGGTATTGGTGTTCTTTGGATGCAACTCAGCATTCTTTCTCCTCCAAACACAGCAAGTTGCGTTTTTACCAAAACGTTCTATTTTGGTTTCATCTGACCATATGACATTCTTCCAATCCTCTTCTGGATCATCCAAATTCTCTCTAGCAAACTTCAGATGGGCCCGGACATGTACTGGCTTAAGCAGGGGGACATGTCTGGCACTGCAGGATTTGAGTCCCTGGCGGTGTAGTGTGTTGCTGATGGTAGCCTTTGTCACTTTGGTCCCAGCTCTCTGCAGGTCATTCACTAGGTCCCCCCGTGTGGTTCTGGGATTTTTGCTCACTGTTCTTGTGATCATTTTGACCCCACGGGGTGAGATCTTGCATGGAGCCCCAGATCGAGGGAGATTATCAGTGGTCTTGTATGTCTTCCATTTTCTAATAATTGCTCCCACAGTTGATTTCTTCACACCAAGCTGCTTACCTATTGCAGATTCAGTCTTCCCAGCCTGGTGCAAGTCTATAATTTTGTTTCTGGTGTCCTTTGACATCTCTTTGGTCTTGGCCATAGTGGAGTTTGGAGTCTGACTGTTTGAGGTTGTGGACAGGTGTCTTTTATACTGATAACGAGTTCAAACAGCTGCCATTAATACAGGCAATGAGTGGAGGACAGATGAGCCTCTTAAAGAAGAAGTTACAGGTCTGTAAGAGCCAGAAATCTTGCTTTTTTTGTAGGTGACCAAATACTTATTTTCCACCATAATTTGCAAATACATTCTTTAAAAATCAGATGTGATTTTCTGGATTTTTTTTCTCATTCTGTCTCTCATAGTTGAAGTGCACCTATGATGAAAATCACAGGCCTCTCTCATCTTTTTAAGTGGGAGAACTTGCACAATTGGTGGCTGACTAAATACTTTTTTGCCCCACTGTAGGTAAATCTCTCACAAATAATGATAGGATAGAGACCTGGCTGTCTTTTTAGGACCGTGTTACTGACTTCAGAATGAGACAAGCACTGAAGAGTATTTTTCTTCTAGGTAATGAGAAAACAGAACATTTACTGATCATTATCAAAGATTTCCTCCGTGTCCAATAACAATCACATCCAACTCCAACTGTTCAATAAGGCTAAGAAGTTAACCCTTTCACAACCAGATAAACCATTTACTGATTTAGAGCAGATTTAAACTTCAGCGATCTGTTGCAGTGCATTAGTGCGCAAACGTTAACACGCAGTACCAGTGGCAGCTGGTGCTCAATATTTTTTTGGGTGGGGGGGGGCGGCGTCAAACCAATGCCACCAAACACCCCACCCGCGTGGCAGACAAATGGGAAGGCAGTGATTACCCTCTGGGAAACAGACGGGATAGTGGCGACAACCCCTCTCCCGGAGATGGATGGGATAGTCGCAATCACCCAGAGGACAAGGGTCTCACTCCGGGGCCGTTGCTTCTCCTTCCCGGGTGAAGAGGAAGTGGGTCCTAAGACTCCCTGGCCAATCGGGTCTCAGGACCCGTTTCCTGAATGGCTGGGAGGAGAATCAGGAAGACAATAGCGAATATTATTTTGCTATTGTCACACAACTGGGTGGGCTCAGGGCGCAGTGCTCTGTGACCCAAGCCCACCCTTTTTTGAAGCCAATTAGAGCCTCAGGCTCTAATCACGTGCTTCAAAAAAGGCTGTGCCCTGCAAGTAGATTAGGGACTAGGCATATGGATTATGGGGGCGGTGCCTCCGCACCCCATATGGACAGGCCATCACTGCACATTACTAAACTAAAGTGTGTGTTAAAGTGACAACAAACTCACATTTTCATAAAATAAAAACATGCAATATGTTCAAATATGTGTAGAATGCACCTCCTATCTCTCTCTCTCTCCCTTTGTTTCCTTCCCCAAATGCAAGTTTTTTTCTGATGTTCTCAGACTTCCTGTTCTAGGGTGGCTACATTTGTTCTCCATGCCTCCCTTGTGTATGTGTTAATGTAGCCAACCCTTCCTACTCACCCCCAGAGATGAACTACACATCTACTTGCAGGCACATTAAATTCTATGGTAATTGTAGTACACATAGAATGAATCATGTGACCTGAAATAACGGCACTGCTTGCTCTACACTAGTAGCTGTGCGTTCTATCATTAGAGGATACATTGGAGGATAGAGAGCGCGCAAAGGACAAAAAAGAAGCCTGAAAACAATGGCAAGAGACTTAAAAAAGAGCCATAGCATACTTGATATTTTAGAACGATTCATATAAAAAAAATTGAGTTTGTTGTCATTTTAAAAGAACCCAATTGTTAATATCAAATAACCGATATTGACCCTATATTGGCAACATAGCATACAATGCTTACAGTATGTGATTTCATGTATTCTATGTTGTGCATTGCAATTCTACTGTACAGTGCATTGGGGTGCCATTCCTAATGAACAGCACCACAACCAACTGCACATAGAGCAGGTAAAATGCAGTAAAGCACACATTTTGCTGCAATGCACAGATGTGAATGGGCCCTTAAATGAATAAAGAAAAATGAAAAACATCAATGGCTAGTCAGATATTTTGACTCTGATTACCAGATGATAAATCTTCCATGACAAATCAAAAGGTTGACAGTAAATAAATAAATTGCCACAGCCTGTCACTGCTATTCCATTCACACTGCTTCATTATGTATGTGTGGAAATAATGTGCAAATGCAGATATGCGAGCCCTAGAAGAGCTCAGACTCTCCAGAAATATACATCTGATCAGAGAAGACAGCTGTCAAGGTCATTCTGATCTAATGGAGCCCTTTTTAAAGATGAGTTTACAAATATTTAAAGCAGGCCAGATTTCACAAGTTTACATCTCCATCTGCTTCTATCACAAACTAGTACACAAGTGCATTATTTTATAGCTATGCAAAGGGCAAGATTTATTATGCCAGGAATAGATAAGAGGGTCCACAAGAGCAGCAGCAAGAAATTTATGCCCGATTCTACTTTTAATTATATCATCATGAGGACTGTCCAGCACCATTGCAGGAGTAAAGAGGACCCTGCCCATGTAACAGTGGCGGCCGGTGCTCATTTGTTTTTTAGGGGGGGGGGGCAAACAAACCTGGCCCCCTCACTACACCCCCCCAGCCACACCGCTCGATTGCCCGCTCGTTTGTCGTCGCCCGCCAGCCCCGCACTTACCCCATCCAGGTGGCAGCTTCCCTCCCTGCATCTCCTTCCGAATCCTGGCGGTCACTTTTCCTCGCGGCCAATCGGGTCTTAGAACTCCCAGCCAATTGGGTCTCACGAACCGCTTTCGAATTGGCTGGGAGGAGAAGCAGGAAGACATTAGCAAATATTAACCCTGTTTGAAACCAATTAGAGCCTCAGGCTCTAATCGTGCTTAAAAATAAAAAAAAAATTGAAATCCATGCGTCCGGCATCCTGGAGATTGGGGGATTTTTTGTTTACTCGTGGCCGGCGGTGACAATGTACCCGTCCCAGGAGAAATGAGGACGTTACCACGACCTGTCAGGAGTACTACTATATTAA